>CAHIKZ030000487.1:1177500-1300000 GCA_903632075.3 Acanthosepion pharaonis
TGTAGTTTTGGTTTTGGGAAGTCTCCTGTTGCATCACCCCAGCCCAGCAATTTTGTGAGAGGTCATAGTTTGTTGCAGTAAATTTATTTTTATTACTTCTCACAGTTCAATCAAGAAATAGGCCATTTTTTGTTGCATAGAAAAAGTGCAGCAATTTGTTTGATTTCCATTTTGTTCATGTAGCATCCATTTGTAAAGTTGTTATGGTAATTTACCCATATATGCATGGACTCTCCCAGCTATAAATAGGAGCAGGCACTGCCTTTTGAGAGAGGGAAGTTTCCAGCAGTGAGCTTTGACAGTTGAACCAAACATTCTTGCTGTAGCACTCTCATTTGTATATATTTGTGTTACTGTTTCTGTTAATATATTTGTTTAACTCAATTCCTCTCTTGTGTCTTTATTTCTGGACCTAACACAACCACAAGAAAAGTATTTTTGATTTTCTAACTTGGGGCAAATGTTAAACAACTATTAAAGGGTTAATGTTTTGTTTGTCATAATATTCAAAATCTAATAATAAAAATAGTTACCATGTAATTTTCAGTGACAAATCAAACAGAAAAACACAAGAGGATCACAAGAGGATATATCAAAATGGCATTCTCCAGAAAAATGCTACCAAAAACAAAATCTACATTAAGATAAGAAATTTTTGGATATAATAAAAAGGATCATGAATTATAAAAAGAGAATTTTCAGCCAACATTGTTTTGAATCAATTAAAAAATCTTTGTGTTTGTACCCAGTGAAAACAAATAAATACAAGAGTTTGTAACAGGTTGTGATATGTCAACTAAAAATGCCAGCTTGTTTATACAAATCTATGCTAAGTGAGTCCATTTGCCTAAGGAAGTGTATTGACTCACTTTCTTGCAATATGCTACTCTACAATTTCATAATATTCATTTGTTGAAACACTGGCTAGCTACAAAAACAAGTAAATAAAAACAATTTATTCTATTTAAGAGTAATTATTTTGTTATATTTAATCACAATTTTATAACTTTATGCATTTAACATTCAAAATATCTGTAACTTTAATGGTGAATATACTTCTGGATGATATATATATGTATGTATATATATATATATATATATATATATATATATATATATATATATATAAAAAAAAAACATATTTTTTCCTCAGTTTTTTCCTTAAATAATTTTATAATTTTTTTAAACTAAATGCAGATTAAATTTAAAATTTAAAATTGGTAATTTTGAATTTTATAGTAAAATTTAATATTAATTAGTTACAATGAATTCTATTTTAGTCTAACCCTAACATTAAAGCATTAATTAATTATTATAACCAAGCTTCGTTGTTAAGTTTTTTGAATTCTCATATACTTGTATTTTGATTGGTCATTCCAGCTTATGTAACAGCGTTTCCCCTAGCAAGGGATGTTTGGTCAATTTGAACCTTTTAAAACCCTTTATTCTACATTCAACACCATCACTTGATAAAACACCAGAAGTGTTGAAACAAAATGGCTATTTTTGTAGTGATTTTATAACATATTTATGTTATAATTTTCAAATATATATATATATATATATATATATATATATATATATATATAAAAGTGGACATTGAGGTCAACATTCAGAGGTGACAGGCTGTTTCATTCTGTTTCTGACGATGTCGCCTGACAATTGCGTCTCATATGAAACAGCCTTTTGCCTCTGAGTGTTGACTTCAATGTCCACCTTTATATTTACATATGCTCTATCTCTGATATTGAGCACTTTATTCTATAATTATAGCACACCTTAAAACTATATTTCTTTATATATATATACATACATACATACATATATATATATATATATATGTATATTGTCATCCACAGACAGACTGTTTCACTGTATCACAGCTCATCAGTGTGGCTAGACATCTGATTGCTTCAAGCCAGAATCAAAACCCACCTGACTCAGCAACAGTCGGATATTCTTCCCCTATGCCATCGGTGCACGGTTGAAAGAAAGATGAATTATATTTACTTATTCCATGAATAAACATGCCAATGACTGAGAGAGCTCAATTCATGGAAGGGGAAGAGCCTTGTAATATTAGTAGTAATGGTCATTATTTACAAATTCCCACTTATCTTCCAAGAGTGCACAACTGAATTTAAGTTTTTTGGGGTGCATATATATTGTCATCCAGAAACAAACTGTTTCACTGTATGACAGCTCATCAGTGTGGATATATATATATATATATATATATATATGTTAAGAAATGGACAAGGTCCGACAATTTATTTATTAAAGACATTTTTTTATGTTTAACGTTGTTATTTTATAGATACAAGTATTTAAGCCAAATGTCTCTGTTTTGATAGAAAATATTAAATCATTGACAGGCCTAAATGTATTTAATACTGTTTATCATAAAAATATTTGCTTAAATACTTGTATCTATAAAATAACAACGTTAAACATAAAAAAATGTCTTTAATAAATATATATATATATATATATATATATATATATATATATATATATATAATTTTGTGCAATTTTATATATCACCAAACAGTATTTAGAAAAATAGTATGACAAGTTGGAAAAAAATTTTTTGTAATGTGTTTCATCTGTTAAGATTTCATTGTACTGGGATTTGTTGATTTTTGAAAGTATATTTTTAAAAGAATATATTTTTCAATCTATCCAAATTCATCAGTATTCTTTTTCTCTCCATCACCTTTTTTGCTGACAAAGGCTCTTACAATACATCAACATTCTTGGTAGATTTTCTGTTTTTCACAACGTGGGAGATTCAGGAACAAAGGTGAATGGAGAGAAAAAGAATATTGATGAATTTGGCTAAATTGAAAAAATATTCTTTCAAAAATATTCTCTCAAAAATTTTAAAACTACCAGCATCTCTCGTTTCATGCACATGTGCAGATTGAACAACATCAACAAAGCCCAGTCCTATGAAATCCTAACAGATGAAACAAGTCACAAAAACTTTTTTTACAATTTGTCATACTATCTATCTATCTATATATATATATATATATATATAAGGGGTGCTGAAAAGTCTTGACCAATTCATTTTCATACTCTTTCTCAGTTTATATTTGAATTTGATGAAAAATTATAAAGAATCTGCATTAATACTTACTAAATCTAAGTATCCGGGAAAAACTAGTTCATCTTGGTATTGCTTGTACACTAAAATTATTCCATTTATTATTCAGATAATAGAAAAGTACATACATTTCTTTATCTTGTAAAAGATGAAATTTAAGATACCTTACTGGGCAGAATAAAAGTAATTAATAATAATGATAATAATTATAATAATCTGGTTGTATTAAATGTATTACAACTTTACAAAAATTTTTCTCTTTTTATGTTCATTGGTGTTTTCTTGATGTTTTTGTTCACGTACTTGGTACCATTTCAGCAATTCCACTGATGAAACATGAATTACTTTTGGCACATCACAAGTTGACAACATGTGAGATTGACAATATTTCAGGTTATCCGTAGAAATCAAAATTTATTTTGAATGATTTCGAATTTAGGAGTTTCTTTTTTGAAAAATTTACTTTATAAGAAATAACTTTTCAGGGAAGAAAATACATATGTGAAAAGACAGAGAAAAAACTCACCAGTGATGAAAAAGAGTAATTGTCAATGCCAAGAGACGTTTTGTTTCAACTTGAAGAGGTAACAAATTTCCGAACTGGTGAAGGTGGCACTGCAGATGGTTTTGGATTTCCTAAATTATTTTTACTTTTTCATTTTTTTCTTTTTAATATTGTTTTAAGTTTGATTTTGAATTTCAAATAACATTTCTGTACTGCCACGTGATTTTATATTTTATTTAAAAATATACTTTGTAGCATTTGTAGCTGTTTTCACAAGGAGAGAAAATGATTTTCAGACCAACATTTATTGGTTAGAGTAATTTTCATAATATATATAGGGTTGAAACAATGCTTTTCAGTATTTTTTGATAGATGTTGTTGAATATGTGATTTTGTTTCATGTTGACTGAAATTTATGGCTAATATACAGGGTGTCCCCAAAAAATTTGACATCATTTCACAGGCCAATAATTCTGGCAATTCTTGTTGAAATAACCTCAAATTTTCACAGAATATATAGCACCAAATCAAGATTTTATATTTAATGGAAGGGGACAGTACATGCTTATCTCGGTGAGAATCTGCCAGAAAGATGGATTGGGTGTGGTGGAGATGAAGATAGTTTTCTGATGAAATGGCCACTGCGATCACCGGACATGTCCCTGTGTGATTTCTTTTTATAGGGGTATGTGAAGGGACTGGTCTATGTCCCTCCTCTTCCTGCTAGCATTGATGAACTCAAGCAGAGAATCACTTCCATACTGGATAATGTTACTGGAGACATGCTACAGCGTGTTTGGCAAGAGCTTAACTACCTACTTGACGTGTGCCGTGTCACAGGTGGTGCACATATTGAACACCTATGAAATTGGTTGCATAATAAACTTATGATGTTCAACACCTAAACTGTTCAATTTCAGTGAGCTAGACTTCAAGATAGTTGCTTTGAAAATGATGTCAAATTTTTTTGGACATCCTGTATAAACATATTCATTGCATCTTTCTATATGATTCATATGTAAATTGTGAATTTTAAATGTTTTCATATTAAAAGGGAAAATAGAAAAAAATAAGATGCATTTTCATAATTTCATGCCAATTTATTTTCAAAAAGAAAAAAAAAAATCATTGTGCAAACATTCATGGCATTGTACAACAGTATTCTATTAATAGAATAAAACCTTCTACTATGTACCGTGTCCCTTCAGGATATTGACAGTCATGGCTCTCCACAATGTCCTGTCCTTTGCAGATCTTAATAAATTTTATCTTTTTGTTATATTTCCTAAACCTTTCTTATAACAAGCATATGGTAGCACGGAAAGGCCAAACAGTGAAGTAAGTTTGAAGATATTTTCTGGGAAAAATAAAAAAACAAAAAAAACAAAGAAGTTACATAATGAGTGAATACAAAAATGAGAGTCTGTTTGATAAAAGTTCTGTGGATTGAGGAAGGTAGGAGCGGGAGGATGGTAACTGATACACGAGTTTGGCTTCATTTGAGTGGTGCGGACAGGAAGTCTGGAAGTATTGATAGTGTGCGGTAGGTCAGCCTGACTGCCAAGGTAATGTGTTCTTGTGGGATGAGGGAAGCAAAGAAGCCACTGACTGTTGTAGTTGCTGGTGAGATGAGAATACCCCTTTTTTGTAGCCTGCAGGGTCGTATTTATATTCCTTCAGTAGATTGAGAAGGCAGCCACATCCTTGGCTTGCAGTGCCTTCCAATTGGCTGAAAATAATTGTCTGTCATGTGACTTCTTGCCACTACATCCACCAGCCTGTGACCATGAGATGACCTTTCTGACCATAAAGAAGGGTCTATGAATCACAACAAGATTTGCCTCAGAGTATAACAGCACCCTTAGATCTCATCACAATTCATATATGAAAGAGTCAAGATACTGGGTGTTTAGTGCATGATGAATTCATTGTATTATAATGGGAATTGTCTGCATGTTCTCCTGGTTGGGTAGTATCTCAATGTGGGCGTATTTGATTGTGATGTTGTTGCACTTATTTGATTTGATATGTTTTGGTTTTGTGTTGACCTTGAAATTTGGAGTGATGGTCTGTTGAGCTGGCAGGGTCTGGAGTTTCTAGCTTCTGAATGCACCCCAGACAGAAATGAGGATAGGGAATTTGATAGCTGCAGTGCTGTTTGTAGTGGTAGAAGTGGCACAAATCGATGTTCTAAGTGAATTGGCCATGGTACAAGGTGGCAAATGTGGGTGTGGTGTATCCTGTCAACTTTACCCTTTTCATTTTTTACCTGAAGGACCATACCATTTTTTTTTTTGACAACCTCAAAGATGCCTATCCAGGGAAGATGTGATGAGTGGGCTATGGTTGATTGTGACTGATGAAGTAAAACCTTGTCACTGACTTGTATTGGGTTTTTGTAGGTAAGGTGGTATAAGCTGGTTTCTAGTTTTTGGTCAGATTTGTTGTTGGCTAAGGTGAAATGGTGGTGCACTTGCTTTAGCAGAGCATTTATTTGCATACCGTAAGCCCCCGGGTTATTTTTCGCAACTTCTTGTCAGTGTAGTTTAGGCAAACCAATTTTGGGGTGATGATCAGTGATGGTATAATGGCAGGGATACACCAGTAGCACTGTTGACTGTAGCATTCATGGATGAGGTGATGGGTTTGAGGACGTCTGTCCATTCACAGTTTCTGTCTTTGTTTTGTCAGTCATGTATCGAAAGATACATGATTGCATATGTGCATATCACACATGGCACATAACTGACTGACTGAATTACATAAAAAAAAAACATTAAGAGTATATTTTTAATAAGCGAATTCTGATGCTTAAAATAACTTTTGATGATGAAAGCCAATGGAAAATTTTTAAAAGTTGTTGTCTGTTGCTTTACACTGAGTGATTATTTATTTTATTTTTCATTATTCTCATTATTTTTCACCATTTTCATTATTTTTCATTATTTTCATTATTTTTCTATCACTTGTTTAAGTTACTAAGAAAACCTGAATCATCTAAAAACATTAGTAAAGAATTTTTTTTTTCACTTGACATTATAATATATATTTTTTTTGTATTTTAGGCGACATTGGTCAAGCATTAAGGATTCCAATGGACATGTTCTTGAACACAGCAAAACTGCAGTAACCAGCTACATTACACATATCATGCATACAATTCTGAACTCTCATAGCAAATGTCCTTCTTTGATGCGGCTGGTCTTTAAAAATCTTAAGGAACAAGTGCAATGTAAATGGTCTCCAGACAATGAGGCTAATTCGGTAAGGCAACCCCTGTTCAAAATGTATTCTCAGAAAAAAAACATTATTATTTGTGATTACATGTAACACTGTATAGAAAATTGAATAACACGTTGCAACTAAGCCTGATGTAATCTCTAGAAATGTTATTATTGATTTAAATTTTGGGGGATATTTAATGATATAAATATTATATTTTTGTGATATCTCAGGAACAAATAATCATTAGAGAAGAAGATAAATTTTGTAAGAATTGATAAAATTACACTACAATTCAAAAGTTTGAAGCCACCCCCGGAATTAATAGAGGATGGACTTGACAAAAGAGTGAAAAAAAAATGAAAAAGAGCTCTTAGAGTCATTGAAAAAAGAATGGAATCAATTATCAAACTTATACTTTAAGAAAATTTTGCAATGGATGTCAAAAATTTGTACTGCAGTAATCAAGGCTAAGGGAGGATATTTTGATGAGAGCAAAATTTAATCATAAAATGCTTTTCTTTCTTTTTGTTATAATAAAATTTCTAATAGAAAATCATATCTCACTTTTTTTTAACTATGTATAATAACTATCTCTTATTGAAAGTACAAAACAACTACGTTTTGGGTCAATTAAAAAAAAAATACCAAGGGTTTCCTCAAACTTTTGAACTGTAGTGTAGTTCAGTAAAATTCTGAATGTTTAGACACTAGTGGCTGTGAAACTGATTTTATCAAAATATATTGACAGCATATTTGCCAATTTATTTTTACTATTCATTAGGTTGTATTTATTTTTTGTAAGTATTTACAATAAATTGATATTGTTTCAGGAAAATCTAAAGGAATCTTGAAAGTTGCTGAGACAAATTTGTATAATGTTTGTATGATATTAGATTTACTTTTATTATGGTTACTGTAAAACTGACAGACGATAGAATCCATCTGATGTGCAGATGCAATGTTAGCATCCATGAATTAGGAGATGGAAAGGAAAAGTAACTTCTTTCTTTCTTTTTATGTGCCATGTCCTTTCAGAACATAGATTATCATGGCTCTCCACTTCCCCCTATCCTTTGTAGCTCTCAATAAATTTTGTGCCTTTGCTACTTCCCCTAGGCCATGATCTGTTATCCACTTGCTTAAGCCATCCAGGAATGTTATGCATTGCTTTCCCTTGTCTCTATTTCCCTCTATTTGACCTGTGAGTATCAGATTCTCCAGGTCCTCCTTTCTCATTAAGTGTCCCAGAAATTTCAGCTGCTTCTTCCTGATGTTAAATATAAGCCTCCTTCTTGTTTCCATCCTCTCTAAGACCTCATCATTGCGCACATGCTCAGTCCATGATATCCTTAGCATCTTTCTGTACAACCACGTCTCTGTCGCCTCAAGTTTCTTCTTCATCTTTGAGGAGACCTTCCAACATTCACTGCTGTAAAGGGGGACATAACGGACCCGTACTGTTCTTTTTTTTTATTTTTTATCTCTGGCCTGATTCTGCTGTGCGCTCTATTCATCAGAATATGAATGATTAGTTTTGTTATGTGGCTCATTAGGCCGATTGTTCAGTGGAGTTCAGATGCAGAGCTGAATTGAAAATAAAATATTTGAACAAGTTCCTGATAATGGCCACTTAAGTATATATGCAAAATATAATTGTGCAAACAAAAAATTTAATGGAAAACCATTTATTAAGGCAAGACGAGTAGCAAAGAGTCTTTCAAGACACTGAAGCAGGCACCATTAGAAGTGATTCCTCTAGATTTTCCAACCAAGGACGATTTTCTGATTGCATTGAGAATAATATCCTCAAATAGACAGATGTGTAAATCAGTAGAGATTGAAACTGTTTGTCTGCAAAACTACTTCATTGGAGGTTGATATATTGATATACTACAAAGATACCTTTGAAAGCTGTCACAGTATTTATGGATTGTCAGATGCCTTTTGTGTATCATATTTAATGATCAGAAAGGATCTAAAAAAAAATAGGAGTACTTCCTTAAAAGTGTAACCAGGTCAATTTTACATGTGTAGTAGTACTAATGTTAATAGAAAATGATTAACATGAGTGCTACAAAATAAAGAAGTTTTTCTTTTCTTTTCTTTTTATAACACAAGACTTGTGGAAATATCTGATAACAAAAATTAGTTGTTAGTGCTTTGTTTTTCTTTAAAGTCTCTGCGAGTTTTAGAGAAATATCAGCAGCTGTGTGATGTTAAAAGCATTATCGCCAATTTGAGAATTGTAATTGATACTGTTCATTCAGCGGTCAAAGGAACGGACTTGCAGTGAGAGACAGTTGTATTTCATATTGTTTGCTGGACAAGTAAACTGTTCTTAAGCAGTTTGAAAATATTCTCATTTTTAAATGTTTTGATGGGATCATACACACGTGTGTTAGCTCCACAAATTTCTTATGAAATGATCGCATATTTTCTTGTACACACAATTGGTCCAAGTATGTGGTTGAATGTTTTATTTTTTTGAAAATGTACATAGGCATTTTTATATATTAAGAATTGTGCCAAAGATGATCCAATTTTTCTAGAACTTTCCTTGGCGGGAAATTCCATCATTTCTTATACATGTTGTTTTAACATTTACATTGTATCAATACTACGCATATTAACAATTTCTGATTTTGCTGGATCATAATTTTCAAACCAACAATTTGGATCAGCTTCAGAAAAGTTTTGAAAATTAAATCAAAAAATTAGAATTAAAAAAATAGTTGAGAGAGTATAATAGTTTGGCCAGAAGAATATGTAAAAAATTTTTAAAAATATGTAAAAAATTTTAAAAATATTTGGGAGAGTATAATAGTTTGACCAAAAGAATATGTAAAAATTTTTAAAAAATATGTAAAAAATTTTTAAAATATTTGGGAGAGTATAATAGTTTGACCAAAAGAATATGTAAAAATTTTTAAAAAATATATAAAAAATTTTTTAAATATTTGGGAGAGTATAATAGTTTGACCAAAAGAATATGTAAAAATTTTTAAGAAATATGTAAAAATTTTTTAAAATATTTGGGAGAGTATAATAGTTTGACCAAAACCAAAAAATTTTTAAAAAATATTAAATTTTTTTAATAAAAATAATTTTAAAAAGAATATGTAAAAATTTTAATATGTAAAAATTTTTAAAATATTTGGGAGAGTATAATAGTTTGACCAAAAGAATATGTAAAAATTTTTAAAAAATATATAAAAAAATATAAAATAGTTGAGAGAGTATAATAGCTTGGCCAGAAGAATATGTAAAAGATTTTTAAAAATATGTAAAAAAATTTTTAAAATACTTGGGAGAGTATAATAGTTTGGCCAAAAGAATATGTAAAAAAATTTTTAAAATATGTAAAAAATGTTTTTAAATAATTTGGAGAGTATAATAGTTTGGTCAAATGAATATGTAAACATTTTTAAAAAATATGTAAAAATGTTTTAAAATAATTGGGAGAGTATAATAGTTTGGCTGGAAGAATATATAAAAAAAACCTGCTGCCTGTCCCACTGGAAGTTAACTGATACGTTCATGATATAATATTGCAAAATGGAGTTACAAAAATTCAGGTAATTGATTGGTCATTTTAACTGGGTGGCATTTCAAACTAGACCAGATCTGAGCTATCATATAAGTAAATTCAGTTTAGAATTAGAAAAGAGTTGGCAGCTTTAAGCAAGTCAATAAATCTGTTAGAACAGTTAAGTGAGAAAAATCTGATACTCATTCCAGTAACCTTGAAAAAGTAAAGATTGTTACTTACAATGATACTTCATTTGATAACCTATTGGAGAGAGGATCAGAAGGAGGATAGATATTATTTCTAGCTGGTGATGATGGCAAATACATGCCTATGTTATGACAGTCTAAAAGGAGAGCAGTCGAAAGCACTTTGGCTGCTGAAACATTAGCTATGGTTGACGTTGCAGAAGCAATTATTTTCTACAGAAAATTTATCTTAGAACTCATTGGTTTCTTAAGAAGATGAAACTAGAAATGTGCCTATAAACTGTTACACCAATAATTCTTCACTTCATGGTGCAGCTTATTTTTCCACTGAAATTCTAGACAAACTGCACAATGAAATTTGTATACTTAGAGATATTAAATAAGTGTGAAATAATGGAAATATCATGAGTATGAACAGACTGCAGATTCCTTCACAAAGAAAGTTCCTTCATACAATCAAAATTAAAAGACTTCACATCACAGAGTTGCAAATGTCTTGAAGAAAGTAAAAAATAGGGAGAGTTCTTCAAAAGAGTTATTACCCTTTAACAAAGGATATATTTAGTTATCTGCCATTGGATATAAAAGCAGAATCTTCCATTATCTCCTATTATTATATGTACTAATTGGGTCTGGAATCTACAGACGGGTAGTTTTACAATATCTATTAATATGTTTTATGTAAAACTTTCACCATACAATTTTTTAGTTTTATCAGTTAGAAATTGTAAATTTTATATACACCAAGTGTTTATTAACTGTTGTATTAAACTGTTTACACTAAATAAAACTCTGAATTAGGATGAAATGATATCAAAAACAGATATATATGTAAATGATATCAAAAACAGATATATATCTAAATGAGAAGAGAAACAGATATATATCTAAATGAGAAGAGAAACAGATATATTCTAAATGATATCAAAAACAGATATATATCTAAATGAGAAACAGATATATTCTAAATGATATCAAAAACAGATATATATCTAAATGAGAAAAGAAAAAAAAATCTTGTGAAATTATTTTTATTCATAATTTATTTGCTACTATTGAAACCTATTAACATGTGTGAATAAAATTATGTATAAAAGTTTATATTAATGACCTATTACAATTGTTTTGTGAGGGAGAAGATATGCATTCTTGCCTTTCCCAAGGGCAATAGTGTGAAGTGAATTCAATAATCTTGGCAGGAATCTTAATTCCAATTTTAATGCTGATAACAGTTAAACTACTTGCACATCCATTACATTTCCAAAAAGTTAAAATATTCAGTGAAATCAGAATAGATACATTTTGCATTGGACTGAGATTTTGAATAAGTTCTATTTATGAAAATATTGGATCATTTAAGTATTAGCAAGCTACAAGAAGTGAGCAAGTAAGAATCCATGATAAATTGTATGATTAAATAAGTGTAGTAAATAAAAATCATTCTGAATAGTTTAACATTATAATGAACATTATTATAAATTGTTTACATTTATTTCAAATGGTATTTTACTTTTGTGGCTCTATTTGTTTTCTGTCTCATAAAAATCACAGAAATATATTTTATGAATGTAGCTTATACCATCTGTATACCATTTTTCTCTATGGCCTTCCAACTTTTTTTGTCTCTTCTCAGGATTATGCATACCATGCAGTGAGTGGGTTTCTGTTTTTGCGATTCTTTGTCCCAGCTGTTTTGTCACCAAAGCTCTTCCTGCTTCAGGAACATCATCCAGACAGGAAGGTCAGCCGTACTCTTACATTATTAGCCAAGGCAAGTACTTCTTAAAGTTATTTTAATCATAAAAAAAAAGATATGAATATGTGTAAAACATTTGAATTAAAATAAGATGCCCCAGATCATATAAACTTTAACAAATTATCCTTGTTACTAGAGAGAAAGCATTTCCTTCACTCTACAAAATACATTTGGACATTGTGGTTCAGTTGATAAAGTAACTTTTTAAACAAATCATCTATATATGTATAAAACAGAGTATGTCTGTGTGTCTGTCTGTCTGTGTGATATCTTTTCACTCGAGATCCATCCAACCGATTTTGACTAAACTTGGCAAATACATTGTACCATGTAAGAGATAGGTTCTTAATGTAAAAAAGTGATACTTTTTTAAAAAATCAATAATCAATAAAGCTGATCAAAAAGCGATAAATTCAACTTTTTTTCCTCCAATTTCATTCAAACTCAGTATGTAGGTTACTTTCATCATGTGGAGTTCAATGATATCTCATTTTTATTTCTATGCCACTACGTTTAGTGAAAAACTGTGAAAAGCAAAAAATCGATGTTAACACAAATCAATTTCAACACAAATTTTAAACTAAAAACTCCCTTAAATTTCAAGCAATCTAATATAAACTTCACTCAATCATAGCCAACAATAAGATGATTGTTTTATCAGTCATTTAACTTGATAATTGAGTCAACCCATATAGTGAAAACCGTGTAAATAGTGAAAAATGGCGATTTTTTACTGGTTCCTTTCTTATTTTTTGTTGATCTTTCAGCCAATTTTCATCAAACTTAATTGCTTTATAAATGTATCCTCGTTTACATCCCTGGTAGCACACTGACAAATTGACTTTCAATTGGATCTTGAGAGAAAATATATTACACAGAAAGACAAACAGACACACACACAGACATCCTCTGTTTTATATATATATATATAGATATATAAAGTCTCAACTGCTTTCACATTATCATCTGAATGTGCTCTGTTGAAAACTGAGAAAGTATCTCTGGTGAAAGATAAAACACAAATCAAAATATTTAGGAGACATTCTTCAGACATAGATCTAGGTGCATTAAAACACCAATGTAAATTATATTGCCCTCTATGAATCTTAGCCAGCTGATCAGTTCTTACTTCCAACATCTGACTAGTTCTACTTATATTTCCAGCAGCACACTGACATTTAAAGATATAAATCACCAAACTAACAAGTTATAACATTCTTATGCCTAGATTGTGGCATAACAAGTGAAAACAAATTGAAGATTAGCAGAAAACAATAATGTCACAGATTTTGAAGGATTTACCTAGTATATCTTGTGCTAATGTCACCAATCCATGCTAATTGCAAATAGATGTGACACTTTTCTGCACTATACAATTTCAGTTTATTAAACTGCACAATTTTAGCACATATGCTAGATTGCATAATATCAATATAATGTTGATATGATATTAATGTTGATATGACATTAATGTTAATCAAGCATAATAATGTTAATCTTTTAATGTTAAACAATTAATATGAAAATCAAATTTTGAATGCTTAACTTTGACAGGTATGATAATCCAAATTTATGATTGCTTGTCTAAACTGAGTAGGAATTCTTTTTAATGTCATTTCCAGTACAGATATCAGTAAGCCAAGAAGTATTGCTATTAAGGATAAAGTTAAAAAGAAAATCATATTCAATTTTTAAAAAATGATGGGTGCTATTAACATACAAATAAAAATAAATAAATTTTCTGAAATGACGATAAACTACATCCGTGTCCTGGGTAAGACGATAAACTACATCCGACAGCAAGGCCTCTGATCAGGAGGTTTTGAGGAGCATGGAAGTACCTTTTAATTGCTTATGTTCCCAGGTCCACCCTGACCTGGGGTGGTAGCAGCTGTTAGGGTCCCAAATATGGGCGAATAGTTAACCCCCTAAATGGGTCAAAACACTATATAAATAGGTTTTAATACCAGAAGTACTTTTTTGGAAAAAAATATTACCAGCAATACATTTTTGAACAAGAATATTACCAGCAATTAAAATCTTGTCAGCATACTTAACCAGTTGAGGTTGATATGCTGTAAAACAAAATAAACCAAACTAAACTGTTCTGAAAAAGCCTACAAGTTTGATCTCCCTGTTGTCATGTTTTCTAGTTCTCAATGACTCATATATTTAACTTTTTTTTACTATCAGGTAACACAAACAATTGGAAATCTATCAGAGCCAGTTGGAAAAGAGCAATGGATGCAACCCCTTCATGGATTCATCCATGAGAAAATCAATGATGTGCGAACTTTCATAGACACTCTTACTGATATTGATGAAGATTATAGTAAGTTTGATTGTGTACTTTGTTATTTTGGCAATCTTTTTTTTTTTTTTAAATCTTTTAACAACATTGTTTTTTTTACTTTTTAAACATGATTGATCTTTAAAACCTGGACTTCTTAGATTAACCAGGATATTTTTGATGGCCTTTTAATAAATTAGTGTTTTTTGTCAATTTTTTAAGTGGGTGAAAATTATATGTAGCTTTGTTAATCTAAAAAAAAACTATAATCTTAAATCTAAACATTTCAATTTAGTAGATGCTGAGGAAGAACGTGTGAAAGAGTTTGAAGAAATATAATGAATTCTTTTCAAAAAAAGTTAAAACCCCATAGAAACCAATAGCCAGAATTCACAGATATAGATTTTCATACCAGAAAAAAAAAAGTCTTAGGTGTGAAGCAAATCTTTTGCATTATTGTAATCATGCTTTGTTTTTCACATAATTCCCTTCTGTTTTATGCATACATCTCTATATCGTTTTAAAGATCTGCACTTACTTGTTGGGTGGTGTTCAAATTTTTTATTTACTATTTTTTTTATCTGGCATTGAAGCAAAGACGAATAAAGACAATTTTTGTGTAATAATATTCCCACAGCATCAACATACTCGAGGGCTAGAATCAGCTTCAGAATGGATTGTGTATTGTTGGTTTCAAAAACTTCCCCTTTTAGTGATTTGGATCTCAAAACTGAATTTGATCAGTCACTTGACAATGAAGCATTGTGAACAGTCATGGAGGCTTATCCAGAAACAAACACATGTGCATTGGGGGGAAAAAATGAAGAAAATGAATCAGCAGCTTGGCACTTCTAACAGTTTGTTTTTTATTTGATCATTAAATGATCCTTTTCTTCACTGTGTTCTTATGGTAGTTATGAGGTTGTGGACGACTTGTTTATCTTATGACAATGTTCGTTCCCACCCTATATCAGTATATGTGATTTTGGTGGATATTAGCCTTGTGTAATGATTAAATGAAAATGCACAGAATATTGATAAATACAAAATAAATCTTTATATAATACAATATAATAATACAAAAGGATAAGCTGAAGTTTCAAGACTTCAAGTGTAAAAGTCCTATATGTAAAAGTAATATGCACATAACTCCATCACTGGTCTTGGAAATCATTTCTGAATTAGACTCCCATAAGGCAAACAGAGGTGACGGGATCCCAGCCATCGTTCTAAAGAATGTGCTCCCAAGCTGGCTCCAGTTCTCTCAAAATTCTACAATTATTGCCTCACTGCTTCCTGCTTTTTAGCTTGCTGGAAGTCCTCATCTGTAGTTCCTGTTTTTAAGAACTGGACAACCTTCTGACCACTCTATCACCCTATTCATCTGCTACCACTTTTTGGCAAAGTATTTGAGGCTTTAATCAATGCTGAAGTGGTTAAGCATCTTACCGCTCATGACCTAATCTCTGACAAACAATATGCCTTCCATTTTTCCAGGTCAACTGCTGATGTGCTATCATTGCTGAATATGTATATCAAGCTCTTGATAATAACAGCAAAGCTTGAGCTGAGGCCTTAGATATCTCAAAGGCAATTGACAGGGTTTAGCATGCTGGTCTTCTATATAACCTCCAAGGCTACAGTATTACAGTGTGATTGTTTGATTTAATCCAATCATTCCTATCAAATCATGAAATGAATGTTGTTTTGAACAGATTCTCTCACACAAATGTGGGTGTCCCCAAAAGCTCTATCCTGGGTCCTACACTGTTTCTGATCTTCATCAATGATCTTCCTGATGTCATCAGTTTCCAAGTAGGCATTTTTGCAGATGACACTACTATTTACTTCTGTCTCAATAGTAAATTCATGAGAGCTGACAAAGTTAGCCTGGCCATCTGCTCTTGAAAAGGACCTCCAATCAGAAGCAGGAAATGGCTTGTAAATTTGAATACCTCCAAAAGTAAACTGCTCTCATTTGACCACCATAGAAAATCTTTCCTGTCCATGGCTGATGCTAGAATCATAGAGAGCAACATACTGTGTCTTCTTGGCCTCATGTTTTCAACTGACTTAAAGTGGAATGACTATATCTAATCAATAGCTGCATCTACTGCAAGGAAAGTTGGGTCACTGTGTCATACCAGAAAGTTTTTCTCATCAGAGTTCATCTTGCACATTTACAAATCTTTTGATGCCATATCTGGTCTGGTGATCCTGCTATTCATTTCGAGGTTGTTGACAAAATTGAAAGTAGGATCTACAATGTAATCAATCTTGACCAGGGATCTTGACTTCAGTTACTTTCTCGCAGACATGATGTGGCTTCCCTCTGTCTTTTCTATAAATATTTTCATGGCTACCTGCTCTAATGAGCTTCTTTTCTAAGTGTCCCAACTAGATGAATTTAAGCATGCTCCTAGATAGGCATCTAGGTCCAACTCTTTTAATGTCAAAATAGTTAAATGTAACTGCCACTTCTACTCCAAGTTTCTTTTCTCGCACTTCCTACCTGTAGAACTCCCTTCTGTCTAATTGCTTCCCTGAAAACTACAGTCTTCAAAAATTTAAATGCAATGTCAATTGCCATCTTCTGTCTTCTTGAATCTTGTTCAAAATTTTATACTTTCCTCAATCCTTCCTATACCCAGTCTTTTCTCTCAACTTCACTCTCTGTAACCCCCTGTGTATGAGTGGCATTCCCGCCTTGCTTGGGGTTAAATGATTAAAAAAAAAAACATAAGTGAAATAGAGAAAGAGTCCAGGTGGAAAGTAAATATATATATATATATATATATATATAGGTTGCGATGTATAAAATGTTGTCTAAATTACACAAAAATGAAGATAATACTGACATCTCATTTTAACAGATATATTAACCAGAGTTACACAAAAATATCTTGAAATACTAAATTGTAAATGTATTCAATAAAATCGCCATTCTGATTATCAGATTTTTACTTCAACCTCTGAATGAACTAAAACTAAAATATTACGTATCTATTATTTTTTCTGAGATTTCTAATTAATGAAATTTCTAATAATAATTTTTTAATGTAATCTTCATTCAGGATGTAGGCAATCATAGCTCTTTGAAAGTTCAATTTCTTTATTATCTGTAAATTGTGATAACTTCTTGGAAAAGATAGTGAAATGGTCACCAGCTTAAAAGTTCTGCAAGTATAGAAGTAGTCAGTTTAATATAAAATATAAGGACAAGAAGATTATCAGGTTGGACAGAATAAGGGAAAACTTGGACCCCATATGAAATAACAGAAAAAATTGGACACCATATGAAATAACAGAAAAAATTGGACACCATATGAAATAACAGAAAAACTTGGACCCCATATGAAATAACAGAAAAAATTGGACCCCATATGAAATAACAGAAAAACTTGGACACCATATGAAATAACAGAAAAAATTGGACCCCATATGAAATAACAGAAAACTTGGACACCATATGAAATAACAGAAAAACTTGGACCCCATATGAAATAACAGAAAAGGCTAATTAAATCTTTCATGGCTTTTTGACACAATATGAAACAAATAAAATTATACGAAAATCAAATACAAAAAATAATAGATTGGTTTTCAGTCAGACACAAACAATTAGCCCTTAAGCTCATGTAATACTTTTGAAAAGCATTAGGAACTCTAAAAACTGAATTTTGAAATTCTACTAAAACTAGAGACAATGGAGTAATTGTAAGGCAGTGTACTCATGACCAAAGAAAATTAGAATAGCTAAAGAATTGGAAGAGATGTGAAGGTACCAGTTATTGTGTTGAAAAGTGGAATTCATAAGCCATGGTTTATTTAAACAATACATATTCTAATCATACAAACTTATCCTAAAAATTTTGTCAGCATTAAATAATCCATTCAGGTTGATATGCTATAAAACAAAATAAACCAAACCTACTATTTGCTCCATAGTAGGAGGGCAATGAGATGAATTCATGTTTTTCCAAACAATATTCATGTGAAAGGAATGCAAAAACTAGGTGAAAATTTGAACATGGCTTATGAATTCTACTTTCCAACACAATAACTGGTACCCTCACATCTCTTCCAATGCTTTAGCAATTCTAATTTTCTTTGGTCATGAGCACACTGCCTAATGCTTTTCAAAAGTATTACATGAGCTTAAGGGCTAACTGTTTGTGTCTGACTGAAAACCAATCTATTATTTTTTGTATTTGATTTTTGTATAATTTTATTTGTTTCATACTAAGTCAAAAAGCCATGAAAGATTTAACTAGTCTTTTCTGTTATTTCATATGGGGTCCAAGTTTTTCTGTTATTTCATATGGGGTCCAAGTTTTCCCTTATTCTGTCCAACCTGATAACCTTCCTGTCCTTATATTTTATATTAAACTGACTACTTCTATAGTTGCAGAACTTTTTCAATACATCTTTGAGTAATTCATGTGACCTTAAAGATATATACATAATGATTTGCAACCTGGGAAGCAAATATTTATAAAAATTTTCTTTTATTTTTCAACAGCTTTAGAACAACAGCGTCGTCACCGACAGCCTTTCTACCCTGGGGTTATACTGAAGGAAGGTTACCTTCACAAATGCCGATATTCATCCAAAAAACTGCTGAACCGTCTGTCATTTTCATTCTCTTTTAAGCCACAATACTTTTGGCTAACTTACAAAGAGTTAAGGTATTCTGCTTTACCCGAAAGTAAGGTAAATCATCAAGGAACTTATTTCTTTAATTCCAATGAAAGCTCTCTTGTTGAAGGGAATTATATTTACCTGTCAATCATGTTGCATCATATTCTCTTTAGACAAAATGTCTGCCTTACTCTTCATTTTTTTTTTCAAAGACTTTCTATTTTTATAAAAATAATTCAAGATGATTGTTAATATTATTTCATGTTTTGATTCTAAAAGTGCAAGAAATGACTGTTACTCCAATGACTGAAAAGCTACAAATGAAATTTATTTTTTGCCTACACAAATACTGGCTTTCCCTCTTTTTTGAGATGGTAAACATTAATCTATAATTAAAGCTGTATTTTATAAGCTTATAATTAATACCAATTTTTTTTAGAAGCCTATGATACTGGATTTTTATTCTAATTCTAATAATTAATACCAGTTAATTCTTTAACCTTGCAACCTGGCCCTTGCTTGATTACATAAAATACCTGAAAACAGAAACTGACCCATAAGGCTGCGATAGAAACAAATTTTGATATTTATACTACACTTGAAACAGAAAGAATGTTTTAATTTCTTTTTTAAACTTCATTATTTTAAGTTATTTAGATTTCAAATCAGTTTACGATTACATTGTTTCATGTGATTTATTTGTATATTGTTTATAAACTGGAATCATATTTGATTTTTACTAAAAACATTTATTCAGATGATGGTCAGATTTTTGCACATTTAGTTTTATGAATTGGTTTATAAATTACTGCTAAATTGTAGTTCCAAATACAATTTGAAGGCAAATCAAAGAACTCTAGTATCAGATTCACAGACTAATGCCAGCAAATCCAGAACATGAAAGTTGGCTGAACTACAGACTGTTTGATTTAAGCAATACAATTGTACTAAAGAAGAAAAAATATTGTAATTATGGTAGAAATTAATTGGGTAAAGAAATATAATGAAAAAAATTGTTTATAAAACCTGTTTATTTGAATCATTTTTCTTATCCATCTTTTTAGGCATGGCAAACACAAAAGCATATTTTATAAATGTTCTTTTGAATCTATTTTAAATTAAGTAATCTTTACTTATACAACAAAAAAATTGTTTTTTTTTTACTTTAGCAGATACATTTCCATGTACTTATTAAATTTTCATTAATAAATGAAAATTATGAACTCTGTAAATATTGAAGATCACCAAAGAAAAGCTTTCTTCTTGATGACTTAAGCTGAAAATGTATCATATTCAAAAATGTCATGAAATAAACTTGTTACATAGAAAAATGGATCAACCAAAACATTGTATAAATGTATATCCTCAGGGCTTCACTTTAAACTGAGATTTTCTTTTTTTCTATATATCTAGAATATAATTATAAATGATAATTTTGTAAAGTGAAAACTTCACTGAAATATATTGGAAAATTTCCAAATTTTCATCTGAAATCAAGAAAATAATAACTTTAAACAAAATGGTTACTATACAGAAATAGGTATCAATTTAAACTGACACTAGGAGGATATAAGTTGACAACTGCAAATATACAGTGATACCTTGACAAGTCATTTCGAGTTAAGTCATTTCCAAAGATACATAAGTTTTTCTTAAATATTATATGGAAAAATAAAACTTGCCTTAGATTGTCTACGTTTACGTTGGCCATTAAAAATATTAGAAATGTCAAAACACTAAAATAACAATAAACACATAAAATTAGGTTCAAATAAATTTTAAAATAATATTATGTATACTATATATATATATAAATATATATATATATATATATATAGTATATATATCATAGAATCATCAAAAATAAAACAATTAGTATGATAAAGTATGCTCAGCAGATGTTCATATTTTAAATTCCTGCCAACAGGTGGCACTCATGCATTTTCTTCTGGTCCAAAACCAATTTTGAATTCAGACATGTTTATGTCTGTACTCTGCTGCTGACGTTCTTTCAATTACATTTCAATTGTGATTTAGAATATATTTTTTAGTTCCGAAGAAAAGTCCCAGTGCAAGTGCTAATGCTAAGCATAAAGCTATATCACTGGAAGATAAGGTGGAAATTAATTATTTTATTCAGAATACTGTATGTAAATATAAATACTGTAATAGGCAAGGGGAGTGCTTATTTGTGGTTTACAGTGTGGTTATTTTGACTTAAGTTGTTTTTTGACCTAAGTCGTGACCTCTGGAACCAAATAAGGACATAGGGTGAGGTATACCTGCACAAAGAAGTTCTATTGTTAAGGTAAATTTGTGTTGATTTTTATAATGTTACATAATTATTATACAGGTAAGCATAATACATTCCTTGCTTAGCAGTGGATAAGTAATTTTTTTTCATTTAGATAATCAATTTCTTTTCTTCAATAATGTCACATGTTATGCACACATATGTACATAAATGAAAGTAATGATGATGAAAATACATAATATAAATATTTATTTTTCAATATATACTCCTTCCATGTTGATACACCTGTTGGGTTTGTAAAATTTATCTGCTCCTATATATAGAGACTGGCACATTATGTCTCTCATTGATTAATAAAATCACTTGGGTCCAACAATTTATTGTGCTAGTCCCACTTTACTTTGGGACTGACATGAATAAGAAGAATACTTTATCAACATTTAATAAAGATATATATTTACACTGAAACATGAATACAATGGTTAACATAAATGCAAAGTCCTTTCCTATATACAGAGAATATGTCAGGTGGACTTACTCATCTGGTGGAGGGAAATAGGGCTGAATAGCTTCTACCTTTAAAACCCTTGGCAATTGGTACCATTGGCGGCAGAGAGAATTTCCTCTGTGTTACTTCAGAACATGTCTGATCCCTTCTCTGGCGATGGTAAACTTTTTCTGAACCCATGTAGTTTTATTAACCGATTAGAGACTGCTTAACATCATGTGACTAATCTCTATATATAGGAGCAGATGAATTTTACAAATCCAACAATTTACACCTAAACATGAATACAACAGTTAAAATATAAACACAATGTTCTTTCCTATATATAGAGAATATGTCAGGTGAAATCTGGTAGAGTGAAATAGGGATAGATAGCTTCTACCTTTAAAACTCTCAGCAACTGGTAACTGTTGCGGCAGAGAGAATTTCTTTTGTGTTACTTTGGAGCTGGTCCAGTCCTTTCTCTGGTGGTGGTCAGCTTTTTTTGAACCCACATGGTTTTATTATCCAATGAGAGACTGCCTAATATCATGTAACCAATCTCTGTAAACAGGAGCAGATGAATTTTAAAAACCTAATATGTATAATACTTCTCTATTTATTACTTATTTTGAAAATTTCATATCAAAATTCAACTAATAACTATTTTATTACTACATATTGATCTGCCCTCATATGTATTAATATTCATAGCATCTGCATTAGATGTGCCCTATTGTTGCTAATATATTCCTGTCTTTTAGGCCATGTAAAGTGACATATTGGTGAGAAGATGTTAATATTATACAGCACTCTGCAATTTCTCAACAGTATTTTGTGATTTGTTAAAATATTGATTATTTGTTAATCATACTGAATTTGTTAAATAAAAAGGTTTTATTTTTTATGCTGTGGACCTTTTTTCATTAGCACACTTATCTTTCTATGCTTTTAAGGAAGAAAAATGTTCATCTGATTTTTGTTGTCTCAATTTTAAGTTCAAATGTACATAAACATAACTAGAAATGTGAAAAATTTCTCAGAGTTAATCTGTAGAAAAAGACAATATTTACAAAAGTAAAAGACAATAAGAAACAATTTCATTTCGTTTTTGCCTTGAAAAAGTCCACATTGGACGAAATGCGTCGGCTAATATTACAGTTTTCTTATTGTCTTTTACATTTATAAATAACTAGAAATATAGATTATGAAATGGAATATAGATTTGGGGTTTTTTTTAGGATAAATTTATTTTTATTTTAATTCCTTTTCATTAATAAGCTTCTTGAAAAATCAGAAATTTGAAAACAAGCATTGCTTTCATATGAATGAACACACACACACACATTAAAGAATGTTGGAAATTTTTACCATCCATCAGCATAGCTGAGGATAACCTCCAAGAGAGTGGCTCATTGCACCTCCTTGGGCTAACATTTTCTGCTGGCAGGAAATGGAAACATTATATTGAATCAATTGCTAGGTCTTCTGCTAGGAAAGTTGGTTCACTGTGTCATGCTAGACAATTTTTCTTGACAGACTCTATCTGACATATTGATAAGTCTCCCATACTTTGAATATTACTGCTACATCTGGTTAGGTACTTCTGTGATGTATTTAGAGATTCTTAACAAAATACAGTAAGGGAGGCATGGTGGAGTAATGCATAGTGGCTCGGATTGAAGAATCAGAGATCCAGGTTTGAATTCCAGTTGGATCCATTACATTCACTTACGTGAAAAGGGAAAGGTATGAATCCATCTATTCTCTCAGCTATGAGTAAATAGCAGAACAGACTGGTTTCTATAACCTTGGGGGGCAACCAGTCTAGGAGAAGGAAAAACTCTGAATTCAAAACTGGCCTGGAGAGAGTTGGGCTTTGTCAGGCTATCTTGCTATGTGGCTGCAGTACACATGGTGCCCATGGGATAAAATAAAATAAAGTGAAATAAAATAAAATGAAATAAAATACAAAGAAAAATCTGTATTGTTAGTGGTCTTGACCTGGCATCTCAGATTCAGTCACTTTCTCACCACAGTAATATAGTTTCCATGTGTCTTTTCTATAAATACTTTAATGGTAATTTTTCTGATGAACTTTCCTTTATGGTACGTAGACTTTATGAATTTAAGTGTGGTACTTGATTGGTAGCAAGGTTTAATCATTTTACAGTTGAAATGGCCGCTAGATGTAACTGTATGTTCTATGCTAACAGATTCTTCTCTTGCCCTTCTTGCTTGTGGAACTCTTTTCTGGCTTCATGCTTCCCAGAAAACATTCATTTTCAAAAATTTAAATGCAATGTCATTATCTTCTGTCTTCTTAATTCCTGTTCTTTTATTGTTCTCTCTTCTTAATAGTGTTTTTTTTGTATTATCTCACACTCCCTTGCATCATAATAGCTTTATTGTCTTGCTTGGGGTGAAATGATTACAAAAAAAAATTAATTACATAGTATAGAATATAATCTGAACTGAAGTAGCTTTATTTGAGTTCATTGTTGACAAAGGAGCTTTGTTGTTATAGAAATGGCAACCAGATGCATATTTTTGTAAAACTTTTCCTTTTCTTTTTAGCCTGGTAATATGTGTTTAAAAATTCATACA
This sequence comes from Acanthosepion pharaonis, assembly GCA_903632075.3. Taxonomy (NCBI): domain Eukaryota; kingdom Metazoa; phylum Mollusca; class Cephalopoda; order Sepiida; family Sepiidae; genus Acanthosepion; species Acanthosepion pharaonis. The sequence continues at coordinate 1,202,110 of CAHIKZ030000487.1, forward strand.
TAACCATATTTGTAGAAAATATTTCTTGAGATATGAAAAATAAGATTAAAATTTGAATAATAACTTTACCACAATGTATACTTAATACAATGAGAAAAACAAGACATGATTCCTTGAAAATAAAAACATAAAAGAGTAGTTCTTTAAATGAATTTCATAAACCTTTTTTCTTTTCCCAAGGTTCATTCTGCGAAACCGACTGATCAGATTTGTGCTGTAGAACGACTAGACTATAGTGCCTTTGGAAAGGACAACATTGGACAATTGATCAGCATCACACCTGATAATGAACTGGAAATCTTATATTTCCAAGCAAAGGTAACATTTTTAGTAAAAAGTATTTTTTTGCTTTTTACTTCTCAACTCATTGATAGATGTCTGATTTATTAAAGAAAAAAGTATCTCTAATATATCTATGTTTTTTTCTTTGATAAATCAGAAAAAAAAAGAATCTCTGATATATCTATACTGCAGAAAGAAATGGCAACCTACTGCAGGAAAAGACCTGCCTTGTCAGTCATGTATCGAAAGATACATGATTGCCTAAGTGTGTATCATGCATGGCACAGAACTGACTGAATATATCTATGACTGCAAACAAAAATGACAAAATCAAATTTCTGACCCATGAAATTTTTATATATTCAATATATTTTGGACCACTTCTATTAATTTCATTTTAGGGAGAGGACAGTTTTTCATTTGCAGTTGAAACAAACATGCATTATTGAATAGCTATTGTAATGCTGTTTTTGATAGAAGCCCATGCAAACACTTTAACATTAACTTTGTCTTTCCAGTAATGTCATCCACTGTACTATAAATGATCTCACTAATTCAGTTTGATGGTTACTGAACTAAAAATTAAAATGGTAATGTGACTAAAATTTCATCAACCATTTCATTTGTTTTATATTTTCTTGAGTTATAGAAAAATGAAAACCAATCAAATTTCCATTACACTCTCTTCTTATATGTCACTTTTATTTAACAAGTGACACTTGATTAGTACTTTGGCCATATTGTCATATTGGATTGTAACACCCTTAATCCATGTTTGAATCTGGTTAAGAAAACCTTTTGAAAATTGTGACACTTTTTCAACTTCCTTTCCAGGATGTAAATGACCTCTACTCATGGTTATCTGCCATCAGAAAGACATTTACAGCCAACAAACATCAACTGAAAACTTATCATCCAGGTATCTACCGCAGAAGTCGATGGAGCTGTTGCCACAGAATTGACACAGATGGTATGTTTTGTTTCAGATCATCTTTGACGTCATACTCAATGTTCATATTTTATATCTACAAACAGCATTTTAATGAAGAAAACAAAATTAATAGACAGAAAACAAATAAAAATTGCAAAGGTGATTTTTCAAAATATAAGTTTATATGGGAGAAAATGATATATAATTTTTCTATACCAGAAGTCCTATGAAATTTTTCTATATCAGAAAACTGATGAAATTTTTATATACCAGAAAACTGATGAAGTCTTAAAGGACGAAATGATTTACATGAAAAATTTTTCCATTTTGTCATTGATTTTCCATAAATTTATATAAAAGATGAGAGAAAGGTATAGATGAAAAAGAAATATAAATGAAAATAAATTTTTCTTCTTTTCATTGATAAGATCTATATGATACAAAGAAAAGAAAAAGATTGTATATGAATTATCTATGTAGTAGGTATGTAAAGTATCCTAAAAAGTAAATGGTGGCTTTACAAGTTATATATTTAAGAAAAGATAGATCTCAGAGTTGGATACTTTCACAAGACTTGCATCTATGCAAATTTGACCTGTCACAGTCTATAAAAAGTGCTTAACAAGTCGACAGAGCAGTGTGACTGTGGTAGTGAACAGGAGACACGTGTTGGATTGGTTGACATACGCTACACTGTTTGGTAAAAAAAACAAATTAGGGAACTTTATTCTAAGCAAGAAGAAATTGACTACAATTTTTTTTTGAGTGGTGTGTTTCTGTAGAAACATCAATCATATTTTGACCTTATTAGTCATTACAAAAATTGTTTGAACTATAAACATCATTCCTCTTTGTTTAAGATACTTTCAGTAATTTCAAGACGAGTCATTATCATTCAAATGAATGAACTCATTCATTTTTGATGGTCCTTATTATTACCCGATCACCCATGTTGAATAGGTTAGGGTGAAATAGGTTGGTCCAATTAGTATATTTGCCACTATTTCTTTTTCTTGATAATTCTTTTCCCTCTCTCTTCATAATAAATGTACACTGGAATTAGTCTGTAGATTGGATCAGCCAAAATATTTTGATAAGAAAAAAGAAACAAAAAAAAGTAGAACTTGGAAAAGAATTTAATTATTCTTGGCATATGTAAAGATTACTTTTTACTTGTAAATATTTGTTTAATTACAGCTGTTGGATGTAGCCCAACTCATAATAAGGTGACCTTGAAAGAATGGATGGATCCTATTGACTGTGATATGGAGGCACAAACAGTCTGCAGCCAGTTTAATCTGAGACACAGCTATCTTGAGTAAGTATATTGGAATGACTGATGGAAAGAAATTGACCTAACTCCATGTTATATAGGAATAAAGTGTCACTGCTGACACTTGAGTTTGAACATAGATCACCAGTGAGCAAACACAGGTGATCCCATTATTGAATTAAGTAGATCACATGACCATACAGGAAATGCATGAGTAGGAAGTTGTGTGAAATCTAAATCATCTGCATTTCTAGTCTATCCTCTATTACTATTTAGATCGCTATTTCTACTCTATTCATTATACTATTTCTCTATACTGGTCACTATACAGATTACTATTTGAATGAATATTATTGAGTAAGTATTATTAGTGCAAGTATTATTCAAAGGCATCTGACACCAGTATTGTTCAACGGTGTACTATAGTTGTATCGGTGATTATAAAATCTCTATGACAATGAGCATTATGAAAGTGACGAGTATTTGTTGGCATCACAAAAGTGGCAATGAGTGTTTGTTGACATCACAAAACTCCACTATAAACATTACCATACCCACAGTATGGTAACTTTTTTTTTTGCATAGGTGAATAAAACTTGTCTTAGGTCATTTTACTTGAGTTTATATTGGCCGTTAAAAATATTAGAAACATCAAAACACTAAAATAACAATAAACACATTAAATTATATTCAAATAAATTTAAAAATAATATTATGTATACTATATATATATATATATATATATATATATATATATATATATATATTTCATAGAATCATCAAAAACAAAACAATTAGTATAATAAAGTATGTTCAGCATATGTTCATGTTTCAAATTCCTGCCAACAGGCAGCACTTGTGTGTTTTTTCCACTGATTTTGAATTCAGACTGATTTACATCTGTGCTCTGCCATTGACATTCTTTGAATTACATTTCAATTATGATTTAGAATACATTGTTACCTATGACTCCTAAGAAAAGTCCCAGTGTAAGTGCTAATGCTAAGCATAAAGCTATATCTTTGGAATTATTATTTTTCATAAATTTACTTGACTCAGCCGAATTTGACACATTCAGATTTATGTTTTTTACATAAGTTGGTGAAGTTTCAGTTTCTCAGGAATGACCTTATACTCTGGTTCAGTAGAACTGCATCACAAAGATTAAATAACAAATTATCTAATATGAGTTATCTCCCCTAGCATAAAGAATGGCATGTGAACAGTGTACCTCCATTATTGAATATGACAGTACATCTAAAAGGCTGGGGATACAACATGTAACAAACATTGTGACTATTACAACCAAGATTAGAATATAAAATTGAATAGTTGTTTTGTTTCTTTTTTACTAATTTTGATCTGGTGAATTCAAATTTCCAGTTTTGTTTTATCATGTCTAGTTTTCTTTTTGTTGGTTTTCATGTATACTGTTTTTCTATAATGCATACATTCATAATACAATGTTTATTTTGTACAATATTATAAAAGGCATATTACAGAAATAAACATGACATAGATACTGACAGAACTAAATACTATAATAAATACTATAATAAAAACTAAATACTATAATTATTTGTATAATACAATGTATATACACATCATAGTGCAGCAAACAGAAGTGAGTTTTTTGGTTGATTTTGTTAACTTTGCCTGGAGGATGTTATGCAAGAGCATCCAATAGAAGTTTCCCATCACTTGTCTTGATAGTTGTTCACCATCTTCATAATATCTTGGTGAATCCTTTCTCCATGCTCTCTGAGTGGAGAACGTGAATCTTGAGTGACATTTGGCACCCCATATCCTCATAAGCCTGTAACAATTTCTTGACACACTCTTGGTAATCTAGTGCCCATATGTCACCAAGGAATCCATGGCAGATTGACTTATATGCTTCCTATAAGGGTAAGAATCTTTTCAAATTTCTTATCCTTCAGCACCTCTCGGATCTGAGAGCAGGTAAAGATGCACTCTTTGATCTCAGCAAAAGTGAGGGCTTGGAACAGAGTGTACAGGTGTTGGAAGGTTGTGCCATTTTTGTCCATGGCTTTTATGAAATGTGTTGAATGAGTGTCAGTACAGACACAAAAAAGGCTCCAGATTACATGTGGACATGTTTGTCAACACATCCGGGTTTTTCAAGTTAGCAGCAGGACAGCTTGACATGTCTAGCTACAGGCCTCTCTGTAACTGGTCAACATCCTGGTCTTTGTAAGATGTCTCATGCCAATAAAATCAGGGGGGAAAAGCAGCACTCAGCAGTGGGCAAGACACAGGGTCCCATGGGCATTTTTGTTCCTAAATTTACTGTGGTTTCCAAGGCAGTGTTATTTTTTTTTTATCTTCCATCTCTTTCCCCTCTCTGTCTATTACCCCCATAGTTGCTAGGAGAGTAATTGGTTGGGTGTTTCTCCCAACTTCAACACACTCTTGCCATACATTACAATATAAAATTGTTCATTAGACCAAGCTTGATCTGAAGAGTGGGGAGAAGCACTTTGATCATGTCCACCAGAGGATTTTCTTGAACACTGTGTACCCTAGGTATGGAAGTTCTCTTAGATTCTCTAGTCCAGGGGTGGGCAATTACTTTTCTTAGTGGGCCACATTGTTACTATGAACATGGCTACTGGGCTTTTGAAGACCATATATTGAAAAATGTAACAGCATGAAATTTTCATGATCAGTTAATTATTAAAAACATCTTGCTAGTTGTAAAGATTAATTACAATTCACTATAATGTAAAAAGTGTATTATAGCATAAATAATTGACAAAATGCAAGAAAAATATATTGTAAGAACAATAACAGGTGTATAGTCAATGAGATTGATGTAAGTCTACTGCAGTTGTTGACTAGTTTGTTTATATCTGGCTCCAAGCTGCTTGTGCTAATTCTTAATACTGACTGAAGATTTGAATTTATCAAAAGAGATCTATTTTTGCTTTTGATAATTTTCATACTTGAAAAAGTTTGCTCACATTTGTAAATATTATAAAAGCAATAGAGGGCCACATTAAAATGTGGTCCATGGGCAATAATTTGCCCACCTCTGCTCTAGTCCTTCTACTTGTAGTGCTAGGACAGAGAAAGCAGCAGTACTTTGTGAAGCTCACTTGCATACTCATAAGGAACCCAATGGTCCTGATATCCCTCGCAGAGACTCCACTGGAACTGCTTGTACAGCTTCCAAAAGGAGCTCCATATTGTCATACAATTCCATCAGATGAACTGAGTGGGTAAAGGGAATGCAGGGGGAATTTATTCACATTGCACATTAGAATGGCCTTCAGGCTTTGCAGAGAAGAGTCAGCAGTTTGAATGGTTGTGTGGGAATCAAAGGAAGGTCAACAAATCAGAGACATTTTTTGCTGTAACACAACCTGTTTTCCAAGTCTTTGTTTCATGTCCTGAAAACGCTGATCCTTACATCTGCTTTGACTAGGTTACACTACTTCAGCCAAGATGCCAATGCTGTTTAGATAGGTGCAAATCAGTGACAAAGTCATTCAGGTCTTCCCAGGCGATCCAGTTGAACTCACTGCCACATGCTACTGAATAAAATGAAACTTTTCTATCAGAAGTGGCCAACTTAGCAGGATCCTCTTCTGAGAGAATTTCCTTATCTGATAAATGAAGATAATCCTTATTTGCTGGGAGACTAGGAACATCTGAGTGTGGAATAGGTGTTTAATGGAATATTTGATTTTTTTGTGTATGTTGGTGGGGGTGAAGAAACATTATAACCAAAAAATAACAATCTTTCCAAATCATTGGGACAGCAAAGTCAAAAATTGATTTCTTGCCATTAAACCATGCAGTTAATCCATTGTAACAGAGTTTACAACATGTGTTGGGCCCAGGGTTTGTCCTGACCTCTAGTTTTACAGTCAAAAAGCAAGAGAAGAGTAATTGTTCAGCACTGTGCAACTGCCGTGAAATCCACATATATATAATGGAATGAATCAGCCTTGTTGATGCATGTTCAGGGCATTGAAGCACCTGACGCTGTTATAAAATAAAATAAGACATATCTTGGCTGATTTACAAGCAAATACTCAAGAGCGAGAACTGGATGTGAACGGGACAAAGCCCTGTCACAAAATGACCATTATCTTTCTTTACAAATGTTCCCGACACACGTGTTCTGGTCGAAAAATAAAATATTTAAAGTGATCTATTTTTCATCCAATAAAAATGCTTCCCTCCTAATTATACTCGCTTTGTTTTTTGAGCCTATTAAGTCATAAAAAAACGCTATAAAAGGGGTCACATGGAAGTTCAACAGGCAGTCAACAGGTGGCCACAAGGGAGACCTGTTACGGTCAGGCCGAGCGTTCAGCAGCTGTCAGCAGGAGAGCACCAACCACCGTCAACATGTGTGAACTACTATGAGAGATCGACCTAGATCCGAAAGCCGGCTTATGAACTTTACCACAAGGTAGCTGTCCCAAACACTCACATTCCTGTTGAAATAAACCACGTAAATCTATTTCTACTGTTGTCGTATTTCTTTCTTGCAACCATACGCTTGTCTATAAGCGCCATTGTAGAAATATATAGCAGCTCACAAAAACCTTAAATATAAAATAAACATTGATTATATATATAGTTACATGAATTGTCAGAAAGTCATATAAAATGGTTGTGCATAGCTGTCTATATCTCTAGCCCACTGGATAAAGATGTTGGTTAGATCCAGTGACTAGACTCAGAGAGCTGTGAGTTTAATACCAGGCCACAGCAGTGGTGAACCAAAAACTTGGAGAGTTGAGTTAAAAGGAAATAACTGAAACATCCAGAAGAGGCATGTCATGTGGAACTAGAACAATCTACCCTGGTGGGTGTAAAATAAAAGGTTCAGTTCAAAATTCCAATCACCAGTGGCCAAAATGTTGTAAATATAGCAATGAAGATGAGGATAACAGTTCGAATAATGTAAATAATATAAGGTTGTATATAGATATAGGCATTATAGAACTGATAAAAATAGGACATTTTAATTTCTTAAAAAGGACATTTTGGTATGTCATCAGCCTATCAAAATATTCATTTGAATTCAGCATTCATAAATTGGTCTTAAATACCTATTTATGTAGTTTATTACTGAAACATTTAAATCTTTTGGATTTACACCTATATGTATACATATATGTATATGTATACATGTATATCTAAAAAATTAGCAGTGATTAATGAAAATGGATGTTGTATCTGAAATCAGTACCTCCAAATTAGGTTAGATCACCTATTTTTATGTTGGCCTCAATTTTCTTTCATAAACCTGAGTACTGTATATACTTGTGTATGACTTTTGAAGATCTAATCTTGAAGATAATTTTAAGGGCGTCGCATCATACATGGGATATAAAATTAACGTATGTATTGCTGGCCCTGGCCACACTGTTGCCCACACTATATATCCATTTACTGTAATCAAATTAGCTTCAAAATTAGATTTTCAAAAGTCACATGATACACAAGTATATACAGTAACTAAAAAAATCCTTATAATCAAAGGAAGCGATGGTAAAAAGTGGGGGATCAGTTTTGTATTGTTCTTTAGTATTAAACATACCCCCATTTCTTGGCCATAGTAAATTCATAGATGAAATTCCAAAACATCTTTACAGATAATCAAATGAAATGATGATAAAAAGTGAGGGATCAGTTTTATATTGTTCTTTAGTATTAAACACACACCCAATTTCTTAGCCACTGTATATGCTATCCATTTCTATAATATAGACAGGGTTTAAGTAACTTCCAAAAAAATATTCTCATAGGTTGTTGGTTTGTTATAAGGATTTTCTAAGTGTAGCTTAGATGTGGCACAAGGCCGAAACTATGGGGCACCCAGTGAGGATCGAACTCACTACTCAGTTGTAATTATTCTAGCGAGATAAACTTGCTAACCATTACACAGCCCTGAGCTGCCCAAATCGCTAGATCATATATGGTGAAACATATTACTGACTTTCCAAGCGTAACTTAGTTGTGGCACAAGGTCGAAAGTAGAAGGCACCCAGTGAGGATCAAACTCACTATTCAGTCGTAATTGTTCTAGTGAGACAAGCTTGTTAACCATTATACCGCTTTGAGGTGCTCATGTTGGTTTGTTATATATACCATATATACTTGTGTATTATGTAACTATTGAAGACCTAATTTTGAAGCTAATTTTAAGGAGGTCACATCATACATGAGATATAAAATTAGTGTATGTACTGCTGGCCCTGGCTACACTATTGACCAAACTACATATTCATTTACAAAAAGTACAGCTGCATTTAAAATAAATATCACACATTACACAAGTTTATATGGTAATTCAAATTGATCAGTCTATCATAATAATGATAATTCATTATTGTTTCTGATGTTTTCTCTAAAATATACTCATTTATAATTATTATTCATGTGTGTCTAAAATACTTGTTTTTATTAATTGTACTTCATTGATTTACTTAGTTTAAATTCAGTTTTATAGTTAGTAAATTTAAGACTTGTATACTTATTGCATTTAAAAGTGCTGACAGCATTTGCAGTTCTTCTGTCAGTGTACAAGATATCAATAAAAAAGGCACAAAGAAACTTAAATGCAAATACTGAAAAATAATGTTTTTATTTTCTGTAAATGTTTGTCATATTTTGCTGTTATTTAAATTTTTTGTCTTTTTTTTTTACTGTGAATGCCATAAAAAAAGTTCCAAATAAGAAGTTTGGACAATAAATAGAAATAGAAATACAAAAAGGTATGCAAGCTAAAATTGAAATTTTAAGGAAAGCTAAATTTAATAGAGGCACAGTGGAGTAATGGATAGCAACACGGATTGAGGAATCAGAGAGCTGAGTTCGAAATCCTGTCGAATCCATTACATTCACTTACATGCTAATATCCTTGGATATGGTATGAATCCTCTTCTTCTCCCCCCCCAGCTATGGGTAAATAGCAGGAAAGACTGGATTCTATAGCTTTGGATAGCAACTGGTCTACCACAGAAAGAAATGGCAATCTACTGCAGGGAAAAAAAAACTGTCTTGTCAGTCATATATCGAAAGATACATGATCGCCTAAGTGTGTATCATGCACGGCACGTAACTGACTGAAATTTAATAGGAAGTATAATTAAAGAAATTTTATTTTTAATTCCAGGCAAATTGCTAATGAGCCAGATGAAGAGCCACCAGCAGAGGTAAATTCCAACAAAAAGGGACCAATCAAAAGAAAGCACAACAGACAGGTTGCCAAGAGACTAATGGAAATATCAGCCCAACTGCAGAAAGCGCACATAAAACTGGAGGAGCCATCTCGAGATTCTACGTGAACAATGCAAAAATCCTTCATTGCCAAAACCCAAAAGTCTCAAGAAACAAAAGAAAAATCAAAATTAACAAAAAAACTGAATCCTTTGATTTCCTGTTGTTGATGATGTGATCAAATTCTTTATACCATTTCCACACTTATTGTTATCATTATCATTGCTTATATTATTCTTCTTCTTCTTCTTATTATTATTATTATTGCTACTACTACTACTACTACTACTAGAATGATTCTGTTCTATTTTCCTTGGTCATTTTTCAACCCTGAGCAAGAATTTCTATTAAATTTGATTTCCTAAAACTGTCAGAATGAAAGCAACAAATCCAGACTCAAATTTATAAGCAGAGAGTAAGAATCACTAAGCAGAACATTTGACTTTTTCATTTTCTTAAATTCTCAAGCATTATTAAAATATCATTTTCACACAATGTGCAATTAAACATCGATTTGGCATTTAAATATTTTGAAAATATCTTGTCAACAGACACATAGTATTATAGTAGAATCCTTGACAACCAGATTAAGAAAGCCTTCCAGATATGAGGAATTTGTTACAAAGTTCAGATATGAGGGGTTATATTTAGATTAAAATAAAAAAAAAACTGAAATCAGGTTTAACATTTATTTTCAGTGATTTATAGTAAACAAAATAAGTTAATGGTGAGTGAAATATAATGATTTGAAGGAAAAAAAATAAATTATGTAATGTTAATGAAAATTCATTAAATTAAGTATGCCACGTATGCAAAACAAATAATGTAGCGAGGATTTTTTAATCACTGTTGTATGATGATTCTTTCTCTTCTAATATCATTCTCAACTTTTTCTGCATTTTGTTTTTCTTTTGGTTTTGAATTTTTTTAAATCATCCTAGCTGAATGCTGGCTTTCTTTCCATAAAACTGACAACCTTTTCAATAGCTTTTTCAATTTCAGTCCAGGTTTCATCACAATAATGTTTTTTATTTCCTTGTTCATTGTAATAGTTTCTTTGGAAGATTTTATATCATACAATGTTGACTTTCCTATGTTGAACTCATCCATTAGTTACAATGAACTTTCACCAGAGTCTAGTCTGTTTAAAATTTCCACTTTTTGCAATAACTCCAAAGTTGTTCTTTTCCTCTTATTGACATCATTTTTTGCACCAATACAAGCCATTAGGGTGAAATAAGCATAAGCAATTATCCAAAGTAAATTTCCTGAAAAACAGAAATTTCAAATCAGTTATATATTACCGAAATAGTTCAAATATACACATCAGAATTATGTCTGGGAAAAATGCAAGATTCCAGATATGAGACATTCCTGATATGAGGGATTCTACTGTATTATTAATGTTCTTTTTTTCTTAAATAATTAATTTTCCAAATAAACTTTCATTTTCCCTTTAATCTAAACAAGAATTTATATAGTTTCATGAAAATTTGTACAGGATAATACCAATATATATTCAGAGAGTTTTGCAAGAAGTTATATATTGTTCTTTGACCTAAACCTGTCTCTATGCAACTAACTTATATATAATTGTGAATTCTATAAACATTCTAAATTAATGAAATTTTTATTATCGACAGTAAGTTGATTAGATTTTAACTATAAGTAGTTATTTTGTTAAGCACATAATTTAAAGATTTCAATAAAAAAATATTCTATATTACTTAAAATGACAAATATCCTGAAATTAAAATTTAATTAGATTAAAATTAAATATTATTTCTGCCAGTTTTTTCCTTTAGTATATTTTCTCTTACCCAAGTTAAAAAACAAAATGAAAAAGAAAACAGTATGTACTTGTTAGTGTTGAAACATATGAAGTTATAAGGAAAATAACTCAGTGATATACTATTTATTGACTGTACACAACTAAAAAGATGTTATTTTGTTCATTTATACTGAAATTAGAAATTCCTTATTAAAACAATATTTGGTAAATGTGTAAAAAACATGAATTAACTTCTTAAATTATGATGATTCCTTATTTCAGGGACTGGCAAATATATTTCAGAAATGAAGTAGAAAATCTACATTTTACTTATTTAGTTGATGCTAACCTCCGGGAAAGTGACTTGTTGCATCTTCTCAGGCTAACGTTCTTAGTTGACATGAAGTGGAAAGACTATATTGAATCCATTGCCAGGTCAGCTGCTAAGAAAGTCAGTTCACTCTGTCGTGCAAGACAATTTTTCTCTCCAGACATATCTATAAGTCTGCCATTCATCTATGCTTAGAATATTGCTGCCACATATGGTTCGATGCCCCTGCTATTTACCTTTAGTTCTTTAATAAGATCCAAAGAAGAATCTGCAATATTATTGGTCCTAATCTGGCAGCTTGGCTTCAGTCACTTTCCCACCACCCTAAGGTTGCCTCTCTGTCTTTTCTATGAATATTTTCATGGTAATTGTTCATATGAGCTCTTCACTATGGTAACTAGAGTTTTTGAATTTAAGTACAGTACTAGACTGGTGTCAAGATCTCATCAATTTACAGTTAAGCTGGCTAGAGGTAACTGTAAATTCTATGCTAACAGTTTCTTTTCTCGCAGTTCTCGCTTGTCGAACTCCCTTCATGCTTTCCAGCCAACTTTAATCTACAAAACTTTAAATGCAATGTCAATCGCTATCTACTGCTCCTCGTTATTACTCTTTCCTCTTCCCACTTATTATTAATGTTTTTGTTCCTAATTCTTTCACACCCTGTAACACTCATATCTTAGTAGTTTTACTGTCTTGCATGAGGTGATACTGATTAAAAAAGAAGAATTTGTAGAAAGTAAAGAATTCTGATATTTGATAGTTTCTCTTTCTGACAGAATATTTTTATATCATAAAACAGATACTCTCTTCATCGTGAAAAGATATTGATATACAAATGCTGATTTAAAAGATACATTTTCAATTCAAACTACAATCTAAATGAGTAATTAGCTTATGTTTTTGTTTTCACCTTCATTTGCCTAAAGAAAAACAAAATCTATCAGTATCTGCCTTAGTCTGGTAATTTCTAGTTTGCTTGTCAATGTAAGATTTTATGATGCAAGTTAATGTTTACCAAAGCTGACAAATAAAGTGCAATAATAAGTTTTATTTATAAATAAATACAAAAAATAATGACCAGAGAAAAATAAATATTTAATTAATACAGTAACCCATGTATGTGAATAAATCATTATTTTATTATTTTACATATAAGCTCTTTGACATTCTACAACATTCATCAGTCTATTTATTGATATGATTTCGTTTGCTATTATCTGATTTTCCATTAAGACTAGTTGACTCATTTTGTTATACTCAAAACATTTTGGTCAGGTGTATGTTGTCATATTTGTTAAACTTCATGAATTTTGAAACTAACCCTTTATTCAATCTATAGAGATAGATTGCTCTCATTCCACTTTCCAAACTTAGTGCGTATGTCATATCAGTCATTTCTCCAGTTTATTCCCGGTTCCATTCAAAATTCCAAGAAGAATACCAAGTACCACATACGGTTAATTGGCAGTGTAACATCCAAACTCAGTTCACATTAAAAATTTCCAAAATACTTACATTTATGTGTAATTGTAAATGTTCCATTCAAATCTGGCTTGATAAATTTGATAAAATCTAGTATTTTGGAATTATTGACAGTGAAAGTTCAGATTCCTTTGTGTTGCGGGCAGTCATTACTGGCATTGTTTGCATTCATTCACTGCAGAATAGCTATCTGTAGGTATCATTGGGCAAACTGAGTATGTGTACGTAAATAGTTCTCATGCACAGTAATCGAGACAAATTTAGACAAGGAAGATTAGTTCCTTGCTTGACTTTCTGTAGTCTTCTGCGTTTTGCTTTCCACAGTGAATGTATGCAAAGAACGACAGTAATGGCTGCTACCAGTGATGTGAATGAATTCAAACTTTCACTGTCAATAATTCTAAAATGGTAGATTTTATCAAATTTATCAAGCCAGATTTGAATGGAGCATGTACAATTACACATAAATGTAAGTATTCTGAAAATTTTTAATGCAAACTGAGCATGGGTGCTAAACTGCAAATTAACCCAACATATTTTTTTTTTAAGCGCTTCACCCCAAGCAAGGCAGGAAGCCACTAGGACGCAAGGGGTTACAGAAGATTTGGAGCAAGATCAGATAGGAGTGATAGAAAAAAGGATGAGGAGAAGGATAGTGGATAGATCAAGGCAACTGGAGATGTCGATTGACATTACTTTTGAATAGAGATTATAGCTCTCAGGGAAACTGGAATAGGGAAGGAAGTTCCACAGGCGAGAGGTGTGAGATATGAAGCTATTGGAGTAGAAGAGACGGCTACATTTAGTAGTTTCGACAGTGAAAGAGTGAGAGTGGGATGCCAAGCTCGTAGGGCGCTTGAATTCATGAAGTCTGGGAACCAGCGAATGCAGCTCCTCAGAGCAACTACCATGAAAGTATTTGTAAAAAGACAGAGAGAGGCGACGGCGTGTCTGTGAGAAAGCGACTGTATGAAGCCTGAAATATTAACTATAACAACCAAGAGAAGTTGACTAGTCTTAATGGAAAATAATAATTATATGTGTAATAATGATAATTCCACATCTAAAAAATACTGACATAAAATCTAACATTATTTGGAGCAGTTTTATTGCTTCCTAGAGATATTTGCTTAAATATTGTTTTCTCCTATACATCTCTTAATGATGGACGATGAGTTTAATACTTAGAGAAGCTATGGGTCATTCCATTAACATGGTGTCTTTGAAACTTTTTGGGAGGTGGGATGGGGGAGATGGAAAATAGTCAGCTTTGCTGAATGTGATGGAACATTATCTTTCATAAATAAAGCTTCTTGGTCGTAAACCGACCCACTCAACATTTTATACAAGAAATTACAATAATTCTCTACGCTTATCAAGGGACCTACTGCCTACAATATTATTCCAAAATGCTACACAAGTTCTACACTGTTGTCTTTTAAGTTGTGTTGTGTTGACTATTTCCATGAAAGAGACAACAATGAAGATTAATAGTCATCTAAAAAAATAATTTTCATGTACTTCTTTGCTTAATTTACATGTTTCTTTTTGAAATATTAGGTTGTCCCAAAAGTTCGTAAACACTTGCAAAAAATTGAAATTTTACTCGCCAAGTAATAACAAAAATAACAAAAATTATTCCTCAAAATAAAGACCATCATTTTCCAAGACTTTCTGCCATCGATCTGCAAGCTTTCAGATCTAGTGAAAGTACCATTCAGCCGGCTTCGAATCAAAGAATTCTTGACACGCTTCCTCAACTTCATGAAATGAGTCGAATTGGCAGCCCTTCAGAAAGTGTTGCATTGAGCGGAAAAGGCCGTAATCTGATGGAGCACAGTCAGGACTGTAGGCTGGATGTGGCAGAACCTCAACGCCGTCCAGCTCTTCAAACTTGTCTTTGGTCTTCCTGGTGGTGTGTGGCTTGGCATTGTCCTGCTGCATCAAAGCACGCTTTTGGTTGATCAGAGGTGGGTACTTTTGCTTCAACTTTTCGTAGACCCACTCCAGTTGCTGACAGTAAAGTTCGGCACTGATGGCACGACCATTCGGAGCCAACTCAAAATGCACGATTCCTTCAAAGTTCCACCAAACGCACAACATGACTTTCTTGCCGAATCGATCTTGTTTTGGAACCAACAGTGTCTCTTGCCCTTTCTGAATCCATCGCTTGTCTCGATTGTGCTGGATTGTGTTGCATAAAAATTCAATTTTTCGCAAGTGTTTACGAACTTTTGGGACAACCTAATATTTACTTAAAGTTGGTAGTTTGATTGCTTTCATGTCTTCAGCCAATAGTCTTAATATTCTGCATCTTTTCACATTCACAACACCAGATTTGCAAATAATTTTTTGGCTGGTCAATCCACTTCTCTTGCTTTTACATTTTTCCCCCAATTCCTTTATGAAACAAACTTTTAAAGTCAATCTTTTCTTCTTCTTCTTATCTTGCCAATGTTTTCAATTTCTTTTTTCACTGTTCTCTGATTCCTTTTCAACAATTTCCCATCACTCAGTAACTTTAAAATATCCCCTTTCTCTTTTGAGGTTATATTTTTCTTATGATCCATGGCAGTATTTATATATATTTAAAATTTGAAAAATATCAATAAATATACTGTTCTTCATATTTTGTTGCAATATTATGACCTACCCTTGAGCTGCATAATAAAATCTCACAGTACTATATAAATTACTGTAAATATTTATAATAAATACAGATAAATCTCATGTTATATTTATCGTATAATTATATCCTAAAATTTGTATCAATATCACTAAGTTAATACCAGTTTTATTATGAAAACATTGACTTACATAATAAAATCTGACATTGTGTATTTAAAAATAATACAATATATAGTTGGATATGAGAACAAAATCAAAAATACTGTTGTAGAGTAGTTTTCACAGTGGAGGCTTGTATTTCACTAAGTCGGTCCTAAATTATGTTCGACATACAAAACGTTAGGAACTTGAAATAATAGTTAATGACGCAGCAATCTAGTTGTGGTGGTTTATACTTCAATGTCCGAAATCGACTGACTCACTCAACTCACTGAGCCTACTGGTGACTGCTACTACTACTTATTATCTGTGGGAGAGTCTATTTACAATAGAATAGGTATGATCTAGTATAACAAATACTTTGCACAGTTGAGCCATTTTAGTCATTTTAACAAGAACACTGCTGAAAGAAAATAAGGGTTTATCTACATACAGGATTCTACCATATGATCTCTACAAATAACTGTACTGAAAGGTTATTTTATCTTAATGCTGGACAAACTAGTAGTATCAAATAAAAATAGTCAACTAATTTTTTTTAAATGGAAGAAGCAATCAATTTTATTCTTCATTAAATTATAAACCTCCCATTATTATGACTAGATTTCATTTTAACAGTGAGTGTGTGCATATATATATATATATATATATATATATATATATACCCTACTTCTGTAATTTATCCCAAGAATCTTCTTCTCATAACAGGAAGAAGCCGGCTCAATCCGCCCAGGGTGAATGCCGCATCAGTACAGTAGTAGTATATATATAATACAGTTCAAAAGTTTGAGGCCACCCCTGCTAGTTTTTAAATTGGGCCAAAAAGTAGTTGTTTTGTACTTTAAATAAGAGAAAATTATTATACATGGTTAAAAAAAAGTGAGACATAATTTTTTATTAGAAATTTTATTATGACAAAAAGAAAAAAAAGCATTTTATAATTAAATTTTGTTCTTGTCAAAATATCCTCTTTTAGTTTTACTGCAACACAAATTTGTGGCATCCGTTGCAAAAGTTTCTCAAAGAATAAGTTTGATAATTGATTCCATTCTTTTTTCAATGAGTTCTTTTTCATTTTTCCCTCTTCTGTCAATTCAATCCCATGCTAATCTTGGGAGTGGGTTCAAACAACTTTTAATCTGTAGTGTGTTTTATATATATATATATATATATATATATATATATATAAATGCAATGTGAGCGGTCCCTAATCTGGCATCTCACTCTACAGACACTCGCTCACAGATGTGCTGTGGCTTCCCTCTGTCTTTTCTACAAGTATTTTCATGGCAACTTCTCGGACAAGCTATTTTCACTGGTTCTCAAACTGCATGAATTTAAGTGTGCTACTAGGTTGGCATCTTTCTCCCACCCTTTCACTGTCAAAACAGTTAAATGTAGCCAGCTCTTCTGCTCCAACAGCTTCTTATCTCACACTTCCCATCAGTGGAACTCCCTTCCTCTTACCTGCTTCCTTGATAGCTCTAATCTTCAAATATTCAAATGTAATGTCAATCGACATCTGATGCATTGATCCTGATACCCATCCTTCTCTATATCCTTTCCTCAAACACCCTCTTTACTCTTGCTCTCACTTTCTGTAACCCCTTACATGCTAGTGGCACTCATGCCTTGGTTGGGGTGATATGCTTAAAAAAAAATGCGAGAGAGAGATAACCTAACTGAGAAGGAAATGATATTGAATCATGAAACTTAAATGTTTATATTTGTCCTACAATTGAACACATTTTGATACAACATTTTTCAAGTTTCTTCAAAAATCAAAGAGAATTCTGATGTCTGCTCACTGAAATAGTGCACTACTGCTGTTGTTACTTCCAAATCATTTGAAAAATTCCTCCCTTTCAAACTTCTTTTATGCTTTAGAAACCAGAAATAGACAGAGATCAAGATTTGATGAGTAGGATCAATGGCGCTCAAACACCAAATTCTTTAAAAAATATAACTCCTTTAAACTTGCCAGATGTATGAGCAACAGAAATATCCTTTAAAAAGAAAACATTTTTCTGTTTTTCTCTAAATGTTTTCTTTGATCAACACAGCAAATTAGATAGTTTTCTGCTTTAACTGTTTGACTTTTTTGAAAGTAGTTATAAAGATATCTTTATCTCCCAAAGCTATACTGATTTTTGGATCTTCAGTGCTAATCTAAAGGCATAAAGAACACAAGAACCATCACTACATATATTCTTGAACATAATGATGTAATCCTGTTTTATCAGCAGTGACGAATCATTCCAAAAAATAATCACAAGGTCAATGAAAATGCAGTAGAATCAACTCTGAGATTTTCACTTGATAATACTTCTTCTGCTCAACATTCAAACATTTTACCACACCCTTAACTGACAACTTCTGTATACTGAACTACATGAATTATAAACCAAATAAATTCTTGGGATATTTCTAATGTTTCAACAATTTCAGGGTTTGACAATAAAGGTTGCCTAGACTAATGGTCACCAACCTTTTGAACTTCATTGACCACTAAATGTATAATTTTAAATTTGGCGGACCACTAATATGAATTTAGAAAAAATATATACATTTATATAATAATAATCAGAAAACTTTTATTTTATTAAGATGAAATGCACCTATTAAAAGGTAACAAAATTATAGTGTAATTATTTAAATAAAACAAATTGAAAATTTGAAGTATATTCAAGAATTACATATTTTATTGTGATATTTATTATATTTGTTCAAATGGCAATTTGACGTTTTCAAAGTCCACTAAAAAATTTTTTTTTTAAATATTTTGCAAAAAATACTTTTCAAGTACGAATGCTTATGTGAGCCAATTCTTGAAGATCCTGCTATTACTTCGTTACTATACCATGTTTGTAGAAAATTATACTAGTAAACCATCCAGTAAGTAGTTATTAAAAGTAATGGTAAGAAACTATTCAGTAACAAGTATTGAACATGACTTTGCAAGTCTTGTTAGGTTATACTATGGCTGGATGATGTCACAATTGTATACTTGTGTACTCGTGTTTATTTCGAGATTACATAAGGTTTTGAACATATATATATATATATATATATATATATATACCATCCATAATATGTTTTGTTACTCGTCATTTTTTTTAATTTGAAGCTTCATAAAAATTGAAATAACACCCCAATTTTTCTGCAGACCATCAAAAATTTTGCACTAACCACAAGTGGTCCATGGATCACTGGTTGACGACCACTGACCTAGACCATGAGGCATTCTAATTGGAAGTTGGCATACAACTTCTTGACACTTAAATATGATGGGTACCCATTTCCCAATGTTTGCATCAAACATTCACAGATTTCCTTTAGAGTTTTCTTCTGTAGAAACAGGAACTTCATGTCAACCCAGAATTCAATACTTAAAAATTCTGTTGTTGACTTGTTTCAGTCAAACTCAATATAGGTACAAATATCCTGTAAATTAGTACACAGTGGCAAAATAGGGCTCAGATTTTGGGAAGTGAGTTGGAGCCGAGGACTTATCAGTAAACCCAGTACATGAATAGGAATCAGTGAAAAAAAACAAAAAAAACTGAGCTTATTTTTTTAAAATTTTTATTACTGCATTTTAATCTGTCCTTTTACTATTGAATCATAAAAGTCAGTAAGAAAAATATCATTTTCTGGTAGAAAGTTCACAATATATATTTTAAATTTTAATATAATTTACTTGCTTTGTATTAACCACCTTTACTTGAGGTGAATTGTATTTTATGCTAAAAGTTTATTACTGTGGGAGTTATTTGTTTTCTTTATGTTGATATTTACTGAGACATCAATCTAGCGATGAGGCCAGATTGATAGCAAGATTGTGTTTTGCATATCTTCTAAGCAGGAACGACATTTATTAGCAAAATCAGCATTTTCAATCCTAGATTGACTATTGATCCCTGGTTCTGATTAGAAATATGTAACTACATTATGTCTAAGTTTGTCTGCCAAATTACTTAATAAAAATTGACTAACTTCTGTTAAAATAAAGAATATATTTTATAATGTCCAACAAGCAATACTAAAAAATGTTATTTTTTTCATTATATATTTTTTACATGATTTTTTTTTTAATTATATGATTTCATATTACAAATCAATAGTTCTACTAAGTAAAGAATTCAAATATAAACTCTAAATATTTTGAGGCTATCCAGAAGAAATAAATACAGACTGAAAGGCATTTTTCTTGCCATGTGTCATTTAGTTGACAGAAAAAAACTCATATCATAAATTATGATAAAATTACAATTACAATGCCAGCATTAAGAGAAATTTATTTCTATTTAATGAAAAATCCTTTGGCAACACTGGTTATAATTAACATAGTTTATGACTTTTCCAATTGCTAAAAGTCATGGAAAAGATAAAAAAATTAAGGTGGGTGTGGGTATTTCTAAATTTAGTACAATGTGTTTTGTATTAATAACATGCTTCAGTTTGGTTTGATTTCAATGTAACTATTACACGCTTACATGGAAAATCATTGTTCTTTTAAGAATTAGTTTTAACTGTACATTTCAAAGTGAATACTAGATGCTATTTAGTTACCTAAACAACTACATGTCTAGATGTATTACACACACACACATACACACACACATTATTTCAAACTTATAAATATCATACTGAAAAATTAAAAATCAGTACCAGAGAGGATCTACAGGGGTTCAAGAGATTAAATAAAATCTTTTAAAACTTGTCTTTGCTACTGATTACAAAAGATGTACTATTAAAAGGTTTGCTGAATGCTCAAAGATTCCAACAGATTGTTTCTAATTCTATTCCAAATTCAAATGAAGTCTACTTTGATTGGATTTTATGGTTTAATATGTAATGTGACATAAAAGGCATAGATTGCTATATGACAGAACAAGTATAATCTCTAAATTATTAAAAAATATGTAATGTGACATAAAAGGCATAGATTGCTATATGACAGAACAAGTATAATCTCTAAATTATTAAAAATATGTAATGTGACATAAAAAAATAGATTGCTATATGACAGAACAAGTATAATCTCTAAATTATTAAAAAATATGTAATGTGACATAAAAGGCATAGATTGCTATATGACAGAACAAGTATAATCTCTAAATTATTAAAAAATATGTAATGTGACATAAAAGGCATAGATTGCTATATGACAGAACAAGTATAATCTCTAAATTATTAAAAAAATATGTAATGTGACATAAAAGGCATAGATTGCTATATGACAGAACAAGTATAATCTCTAAATTATTAAAAAATGTAATGTGACATAAAAGGCATAGATTGCTATATGACAGAACAAGTATAATCTCTAAATTATTAAAGTGACATAAAAGGCATAGATTGCTATATGACAGAACAAGTATAATCTCTAAATTATTAAAAAATATGTAATGTGACATAAAAGGCATAGATTGCTATATGACAGAACAAGTATAATCTCTAAATTATTAAAAAATATGTAATGTGACATAAAAGGCATAGATTGCTATATGACAGAACAAGTATAATCTCTAAATTATTAAAAAATATGTAATGTGACATAAAAGGCATAGATTGCTATATGACAGAACAAGTATAATCTCTAAATTATTAAAAAATATGTAATGTGACATAAAAGGCATAGATTGCTATATGACAGAACAAGTATAATCTCTAAATTATTAAAAAATATGTAATGTGACATAAAAGGCATAGATTGCTATATGACAGAACAAGTATAATCTCTAAATTATTAAAAATATGTAATGTGACATAAAAGGCATAGATTGCTATATGACAGAACAAGTATAATCTCTAAATTATTAAAAATATGTAATGTGACATAAAAAGGCATAGATTGCTATATGACAGAACAAGTATAATCTCTAAATTATTAAAAAAATGTAATGTGACATAAAAGGCATAGATTGCTATATGACAGAACAAGTATAATCTCTAAATTATTAAAAAATAAACCTTTAAAAATCAATGCCAGTGTTAATTTTAAATCTTAAGCTCCAGTTTCAAACATTTGAGAAGAAAACAAAAATTGCCTTGTAATTCAATTATTGTCAAGATTCATATTTATTAATAAAGAGATAAAGAGGAAATGCAGTCATTAGTCAACAAATAAGGATTCTAGAAGGAAAATCTACACATTTTTCTCTTGTTTTCTGTCTCCCTTCATTATATCCTAATTCACAAGTTCTGTGTTTTTATTATCTCTTTTATTACTATTCCTTTATCACAAAACAGAAAAAAAAAGTGATTCTCAAATTTTGTTCATTTCATATTTTACCCCACTTTTCTATATGTTCAACTACTTTTCCTCAAAACCAATTTTTGTGTTTTGATGATAAAGAAGAAAAAGAGGAAAAGATAAGAGTTGCCAAGCAATTCAGTTCTTTTCAATATTATTTCATATTTTCAATTTTATGCTGTTTCTGATAATTTTTGTAAATAAATTAACAAATAAATGAAACAAGACTTTTTCTTATGTCACTAACGTTTTTTACTTACCTTTGTATAAAGTCATCTAAAGAAGTTTTCTTGGAATGTTTCTGATTTTTCTTTATCATAAATCCAATAAAATCTTGCTTAACTTTCTGGAAAAAAAATATTAAAAATGTTGTCAGCTATTCAATTAATTATGAATTTTAATTTTTTTCACTTTCTGGATCTTGTAAAAAATAAAATAAAATTCATTTATATTTGCTAAAAGATGCATATCTTTTAAAAAAAAAAATTACGGTAAATTTAATTTATAAATATAGATAATTTGTCCATTGTTTTATTGGCTTCCACATGAAGAAATTAACCCTTTGAGCCCTGACCACCACTTTACCGGTGGTAGAGAAAAATGACTTAATACCCAGTCACTGGTTAAACGGTGGGTAAACACTTGCATCATGTTTTGATATTGGTTGTCTTATTTGGGTAGACTGGGACACAAAGAAAGAATTCTAGCAATAAAGTGAAGTCATGCAATTATACTCTCTCCCTGCTAAGTATAATGCTTATATTTTTTGTAACTATTTTTATATCTACTGTAAAACATTACATACCAATTATTTGCGAATTTTGACTCAGGAGCTCAGGCAGAAGGGTTAAAATTGTTCAGGAACGCGGGGCTCAAAAGGTTAAACTTCAAAGATTCTTGGAATATAAATCTAAGTTTTTCCAAAGAAGCAGATGCATTCCAATGACAATGTTTTTTTTTACAGACTTGCTCCTCAAAGACATTTTATTATTAATAATGAGTTTCATGAAGGAAATAACATGAATTTAAGCAACAAATATTTTTGCTTTCAGTTCAATATTCAATTTTAATGCCAGGTCTGTTCATGATGTAGGTAATCATGGCTCTCCACAGATTCTTTTTCTTTATTTCAATTGATACAAAATGAATAATTCCATTATTATTTACTTTTTTCATATTTTTCCAGTTAAACATGTCCCAGTGCACATGTTAGTACTTTGTATGTCCATTTCATGAAGTTGTTCCTTGCAGATTGACCACAGATTCTCAATTGGATTTAAATCAGGAGAGTTTCTCGGCCAGTCTATAGCACTTTCATTTGCTCACTGGTAAGGCTTGTCAGTGTGTTCGTGCAGTATCACAATTTTCGCGTGCTTCCTTGGAGTAACGTCCATCACAGACAGTAGCCATAAGACAATTAATTAACAGTTGAGACAATAGTATCTGGGCATGATGAAAATCTGATGCAATCACAGATGACGCAATATTTTTCAAGGCCAAACAGATTTCTATCATAAATCCCGAAAAGAGATTCATATTACTGCACACCACTGTAAATGACCTAATCTGAGAAAAAATAGAAATGGATTAAGTCCTGTCACTCCAGTGGGTCTAAAACTGACCATATGGTGAAAGAAAGGAAACTAAAGAGGTTGCTTCAATTAATTTGCACAAGGGTGTATCTGTGAATTGATATATTTCCTTGGGAAACATAGTGGAGTATTTTCCAATTTCCTTCTCCATGGTTTTAAACCCAGAACTTCTCCTAGACTGGCTGCCATTAAAGACTAGAGTTCCCAGTCTACGCTGATATTTAAACCACAGCTGATGCTTGATAGGGAAGAAGTGGATTCCCACCTTTCTCAAGGACACTAGTGTGAAAGTGAATCCAATAGACTTGACCCTAATTTGAATTCCTTTCTCCAATTCCATGTTCCATGCTGATAACTTATGCTTTCCAATACCTTAATTTTTTAAAAAAAGGAATGGAGTAAAATTAAGTAATCTTGATTTATCAATAATATACATGCTAGATTTTTTAAACTAAATGTTCATAGATTATTTTTAAACAAGTGTGGAGAATCAGTGTGACAAGGCAAGCATTGAACCTGGGGTTTCTGCATGAATATTTTATATACAGCAGAAAGATGCCAATCTTTTTTCCAGGCCAAAAGTAAAATGGAAAAGCTTTCCTTTTATCAGCTGTATTCACAACAACCACAAAGTATTTCTATTTACATAAACAAATATAAGAAAATAATCTTAGCATTATTGGTTAACATGTCTCCACCCAATCTTTTTATTCAATGCATAGTATGCCTTGTACATATTAAAAAACATAAAAGTAATTTGTTTATGTAGGCTGTGAAAAAAATGGAAGCATATAGATGAAAAGATTAATGATTATGAAAACAACAATTACAACGTAAAAAAAAAATTGATCAACAAATCAAATCTGATGAGGAGAGAAGAAATTAAGTTACTGAATGTCTGTATGTGTGTACATATAGACACGCACACACGTGTATGTGTGTATGCATGTAAACAGCAGTTTTTCACTGATACAAATTTTTTTAAAAACAACAGACATGTTTGAAATCTGAACATATTCTCTATGCCATGTAAATAATTGCAAAAAAAAAATAATCTTAAATCATCATCTGCCATTTTTAATGAAATGTGGATCAATAATTATATATTTGTATAATATGAATATTTTTTTATCTTGTTGTATGGAGTCTTTTTCTAATTGAAAGCACAAGCAGTTCTAGAGAAATAAGTCAGCAGTTCAAATACAGAGATAGAACAGCAATAATGCTTTCTTTTTAATTTTTGGGATAAAGTATGATATTGCTGACAGCAACAACATTTCCAAAATGCAACAAATTCTTGAATAAACTGGATACACTCAGGCTATTCAGTTTTGTTGCTCTTTGACAACTGTCTGTTTTTACATTAGAGTTATCTAAGATGAAGTGAGGCTCCATAATAACCATACTCATTTCAGGATCCTAGTCTGAAGTTGCCAACCATTTTGTCTTCTTATTTTTTTCTAACCTTTGCATTCAGGTCTACCATGATGATAATGGTTTGTGATTTACATAGTGCCTTGGTGTTGTTGAGAGCATTGTAAAAGTTATCGATTTCCTTCTTTGTGCTCTGCACAGTTGGTGCATATACAATGATACAATTTGCTATATTAATGGGCTTCCCTTTTGGTCTTAACTAACAGAATTCTGTCTGATATTCAGCAGTATCCCAGAACACATTTCTTCATGTCATTATCTAATATTAATCCTACTCCTCTTTCATTTTTGTCCCTGCCTGCATGTATTATCATGCATTTGTTGCTTATGAAATCCCCATTACTTGTCCATCTAGTTTCGCATATACCTAGAGGGTTGATATCTTATCTCTTGCTTGATGTTTTCAAGCTGGCCATATTGGTATAGCATCCTTATATTTCAACATGTAAATAACTCTTTTTGAGTAAGTTCACATTTACTTATCATCTCTCAGTTGTGTCTTTGTCCTTGGACAGAGTGCGCTCAGGGGCTTCTCTGTCAAAGGACAGGGGGGCAAGAGGGAAAATAATACTGAAGATGTGCCCAGCCCTGGGGAACAGCTGCCTGAGGCTGCGCCCTCGCATTGCACTAGAGGGAGGGATCAGTGCTCGCACTGAGGACAGCGCAACCATTGGTTGCAGGGGCTGAGGTGAATTTTTGTTCCTGTCCCGGGCGTATGTGCTCGGGTCCTCACCTAAAAATAGACCTTGTGTCACATCTTGTCCTAGTCGGGGGGACAGAGTAAATACCGCATCCTTATATTTCAGGTCCTAATTACTATTTTTTGTTTGTTGTGAACAGTCACTGGATAACCTGTCACTAATATCTATCCTTACTGGTTGAGGACTTGTTCCCAAGAAACTTAACACCCTTTATGCTATTATTCTTTATAATCATTTTGTGAACAGCCACTGGATGATAGTTAGGTGATACCTGTCACACAAGTCTTCCCTTATGACAAGGACTTATCTCTCCTGCATACCATTATCTATCTATCTATCTATCTATCTATAAAGGCAGGATGTGTGTGTGTAATGAATGCACAGCTGCACTTTTCGACGGATTTGCACCAAAATTTACATGCACATGCTCCAAGTTAGCGGAAAGGCCAAGACTGACTTTGCATTTCCCAACTCCCATCGATAGTGGAAATAATTGATTTTTTCATACTTCAACGGCAGTTTTCATGTACTTTGTGGCCATTTTCTACTGGCCAGAGTGAGAGCCTATAGCTGGCTGCCACAAATAGGCAGGAAGATTCTATTGGCCAGCGTGAGAGCCAACAGCTGACTGACACGAATGTTAACTAGCATGCAAAAAAAAATCGATAGCTGCATTTGTCACAAGTGGAAAAAATTTAAATCTGCATGGCACTTTACTCTAATTGGCTCATTCGCTTGCTTAAACTCAACATTGATTCTGATTCCACAGAACTGGCTTGGATGTGAAAAAGTATTTGTTGTTAACATTCTTTTTTCATTCAGTTTTTCCAGTTACGAGTCCTTTTTTAAGCTGATTGTTTTGTGTTCATTTTGTTTAGTTCTTTTATTCGTAACAGATTTAATGTTTAGTATAGAGCTTAGAAAAAATTGGCAGTGTGAGATAGGCAAGAAGTAAGGCATGTAGCAACATCAGCACGGCAAAGGGCACTCCTTTAAAGGCAAAGAAGGGCAAAAATATTTTAAGTCAAGTGATAGCGATTGCTGTATGAGTCGTACGATTTTTTAATCAAGCAGGGGCAACGCCGGGTCATGCTGCTAGTATATATATATATATATATATATATATATATATATATATATATAAAGTTGTAGCTTCTGTCTTCCTGTTATTGAATTCCTCCTAGCATTTTGGAAATATACTCCCATAACCACATATATTCTGAAACTATATTATCCAGGGTACTTGGATACGTATATTTCATTTTGATTAAATGGCATTCTCGGAAAACACAGCCCTGAAAATTTTTTCCCCTTTGATTTAGATTAAATTTAAATGTGAGCAAGGGAATGGTGCTTATCCGAAATATAGAAGGAGAAAGCCAGAAGATGGAGGTCACATTGGCAAGATCATTGTGCAATACTGAAATGCATCATTTTTTCTCCACAAATTATAACAATGATTTAAAAATCAATTATCATTTTTTTACAAAAAAAAAATGCGTGACATGCAGCAAGGTGCAGGTAATTCAGCTTGTCTTTAATGTTGTTTATTGGTATAATTATTCTCGGATAGGTAATGGAGTGGTTTTCCTTTGCATTCTCTAGTTCTTTCTTATTGAGACACCAACTCTAGTTAGCTGGCTGTTGACTCATTAAGAGTTCTTCCGCCCTTCGATAGGTCTTATTTTTCATCCTACAAATTTGCTAACCATCTTCATTGCAGATGAAATGAATTTGGGAAGCCAGTTTAGTTGCTGACCATTTGACAAAGTTTTCATTTTGGAGAGAAAAACAACTTACCTTCCATCTAAGATAGTGTTGATGAAATCTCTTTGGGAGTAAGAAGGGAATTATCAGGGATTTAACAGCAGTTTACACAAGAGAAGAGTACATGATTCTAATTAAAAGTAAATGTTCAGGTAGCAGTGATAACTATTAAGTCTATTAAGTCTTAACACCTAACGAGGTAAATAAAGAAAGTAAACTATATCACCAGCAATTGTTTTTATTTTTTCCTTAAAAGAAAAATTTGTTTGGCTATAATTGAAGAGAAAGTTGATCAAAGACATATGGGATTAGTAGAATAAGACCCATAAAACAGGAAAATTGCAAAATATCCCTAGAATAGGAAATCCAGCACAGATTGCCTATTGGAGAGTTAACAGTTAATCAGGGGATGTGGTCCCAGAGAAACTATTCAGTTCTTCAACTATGAACAGTTTGACCTGCAGTCATGCTTTTCTTCTCTTTCTATTTTTTCTTTTCCTTTTAGCTCTCTCCCTTTCTCTTTTTACCCAACTACAACTTACTAGTATATAATAATAGTAATAAATAAAATAAAGTAAATAAAATTTGACTGAAAGTGGTGGGATTCTAAGTCTGAAGTCGACATAGAATACATATATTTAGTTAGGGTTAGATTAGAGAATTAAGTTGCGATATCTCCTATCAAGGTAAAAAAGGAGCAAAAAAATTAACCATTATTACCACAATTTGTTCTTTTTTTCTTCCTCTTAAGCACTTGAGATGGGGTCTAATCTAGCCAATTCAAGATTAGTCCCAACAGAAAAAGGATAATAGATTATCTTAGAGCTCACTTATGTTTTTTGAAGCCAGTGTAGTTGATAAAATGTCTTTTGGATTATCCCCCTTTACTTTGCTAAAAAATAATCTCCAGGCTCCTTAAGCCTATATAAAGGTGTGCATTTATCTCCCTAGTTACTTTTACAACTTTTCAACTCATGTTAATACATGCATTGTTGTTTGCTTTATATTTATTGTTTTATGTTACTTATTTTTTATTTGGACTCATATTGAGTCTGCCAATATTGTTTGTTGGATAAATTTTCCAGGAGTTTGTAAATATTTACTCAGCAAAGTGTTGATTCACGCAACATCATGGTAACTAAATATTTACTCAAAACACATAAGCAATCTCACAACAGTTTCATCAAGTTGGCATCACTTGAGGAATTATCTCTAAGATATTTATTTTTATTTTTATCGATAAAACCCTCTTCTATTTCTGTACTGGTGGGTTTGGGAGGTTAAAGAGATAAAGAAAGAAATATCCATTTACATTTACATGCAAATCAAGAAACAAACTTCCAGAGACTTTTTTTCTTATTCTCTCTTTTATCGAAGTGACATACTATTCTGTTATATTTCTTTCAGCAAACGGACTGTTTCAATTTAACATTGAACAGTTTGTTCGAGTTTATTAATTCGTACATCATTTCAGAGATATTTTGCGCTAGTTATCAAAAAAAAAAAAAAAAATCTATTTCTTTCCTGTTCGTAGTGTAATTATGACTAATTACATTATACTTCGTAACCAAGAGTTATTTTCATGAATTTCAGTTATTAGAAGTGTCAAATCCCTGCGCTGCTGTAACTTGTAGAGGGCCGTGGTGGTTACGGTTTGTTGAGGGTTCATGGCATGGCTGTTATGTTGTTGATAGAAGTCACACGTAGAAGAAACGCAAGGTTCAGATACTCCTGCCCGCCGAGCCCAACTACATAAAAAGGTTGGACTTTGATTAAGTCCAAAGAAGAAGGTAAAGAAAGCAAACAAAACAAGACCGATAATATATGTATATACAAATATATATTAATAACAAGTTACAATACATGGAAACAGTACAAAGAACGAAGTGTGTGTGAATATTCTGTATGTGAGTGCATGTGTGAATATTCTGCTTAGCGTGTTTCCATGCTATCCCTTGTTAGTGACTACATTTCGATGTTGATAGCTGAAAATTCTCTAGGAATAAGAGAAATTTACCTCGAGGTGTTGGTGCACAGGCCTGAAGGAAAAAAGAGATAGAGGCGAAGGGTCATTGGCTATTTATAGCCAGGAAAGAGAGACCCCTGGTGAAAGGGTTAACGGAGTGAAAGGAGGAGTTAACTCCGACAAACTCGATGATTCAGGTTTCTGTCGTCATCTCGCAGATCACTGTGATTTCAACTGCCTACCATCGGCTAAGACTGCCTGCTAGTTTCAGCTCAACATGCTGACTGTCTATCAAACTTTGCTGACTGCCTATTGTCCTTTGACATCTCCCAAACAGTTTTGTCATCATCTTTTGGTTACCAACAACTGTCTGCCCTAGGCTACGACCGCCAGCTAGTACCAACCCAATACACCAACTGTGTATTAATGTTCAGCACCACTTGAGTTGCTCTGGTCATCATTAACTGTTGATGCATCTAAGACTAATAGTTAACACAGGGTATTTAAAACATCTGGATTCTTTGATAGTATTTTTCTTTTTTCTGTCAATAATAAATTTTGTCAGATTCTATCTAAACTCCTTGTTCTCATTATTTTTGCCTTGGCTTCTGTCACTTCTTCAATTTTAATGTTTGCAGGGTTCATCTAATCGACATTGCAACCCACAATGCTCTCAGTCTTGATACGTAAAAAAACTTTAAAAGTTTACACAGCTACCAAAAATTGACCAGTTAGAAAGCAAAATGGCATTAAATGC
Organism: Acanthosepion pharaonis; assembly: GCA_903632075.3. Classification (NCBI taxonomy): domain Eukaryota; kingdom Metazoa; phylum Mollusca; class Cephalopoda; order Sepiida; family Sepiidae; genus Acanthosepion; species Acanthosepion pharaonis. The sequence goes on from CAHIKZ030000487.1 coordinate 1,232,709, forward strand.
AGCTATTATTATGTGGGAACAAATATTTAAAATAATGATAATAACAGAAATAAAGATATTACAAACAAAAAAATCAGTACAGAATATATGTATTTAAATTATGTATTTATGTATTTTGTAGAACCCAAATTCTACATTATTCCAGTACCCCAAAATAGTTTGGTCAAATCTGTGCAAAAAGTGGATCACAGAACACTTTCAACTTCATACACTTTCAAAAAAATCTTGAACCCTCATTGGTTAATAAATATACAAGTAGGCATAACTATCCACCCATGCTCAACTAATTTTTACAGCTTGTGACTGAAATCCAAGTTTGCACCAAGTCTTTTTGAGCCACCCAAAGTAAATAAAAACAGAAACTCATTTACACTTGCCAGTGAGTATTGTGACATCAAATGAATTGCAACTAAGCTTCATGTCATACAATCTTAAGTTTTTTGTGCATATGAACATTATACAAACTTAACGATATTCACAGTCACTCACCAAAATTCACCAGTGAACTCTATTCCCATTCACTCACCAAATTCCTTAGACAGAAGTTAAACAAATTCCTGCTAACAAATCAACTTTATTTCCCAACATTCGAGAACATTGTATTACACAAAACCATCAAAGGTAGATAACTTCTTTGATCACAAATTGCATTCAACTTTACAAACATTTACTACTTACATGAACAGTAAATTCTTAAATGTAAATTTTTCTCTTGTAGTTAATTTACAGAATCTTCAAACATCCTTTCAAATCAGAACTCTTTAACAAAATTTAATCTTTCACCAAACTTGAGTTCAACATAAATTAAACTGAGATTTCACCTAAAAAAATCCACTACATTTTTGTAAAATATTTTCATTACAAAAATATATTGAAAATTACTTGTTATTCAAATATTTGCCTTTTGTCTTTTATCCCAAATGTTTATTGTTGTTTTCTCTTGTTGTTTTTGCATTTTGCTTAACATATTTGTAGAGTAAAAAATTGTATGGATTGATTTGGGCTGTCAACACCATTAAATAAATGGTAACTACCAAATTTCCCATTACAATTTCAATAGAGGAAAAATCAAAAATTTGTAATTAGATGGCTTAAACGAATGAAGAATATTTCATGCATTCAAAGCCAATCTACTTGTTCAAATGTCTCGTCTTTTGGTAAGTTGGCATCACTTAAAGACAAAGAGGAATTTAATTCAAGACTGTCGTGTCCACTAAAATATCAAATACATAAACCAATGGCACTCAAGAAAATACTTACATCTGAAAACACACCAATAAAATCATAGAATACAAATCAGAAATTTTGTTGTATTAGTCACCATGATTTAGGTAGATACCGCCCGCCCAAATAGCGTGCGGACGTAGTAGAAGACGTACCACGTGGCTTTTTAGGGCCAATTAAGAGGATATAATTAATTTAATTCTGAAGCAGATTTTGTTACGAAAAATTGTATAAAAACACACGAAACCCGACCCTAAAAACTAAAAAGGATATACACAGCTGTCATCTAGTTCACGCAACTCTCGTTTATGGTCTTCACGACCTCATGCTAAGCGACTGCGTTGACAAACTTCAGACTTCGGCAACATCGCACATATAACAACATTTCATTGTTTCTCACATACGTACACAAAGACAATTCATATTTTATTACAGAACTTTCTCAAGCCAAACAAAAAGAAATTACTTTCCAATCTTTCACCAACTGCTTGTATTCTTGTCGTTTAAATTAATGTTTAATAAGTTTATTTGTTGAAACTGCATTGTCTTTTCTACTGAATTTTATTCTTTCGATAAAAATCATGTGATTATTATTCTCTAAACGGCCGAATTACGAACAACCCAGCAACAATATTTTGTTAATCCCGACACTTCCAATTTTAACATTCAGTGAAAAAAATAAACGAGTAGAAAGAGTTCTACAAGATTTTTAATGGCTAAAAAAAAAACCCTCCTATATTCCTACCGGAATTTTTCTGTGAAGCCAAACGAATAAAGAAAGAAATTTACACGCAAATCAAAGAACAAACTTCCAAACATTTTTTTTTTCATATTCGCTCGTTCAAGTCTTGATACGTAAAAAAAACTTTTAAGTTTCGATACATAAAATCTGGTGTTATTGACTCTCCTCGTTCGATGGCGTTCCTTCGGATGATTGGCGGGATGGCGTCTCGATTAAGGGACGCGCCTCGCGAAACGCAGTGGCTCTTGCAGCGTGTCTCACTGGCGATGATTGAGAGGTAATGCTTTCTCCCTCATTGCGGCTGCCAGAGGATAGCAAAAAACAAACAAACAAGCAAAAAACATTTTGTTTTTGTTTATTTTATTCAAATTTACATTTAAATTAAAAAGGAAATTATCAAGGGAAACTATTCCGCGTCTAAATTATGCTAGTTATTTCCCTTTACATAAACAAATATTGAACTTACAATTTGGTGATTAAAAGTTATTACAAAGCAATAAACTTTTGACAGTCATTCTTGTGATCTGCTATCCAATAACAAAGCAATATCTTTTAAAATATTTTCTTTTTACAAAAGACTGAATTTTGGAGCAATCTCTCCTGTACTCAATCAATCTGTTTTGTTATAAATTTTGACGTTTCAAATAGAAAATTGTTGCGGAGGAGAAAGTGGAATAAGTTTGAAAAGTGATCAGAAGGCTTTCTAGTTAGGTAAGGTCGGTTGCGTGTGTAAAACTTATTTAACCACAAACATTTAATTTTTGATGTATGGCACAAGCCTAAGAAGGCAATCAAAAGATGACAACAAAACAATAACAAAATATTTATATAGAAATAATAATACAATTATTAAGAATAAACTGCTCAGAATATTTAGCTGAGCTAAGCTGAATTTCAAAGTTCAGTAATGTTAATTGAACAAATAAATATAAAAGTATTTAAAATGTTCCTTCAAAAACAGTGTTTTTTGATACAGAATTTTTTACCATGCAAAATTAAGAGTTGCTTACCCTTAACTAGAAAATTAATTATTTGTAAACTTTTCTTTGAAAGACAATTTTTTTATCAGGTCTCACAATGAAAGGAGTTTGTTTTTTTAGAAGAAATGTTATTTGTGAATTAGTTAAATGTTTTGTGTAATATGGATATTGTGAGAATGTGTTTGGTAAAATAGAACTTTGAATATTTACTTGATGTTTCAAGAAGTTTCTGTTTGATACTAAATAAAAATTCGTTTTTGTACTTCTGAAAATAATTACAATAAATCTTGCTGCTAAAAAGTAAGTGTTCACTAAGAGCAAATTTTGTTAAATAGAACTGAGTGAGAAAGTTTCTTGAATTATGTCTTGAAGAGCTGAAAATCTGTTTGATAAACTTGTAGCTTCAGGAAAAACCTTTTTTTTTAATTTCTTGCTGGTGAAGAATTGGAAAATACTGTAATATCCAACACTATTTACATTGCTCGGACTATCATCTTCATCTTTGTTGCCATATTTATCACAAAGTTTTGGCCGTTGTATGCTCCAGCCTTCTTCAGGTGGTTGAAATGTTGAACTGAACCCTTTATTTTGCTCTCTGGGGTAAACTGTTCTAGTTCTATGTGCCATGTCTGATGGATATCAGTTATCTCCTGTTAATTCCCCTCTCCAAGTTCTCCACCGCCTTAACCAGGTATTGAATTCACACTCTTTGGGTCCTGTCATTGGATCTAACTAATGCCTTTATCCACTGTGCCATTATTTGTTAAGGCAGTGGAGAACTTGGAGAGGAGAATTAACAGGAGATAACTGATATCAATTGACATATATATATATATATATATATATATATATATATATATATATATATATATATATATATATATACACACACACACACACACACATATATATATATATATATATATATATATATATATATATATATATATATATATATGCAAATATGTAGAAAATAGGAAAGAACTTTCGTTAGGTAAATAATCCGAAGTTCTTTAGTATTTTGATTCCAAAAATTTTGCTTGAAGATGAAACAGAGTTTGATGCTTTAATTCAATTTAATTCTAATAATTATATTGAAGTTTTCAGCTCTTGTTTTTGAAACATGAGAACTCTTATGTAGCCAAGGAATCATATTTTTAAAAAATAATTATAATATATATATACATACATACATAAATACTTTCATAAAAAAACATTATTTTTTAATTTGCAACTTTTTAGTTGTTTTTTCTATATATACATATTAAGAAAGTATATGTGGCTTCTCATTATGCTATATATATATATATATATATATATATATATATATATATATATATATATATGAGGTAACGATATATATTTTTATATATCAAGAACAGTATTGGGGAAATTTTATGACAAAGTGTAAAAGTTTACTTGTTACTTGTTTTGACCTTCAAGACTTCATCAGACTAATATTTTTTGTTGGTAGGACTATATATGCACATGGTAGAGGGATACTGGGAATCATTGGATTCTACCTAAGAGCTCTAAGAATGTGCAGCTCAGATTATTTACTCAAAGAAGAAAAATACATTGAAAACACTTTCAAACTTCTCCAGTACCCTAATTATTTTATATTCAAAACAAAAGGCCCACAAAATATTCCAAAACAAAAAAATGTCCCCTCCTGAGAAACCCAAGGAATCAAAAAAATATTATCCTGCCTACTAATTCTGTCACATCTAAATCTATCTAAACTCAACATAAAAGTCAGTACTATCACATCCAAAACAATAAAAGACAAATTGACTCGAAAGCCATTCAAGAGAAGACTGAGGCCGGGGAATTGCCCTCTTGTTGGAAGTCCCCCCCCGAGTTGTATTATCAATGTAGCGGATTTCTTGGAGCGAGCTAAGAGCTACACTCACCTTGTCATAGAAGGTGGACTCTTAGAAGACGCCCAGGAACTAAGAAAAATTGAAACACGAATAGTGTCAGTTTTTGTCGTGGACAAGCGTACGCGCAGAATTTGTCGCTCGACAAAAGACACAGTGATAAAATCACTGGAGTCCTTGGGGTTCAAGCCCCTCAGAGTTGTGAAAGGAGCTGGCTTTCTCATGTGGGACGTATTGTTACCCACGCCGGAAGATTGCGTGGCAGCGTCGAGCAGGGACTTAATCACAAAAGATTTGATCCTGCGGACCGAGTACTTAGGCCAAAGAAGGACCAGTGTTTCAATATACGAGGTCCCTCCTCAGGTTCTCGTGGAACATCTCGCGGCCTACCTGTCTCAATTCGGTGAAATACTGACCGCATCTTGCGATAGCCTGAGCGGGAGGTGGAGTTTCGACATTCGTTTAGATCAAAAAGCCTTCTTCTCCATCCCCAACTGTCTGGTAGTAGGGAAATTGAAATTGCCGGTCATTGTGACCGGCCGGAAACCGGTATGCTGGAAGTGTGCAAAGACTGGTCACCTTTCCTCTTCCTTCCCAGAGAAGAAGGCCTCTGGAATTCAATCTCCCGTTGACCAGTATCCCCCTCTGACCGAGTCTTTACCTACCGCCTCGCCTGTAATGGGCATGCCAGCTTCTGGGACCGGTAAGGAAAATCCTCCGGTTGGTCAAAAGACCACATTCTCCAAAGAGCCTTCGCCCACTGCTAGTGCAGTTGTGGAGAAGGGGGAGGGGAAGGGCTAGTTGCTGGTAAGGCCAGAGGAAGCGCCAGACAGCGGGTCCTCAGTCCCCTGAAGCCCCAAGGACGAAAGGCACTAACAGCCCCACTCCCTCTGGCAACATTAAGGGCGATACTCCGGCCTCCGAATTATCTTTTAGGACAAGCAAAAAAAAAGTATGACCCAGGATTTCTGAAAACCGAAAAAATTAAGGAGCTAAAAAAGAAATTAGATAATCAGCAATCCCAAAATCCAACTCCTTCCGCGTCTTCTAGCCAGTCCATCCCCTCTCTTAAGAAACGACCCTCTCCCCAGATAACTCCATCCAATTCGCGTCCCCTCAGTGGAGATCCTAGCCCTTACAAACACAGATCCTTCTACACACCCCTTAACACACCTACCCCTTCCCCTGTCAAACAAAACCCCGCTGGCACACCTCTACATACTCCCAGTCATTCCCCGGTTAAAATGCCACCCCCTGCTTCCAAGCGACAGAGAAGCCCCTCACAAGAAGGAAAAGAAAAAGAAAAAAAAAAAGAAGACTCAATTGCCTATTTATAATACAGGAGAAAATGTCTGTCGTATTTCTCCTGCCCAGGCTGAGAGAGCCAGGGACTACGGAAACCGCATTAAAGACTTGAGGTATTTACTATCAATAAGGCAATTTGCGGACCAGGACATTGAAGTGCCCCAAAATTTTTCGCTGGCCCAAAGAGTTCTCACGGTGATCAGAACGGGAACCGGAGCTAAACCGATTTGGGCTATGCTTGAGGAGGCCATCAATTCTTGTAAAATGACATTGCCAATCGCAATCACCCAAAATGAACAGCTTAAAAATTTAAAACAATTCTGTGCAGGGAGGGTCCCCGTTTTAGTTCACCCCTCCCTATATAGAGCACTTAAACTGACCTTCCCCTGGGATATCAGCGGTATCTCCCAAGACGGCACCATCAAGACTGAGATGGGCCACGGGTCTATGGGAGAGGCGGTCGGTATCCTTACCCCGTCCATGTTCAAACCAGTAGTTCAACCCTAATCAGGCTTCACTATGGCTCTCTGGTTAGCAAGTGTAAATGTCGGGGCCTGAGGTCCGAGTCTCGCAGGGCGAGGCTCTCTCGTGACCTTCAGCGCCTCGGGGTGGATGTGTGTTGTGTGCAAGAGACCCGGTTTTCTTCTCATGACTGTGAGAGCATTCTGTCTAGGGGGTTCGCCCTTTATTCAGCATGTTATGATGGTCGTTCGAGGGTGTCTCTTGGCTGGTGAGCAGGTCTTTGAAGGCTGCATGTACCCTTGTCTTCGCGGATCCGGCGGGCAGGCTTTGCGTGCTGGATGTTACCATAAAGGATAAGGCTTTACGTCTCATTGGGGTTTATGCGCCCAATATCCATGCCGAGCGGCCTGCTTTGTTTCGGCAGATCGCGCCGTACTTGACGACGTCTCGTCGGGTAGTTTTAGCGGGGGATTGGAATGCCGTCCTTGACCCCGATATAGATCGTATAGGGCAAAGTCAAGGTACTAACAACCCGGACGTGAAACCATTTCGGGGCTTTATCGATGAGTTTGGTCTCGTCAATAAGTACCGGAATGAACACCCTCGGGAGGTAGCATGGACTTGGACTAATAGTGGCAACTCGGCTCCTGGCTCGATTGCGAGCTACCTGGATCGAGTCTTAGTTAGGAGAGTCGATGTAGGGCTCTTAGGGTGTCCAAGCTTCTACTATATAGTTTATACGGATCATAGGCTTGTCCGGGTCCGTGTAAACTTAGATAAGCCTAGGACTAGACTAGCTGGTTACTGGAAATTTAACTGTTCACTATTTGGTGAGCAGGGTTTCCGGGACCAGCTGCTACTAATCATTCAGAGGGAATTGACGGGGGCGGTTGTGGGAAATGCCTGGTGGGGCAAATTAAAATCTAAAATTAGAACGTTTGCTGCCGATTTTAGTCGTCGACTCAATCTAGATAGATTAGCGGCGCAAACGGTTTTAGAAGAAAAAGTTGATCGGGCCGTGAAATCCCGTGTTAGTGGGGACATAGTCGTAGCTAAGGCAGAGTTGGCCTCCTTGCTTATCAAGAAGGATCAAGCTCTGGTAGTTAGGGCTAGGCTAAAAAGAATGTCTTCTGAGGCGACGAACATGGCCGCTGAACTGCGTGCAGAGGAGAATAGGAACGCGTCTAAGCGACATATAGCGGGCGTCACATTGCCGGATAAGCGGACCGTGACTACAAACGCGGGCATATGCGAGGCATTTCGTGATTACTTTCAGGATCTTTTCACCAGGGAGCCCGGTCTGAGCTCTGCTCAGTTCGACGCCTATTTGGCTGACTTTCCCTGCCTTGAGGCAGCTGAAGCGGCTAGGTGCGAGGGTCCCATAACAGAGTCGGAAATCTGGGAAGCGCTGAAGCAGGTTGGCCTGGATAAGTCTCCAGGTCTAGATGGTCTTCCCTACGAAGTGTACTTGAGGCTGTCGCCCGTTTTTGTTCCTTTGCTGCAGCTGATTTTCAACCACTGGATGAAGCAGGGGTCTTTACCTCAACGCTTCACCAGGGGGTGTGATCAAGTTGCTGCGTAAGGACAAGGACGGTGGGGATGGGTTGGGAAACTTTCGCCCTTTAACGATGTTAAATACGGACTTAAAGATTTTGGCGAAGATCTTAGCCAACCGTCTGCAGCTTGTCCTGTCTCGTCTGATTGGCCCCGAACAGACTTGTGCTGTGAAGGGCAGGACTATTCAGGATAACCTTCACATGGTACGCTTGATCTTAGAACAAGTCGACAGTGAAGCCGCGCTGATCAATTTGGATCAGTCCAAGGCCTTCGATAGGGTTGACCATCGATTTCTGGAGGCTGTCCTTCCGGTTTCGGAGCCGACTTTCGCTCCTGGATCCGACTCTTGTATGCGACCCCCGGTGCGCTGGTGGAAGTGAATGGGGTAAGATCGAAGCCTTTCGTATTGTCTCGCTCCATTCGTCAGGTTGTCCGCTCTCGCCTATGCTTTACGTTCTTACGTTGGAACCTTTCCTTCGCAAGTTAAAGGCGAATCCGGTCCTACGCGGAATTTCGCTGCCTGGTGCTTCCACCTCGGCCAGGTATTCAGCCTATGCTGACGACGTTTCGGTTCTTGTGTCGAGCAGAGCCGAGATTAACGAAGTCAGCAAGGAGGTCAGTGGATATGAGATGGTGACAGGGGCCAAGATCAACCGCGATAAGTCTGTGGGCTTGCGGTTGGGTGCGTGGAAGGGAGTTTCTCTTCCCGGACCTTTCCTCTGGACGGATGGGCCGATCAAGATACTCGGCGTCTGGTTCGGTCCTGATCTCCAGTTGGAAATGAATTGGTCGGAGGTACAAGGGAAGGCCGAGGTCGCGGTTAATCTGTGGTCTCGGAGGAGACTTTCCCTGAAGGGAAGGGCGGAAGTATGTGGTTCACACATATATCCAATTCTCCTGTACCGACTCTCTGTGCTTCCACTCCCGTATGCCCGACTAATGTCATTAGTCAAGGTCTTGTTCTCTTTCTTGTGGAGAGGCAAGGCCCATATGGTATCTCGCGAGGTCTGTTGCCTTCATCCCTCGGAGGGCGGTCTGGGTATGCCTAGCATTGAGATTCGTCAATATATGCTTCGCATCACCTTTCTAGACCGAATGTGTCGCGGGTCGGATGCGGAGGGTGCTTTTTGGAAAGAAGACGTCCAGAAACATTTCCCGTCCCTGAGAAGTGTGCACTCGTGCGAAGAGGAGGCCAGCCGTACACCACGTACCGAGTGCTCCTTCTATCGTGAATGTCGTCGCGCACTGAAGCTCCTCTTGCGGGCTACGGATGGTCTCTCCAACGCCCAGGCGTTGTCTCGTAAAGGCATTGTATCAAGTATTAGTTGGGGGCCGCACAAGATGATCTAATTGGCGAGCTCGGTCTTACGAAGCAGGAGGCTCGCTCGATATGGCCTTGGGCGCCTGGGTTGAAATGCCTCAATAACGATGAGGCATCACTCACCTGGCTGGTGATTCGTGAAGCCCTCTGGGTCGGCAAGAGACTCTATGCAGCAGGCTTGGAGAAATATCCAAACTGTCGTCGGTGTACTGGGGAAGTCGAGACCGTTGGTCACGCCTTTTTTCGGTGCAAGGCGGTAGTGCCGTTGGGCAAGTTTGTTGAAGGTCTCATGGTTCGCATGTTGCAGGGAAAGTTTTTGGTCCTTGAAGCTAGCTCTGTTTGTAGCAATGTGGTGCCGCAATTGACGAAGGCTGAACACTATGTGTTCTGTTGCTTACTAGGGGTTATGAGAGTCGTGATTTGGACGACGCGTCAGAAGGGATTCCATGAGGGCGAGAAGTTCACCTCTTCCCAACTGATCTTGTACTTTAAGCATCAGCTTAAAGTCAAGATTAGGACGGAAAGGCGGCGGCTCACCTCATCGGAATTCAGCAAAAGGTGGGTGAATCTTGCGCGTTTGTGCCGTGTAAAAGGGGCTGACTTGGAGTGGCATTTTGATGTCGGTTAGGCATCAGGATATTGTTTTCCTGGGTTGAACATGGGCAACCCATCCCGAAATTAGGTTAGAGTAGGTTTTTGTATTTTTTCTTTTAGTTTTTTTCTTTCCTGTTCTGATAAACTTAGCTAGGGTGTGTTTGCTCATTGGTCCCCTTTTATTTCTGTCCCCACTTTTTTTTCCTTTAGTTTAACTCCCCGTCCCCTCCCTCGTTTGGGTGGTCAGTGATGTCAGTTCTCTGGTGGATGCGGGTTGCCTTTCGTTTCGTGCGTGTGCTTTCGTATTTGTTGTTGTGTATGGATGAGTGAGTGCTTGTGTGAGTGCTTGACGGTTTGAATGTGTCCTTATTTTTATAGTCTCACATCGATTTCGTCCGGTTAACTGATATTTCTGCCACATTCAAAGTTTGTGGGGGGTTTTAATACTAACACTAATTTTGTTTAGTTTCTTGTAAATATATTTCGACATTTTGTATATACTCATTGGGGATTTTTTAAAAGTTGTTGTTTTTATGTCCCCCTCCCCCACAGACAATATTTGTACATAAGGGGTGTATTTAGGTTTTTCATTGAGTCAAGAGGCATTTTGGTGGATGTAGTAAGAAAGGTATGGATAAATGTGTTGTTTTGGTGATAGGAATATTGTTTAGTATGATAGGGTCAGTGATTGTGGCTAGCTAAGTTTTAATTTAAGACATGTGATGACCGTCCTTTTCCCCAGCCCCCTTTTCGGCCTTGTGCCACATTTGTACATAGTACAATAAATAATGAGAATTTACGACGACCAAATTTGCTAAACGACTTCACGACGCTTGAATCATTACTGGAGCGAAGTACAAAGTTGGAACCTAAAGTTCTTTAACAAGAAATAACTTCACTGAAAATCAAGCTACAATTTCAAGGAAAGATCTCACACACCAACTTGTAAAATTTTATATTCTTATTCAATTACGTTATTGAATCAGACGAACTTTAATTACAAACAATTACGAACAATACATTTAAAACTACGAGCAACGAAAACAAACGGAACATTCACTTCTCCAACTTGTTTAAAGCTAAAAGTTTATTAACATATTTTCAACTTTATAAGATTCTCTTTTAGTGAACATTTTGAACTACAAGTTAATTCAGTTTTTGTGAGCTCGGATAAAAAATGGCTTTTAATTAGTAAAAACATTAGCCCAGTCAAAGGGAAGTAACTCATATTATTGTTAATGTAAAACTGTTGTCATTTATAAATATAAATATTGTTCCTGATTAAGAAAAGTTATTTTCTTGTATTTCTTCTCTTGTTTGCTTTTTATTTTCTTGCACATTCGTAAAGTAAAAAAATGTGTGGGTTGATTTATTCCGTCAATACCACTACATATTATTGGCTTGAAGTGTCATAATTCTCTATCATCTTTGAAATGTGTGAATTTGCATTTCAATAAGATAAAATTACTAAAAATAACACTAAAAAGGAAAAAAAAAATTTATAATGATTTGATAAGGCTTTTGTTGCCAATTTCCTTCATGGGCGTCAGCTGATTGCATATCCTGTACTCACAGTACACAATAAGAGGTGAAACAGAAAGAGAGAGGGATATTATAATATATTTCATCAGTATATATATTTATCAATGAAAAATATTTTTTTTTATCAGCAGTAAATATTTGTAAGTAAATTTTAATTTCTTAATCATTGGGAAGAAACATTAAAAGCTGATTAGCTTCATAAATATATGGCAAATATATTGAATAAAGATTGAGTATTTTATGTATGGGAAAGTGAACTGAACAAAAAATAATAACAACAATTATGATTTTTGATAAAATAAAAAAAAAATCATTACACTACCATCTTCATAAAATTTTAACTAGATATGGTAATAATACTAATGTTTTTCTTATAAGGAAATATTTGGAATTCATTGACTGAACAGCCAGTGTTACTTTTTTTTTTGAAATTCATAAGACCAATGGCTTTATGTGTTTGGTTTACCCAGGTTAAATGTGTTGCATCCTGACTCAGTGGGGAGTTTTGGGTAAATACCAAAGAAATTTTGATAGCAAGAGGACAAGGCAAATCAACATCAACAAGAAGCAGAAGGCTTTCAACATCAAGAAGAGAGTATCAGGAAGGTACAAGGTTACCATCTAGCTGCAGGGAGACTAAAGAATTTTGAAGTTCAGTGAAAATTCTCCTGTGGTTAGATAACAAAGAATGAAAAGAATTCAAAGAAATTTTCTCAAGCATGAACTGTGAATTTAAATAAAACTAAAAGTGAAATTTCTAAAAATTACTATATACACTATATCGTGGAGCAAGTAAAAGTTAAATAAAAGTAGATGTATTTTCTAAGAAAACTTTCTTTTTTTTTTTTCTGAAAGGTGGTTACACCTTAGTTTTTTTTTCTTTCTGGCTTCTTGAATTGTCTTCTCTTTTTGTCATTGAATCCTTGTCTTTTTCTAAACTGAAATTGTAATTTTTTTCAATGGTAATCCTTGTTATAAATAATCAAGAGTGGTCTCCCCTTGTTTTGTTACTCTCCTCTTTGAGAGAGCTATTTCTATTTACTAGGACTATAAAAGGATACTATACACGAATCTTGTATTCTCAATTGAATAAAGCTTTCTTAAAACCTACACCTGTGTACATTTGTCATTACAATCCTTTTTTATCAGAAATTGTTATCCTGTCTTAATAGGCGCACAAATGAGGGCAGTATTACACTTTCGCAACCCCTGTTGCGAAAGTGTAATACTTTCTTAACGCCTACACCTGTGTACAGTTCTGCTTGTTATTGTTAATTATTATATTTAAATTTAAATTAAAATATAAATCTCGAGATACAAAATCAGTGTTTGTTAAATGTAAAAAATACCTTCAAATTTGTCAGGTAAACTTAAATTTACTGGTTAATTCAAATCAAATTCTAAAATAATCACCAGCTTCTTAACTTAAACTAAAATTGTTGAAGTGTAGATATGTTCAAGCATTATTCATTGTCTTTATTTTCCTCAAATAAGGTGAGGAAATTAGACATAAGGCCTGTTTAATGCACAGCCAACATACGTGTTATATGATGTAGCGGCAAAAATAATCCATTGTATGAAGCCCACATATCAGTCCAGACTGTTGTCCCTGGGGCAACCCATTGCTGAATGACAGGAAGCAACGGGGTGTGTGAAAGTGTAATAGCTCTTGAAAGGAAATCTTTTTAAATTTTGTATTTGTACTTTTTTTCATAATGTTTTACTTTTAAAATTTTACGTTGAATCTTATTTTATATTATTTTGCGCCTATCATGATTTGTTATTCCAGGACTTAGGTTTGTGTGTTTGGTACTAGAATTTAGATCTTGTAAGAAATGACTTTTAATTCAAAGGTAAAAGAATAGATTTATTATTAAACCCAGTAAACAAAATACATTCTTTTAAAGAAAAATTTATATTGATTGGAATAAACATTTTAGTTTTCAGTAAAATCAAAGATTGAGATATATATTTGAAAATAAACAAAAATTAATTCTCCATTTTAAAAATCTTGCAAAAATAAAATATACTTTTTTCAAAGGGAATTTGTGGAAAATTAGGAAATTTAAAGTTTAATTAATTTAATTTGAAACAAACATTACTTACTTTTTTTTTGCATAAAATCGTAGTAGAAAATAAGAAAAGTATTTCTTAACCACAGTCAAGCGTTGATTGATGATATTGCAAGAAAGGTGATGTCAGAAGTCATTAGATGGATGAACAGAAGTGACATAAATTTTACGAATTTTAAGTGAACTGATTTTTAACTACCCAGTAATTTTTTCATAAATATTTTAAGCAATCTAATATTTTATTGACTTAGATACTTTATTGAATAGGTACTTTAGCTTTATAGCCTTAAGTTTGAAGATGCTTTCTGGAAAAAAAAACAAACAAAACTTTATTTAAAATACTAAATTTTTAAAATTTCATAACTAAGACTGAGATATAAAAAAAAAGTAATATAACAAAATTTTACAAGAAAAACAAGACTTTTAATCAAAATTTCAATGCTCTAAAATTTTTTGACTAAAAAAATTTACTAAAATAATAATAAAAAAAAACACTTTGGTCTGTTCCTTTTCTCTTAAACTTAGTTTTCATCAAATTTGGGACATTTTTTCATCGTAGTATCCTAATTTTTCGGCAAATTCGTGAATGAACACCAAGCATTTCTTAAAATTAATTTTTTTATTACTTTTTTATTCATAAATTCATTCAATCAAGGTACTAAAAACAAAAAGATTTGTTTTTATTTGATTCTTTTAATTTTTAAATGTCTTAAACTTTTTGAAACTGCTGTTCAATCAAGGAGATTTTATAAAGTGAAACAATAAAAAGAAAAAGTTGCATGTATTGTAGAATTTTCTATCCGAGTTCAATGATTAGCTTGACTTTTTTTTTTAAACTGAATCTCATCTTTGCAACTTGTACAGACAAGTTAATTAACTTCCTTGTTTAGAAAAAGGTCATTGTATTTATTTGTTGAATATATATATATATATATATATATATATATATATAATTTTTTTTTAAGATACTAAGAACTCTCCTAAATATAGGCATGGTTTTTCCATTTGGTGATTTCAAACTAAAAGGCTATCTTTCTGTATTTAATGACTTCGTGGAAGGGATAAAGGGAAATAACTCCTGTTTGTGTAGAGCTCTTCTATGCTGAGAGTTAAATACCAATGAGGTATTTTCTTTTTCACTTTAAAGTCGACGATCATTATTTGTAGGTGGGTTGTTTATACATGCATTTTGGAGGTTAAAATTTTTTTCTGTTGTTTCCCAAATTTAATGTTGGTCACACACACGAAAAGTAAGAACTAAAGGCAACAGGTAAATTTAAACAGAAAACAAAGTCAAACTTTTTTCCCTTGAGGGGGGGAAAAGGAGCCTTACACCTTCCTCATTATTAAAAACTTCAGGAACAGTGAATGATTCAATGAAAAAACAAACCCCAAAAAACCGATGTTGAATATAATGACGGAGACACTTTTAAAAAAATACTATAGACACCGGAGCCATTTTCAACAAGGGCGAACCTGACATCTTAGCAGGTATGTCTCGAAGCGGTAATCCCTTGTCGGCGACCTTCTACAATGTGGTGGCCAAACTTGAAAACGCAACTGGATTAAAGGCTGATCGTCTTTTGGCTAAAGTTTTAGCCACCTGCTGTTCATTTGCCGCTGTCTATGTGACCTTCAGCTGGCTGCTAAAAAAAATGGACCCGACCTATGAAGAAAAGAAGAAAGCACACACACAAGCGAAATTAATGATGAAAAAACTGGGCATCGATGAACGGTCCCTTGACGAATACGAAGTGGCTGTTGCCGCTAACCTTGTCGATCCTACCAGCTTCGATGTCCACTGGAGTCAGATTGGTGGGTTAGAAGATATTAAAAGAGATCTCCAGCAAACTGTGATCTTCCCACTTAAGAACTTCGCACTACTTGATTCTTCTAGACTGATGAAACCACCTCGCGGTGTGCTTCTTTACGGACCACCAGGTTGTGGTAAAACTATGATTGCCAAGGCTACAGCGAAAGCATCGGGAGCGAAATTCATCAATATCGAATTGTCTACAATGTTAGATAAGTGGTATGGTGAATCACAAAAGCGAGTTGCAGCTATATTTAATCTTGCTCACAAAATTCAACCGGCTATCATTTTTATTGATGAAATTGATTCTTTATTAAGAATCAGGGATACTCACGATCACGAAGCCACAAACATGATGAAAACTCAGTTTATGAATTATTGGGACGGTTTGTTAACTGACAACAAAAGTCAAGTAATAATTATTGGAGCCACTAATAACCGCCAGGCACTTGACCAAGCTATATTACGGCGTATGCCTTGCCAGTTCTATGTAGGCCCTCCAGACCAAGAACAACGGCAACACATCTTGGAGATTATTTTGAGTGATGAAGATTTGGATGAAGATGTTAATTTGTCTGCTATCGCTCATGGTACGGAGGGATTTTCTGGGAGCGACCTCCATGAAGCATGTCGAGTTGCTGCTTCCGTTCGAATCAGAGAATGCATAGACCTTATGAACAGTAATTCTTCAGGTTCTTCGGACAAAAAAATCCAAGAGGATGAGAAACTAGGCTCACTTAGACCCATCTCGATGCAAGATTTGGAAATTGGGGCTGAAAAAGTACAGGGTAATGTCACACAGTCTTTTTTTTAGAAAGACCCAAATTTAAAACATTTTCCTTTTTTTTATGTATAGTACTTTTTTTTTCTTTCATTTTTTTCAAACACTTTGTAAAAGTACTAAATCCTAAAAACAGGGAAAGAAAAACAATCCTGGAGACACTTGAAATTATTTATTGCAAACATAACAAAATAACACTCAAAAAACTCCATTTTACATCCTTGTTTAAAAAATGTTTGATTTATATTTTGAAAATTTCAACACTGATTATTTCGATTTAAGACATAAAAATTATGCTTTCTATGCATTATTTGAAGGCGTTGGTTAAAAAAAAAAACAGCTAAAAAGTGAGTAGAATAGTTATTAATTTTTGTTAACATTTTTTATTTTTATTTTTTTTTTAGTAAGCAAAAGTAAAAGTTATTTGGTATTGCATCACACCCCAAACTGGTTTTATTTCTAACCAGCACTACAGGTTTTAGTGTCATTTCAATGCACGACCAAGCAAACAAAAAATCTGTTTGATTTTATGAAGGTTATTTGTAAGATTTTAACCTCAAAGTTTTAATTCGTGGGATCTCAGGATGTTTGTTTCTTTATGCTAATTGTCATCCAGTTTTTGTTTTATTTCCAATGAAATCAGACCATAAGCTCAAATACGAACATAACTTTCTTCGCCATAATAATCAGTACTTGTACACACTTTCATTTCTTTGAAAAGCAAAAATATTGTTTTTCATTAATTCACTAAGTAAATTTGTACAAGTTGTCCGGTGAATAAAGTACTCCGAACTTTTGCTTTTTTTAATGACATTAATTTTTCATTCCAAGTGAAAAAGGACTTGTTTGGGGCACTGCACAGGGTGGTCCGAAAGTCTTGTCACCCTAACCCTCTCGTGTCAGCCATCAAATAGAATAGAACATTATATTATGGTGGTGATAAGACTTTTGGACCATCCGGTAAAATGGCTTTGAAATATAAAAATTCGTTTATACAAATACTTACTTATGAAATTAAAAAAAAAAAGTTCTTATTGATAGTTTGTTTTTTTTTTTATTTTCCAAACAAAATAAACTAATTAAAAATGTCCATTGTTGTTATCGTACATTTTATTTCTTTGTTTGCATTCACTCTTGAAAAAGTTAGAGTACTTTGTTGGTGTGTAAATAAGTGTACTGATAAAATCTGAATTTTTTTTTTCTGACAAATTTTAATATTTATTTTGTTGTGATTAAACTTTGGTTGATTTAGGAAAAACAGGATGACAACTGCTGAGTGTTGGATATTGATAAAAGGAAAGAAAGACTTAATGTTATAGGTCAGTTCTGTTTGTTGATTTTCAGGAGGGAAAAGAATTTACAAAAATAAATAAAACAAATACAAATTTATTCAAGGTCTCTACTATATAGGATATAATTAAAAAATTTAGTTCACACACAGTATTGAAACATGAAAGCTTTTGTGTAGCAATGTAAAATGTTTTTATAATAATAAAAATATATTTTGCTATACTTTGTATTGAGCACTTTTTAAAAAGTAAAAATGCTACAAACTGGATTTTTACTCTCTCTGTTCTTTCTCTTATTTGGAAATATATATTTTATATGTGCAGTACTTAGTAGAAAGTGCTCAATATCTGTAATAACATTCAGCTGTATGGATATTAGTTTGTGACTAGGTTTCACACTTTTGTGATCATCAGACAAACTGGTTTATTTTTTTTAAAAAGGGAATTTATTTATGCTTATTTGTGTTTGATTATTGGTGAGTGTCATGTGTGTCTATGTATGCGAGTGTCATCTGAAACAAACACAGAAAATTCCCTCTGGAATTTTCTGTGTTTGTTTCAGATGACACTCGCATACATACACACATACAAACAGGTGTATGCATTTTAGTTTTGTACAAACACCCATATAAATCTGAGGTTAGGCACAGGTACACATCCATGTGTTTGAGTATATATATATATATATATATCTCGTATAAAAAGGCTCAAACAGTAATACTACATGGTTGTAATTTATTATATTGGAATCGTAATCACGATCTAATTCATCAGACCTACAAATTCAAAAAGTGAATTTGCTTAAAAATGAAACAGAATTAGCTACTTTAATAATTGAATTGGAAGTCTTTAGCTTCTGTTTTTGAAACATGGTAATTCCTGTGTAGCGATGGAATATTTTTAAATAAAATAGTTTTATATATATATTTTAAGTGTGGACTTTTTAAAAATTACTTTCATCATACTCTGTACTAACATGCATACATTTTAGTTTTTGTTGACTTAATGAAGATTCCAAATGCTCAAAGCTGCTTAAAAATAATTTTTATATTTTATTTTGATAATATAATTTAGTGGACCAATTTATGATGAAGCATTATGTATATGTCATGTAAGAGGGACTTGGAAAGAGGAATTGATGAGCTGACTTTTGCACAAATATTCTTGGAAAAGGTATGAATCCATCTCCATAGGTTAAATTTCTGGGTTTATTAGGCATCTCTTAACTAAATTGAATTCAAAAAAACAATCTGAAGTGTGATTGGCACTGTCAAACTCTCTCACCCTAGACACATCACTACTGCTATGGCTGCAGTACTTCTGGTGGCCCCCTACCACCCTAATAGCTTACAGGAATTGTGTATTATTTTATTTATATGGCACTCATTTACAATGAGTTAAGTTACCTAAATAGGCTAAACTAAGTTATAAAAATGATGGTTCCAAATAGTATAACTTGGCTATGCATCTCTGCATGTTTATAAATTAGTTCAGTTTTCATACGCTTATTTCTTGTATGCATTCTTTTTAACTGAATAAGTAATGAGAGCAGCTTTTAGCTTTAATATTTTAAAGTTGCATGAAACTAAATTTAGTAAAAATATAATAGAATTTCTGATGTTCTGATCAATAACCAAACCAAAATGTAGCTTTGTTTTTCTTTCTTTCTAAAACTATTGGACCATTATGTACTTGGATATGTATAAGCTAAATCATTCAAGTGTATAAAATCTTATTTCTGTTAAAATAGTTTCATGGTGCAGAAACAACTTGGAAAATTAATTTCAGAATTAAAAGAGCAAATGATTAATTTCAAATGTGTGAAATTGGAAGGAGCTTTTTTATTAAAGCTCAACATATATTTCTAGTATCTTTGTTTTCCAAAATTATCAAAATACAAAATTATTTTTAATTTGTAAAATATTAGAAATAATCATTCTGCTTTTTTCTTAGTTAACCAAATATTGATTTTCTACAACTGTTTTTCTTTCAGAATTTACCTTTATTTGCTGTTTTGATTGCAGACTACAAACTGAAACTGTTTATTTAAAAAAAAATAATAATAATCTCCCTATTAGATATTGATTCTATTAAAACAGTTTTAAATCTACAAAATTTTATGGTGGAATCTACTACTAAAATTTTTGATGCAGTAAAATATTTTATATTTGATAAATCATAATTGAGTATTATTAGAGAATCTGTTTTAATGAAACCAGAATTTGTGTTATCTTAAATATTAATATGGAAAATTCTGGATTGATATTTCCATTGTAGCAATGCTAGAAAGTATATTTTTAAGAATAAATTCAGCATTAAAATTTGTCTTTTCCAAAGTACATTGTCCTTCTCCATTACAGTAAAATGAAGGTCCTGATAAAATGCCAAATGGTAATGGTTTCTCTTATATTAATCCTAGTTTAAATGTACAATGAAATAACAGCCTTTCAGATTGTATGCTTCTGTTAACAATTGCTAGACATCATTTTTAATATTTATTATTGTAACTTTTAACACTTAATCTTTAAAGTATTAACATGTTTATCAAACTGATAAAATTTACTCATATATATATATAATAAAACACCTACCATTGATAGTAAAAGCTATTTTCATTAGCTATTGAAGTCTGCTTGATTTCAAGGATAAAGAGATATGACTGATGTCCTCATCTTTGTTGTTCCATTTTTGATCATTATGCAAGTGTCTTTTAACCTGGGTAATGTTTAAGAAATTTGGAACTGCTTATGTCTAAGGATATCTCATCTTAGTTAACTGTCCTTTTAGTACTGTTATTGTTTGTCCAATTTCTATACCGTGCTTCTCAAGAATTACAATGCCACCAAATTCACTAACCAATGCTTTAATTCTGTAGGCCGTTGTCCCATAGGACAGACACCTGAAGAAAACCCAGAGGACACCATGTCTGAAAGTTGTAATAAGATGAGGATATTAGTCCAATTGTACCTAATATAAACTATTTAATTCCAAGTGTCACTGGGGTAACTATATGTCAAATTTATCTGAGGCTAGTGAATATCTGCACTCTTCAGTAGTTACTCACCTTCTTCAAAAACTTATGAACTCAAGAAGGAATGAAAATTTGCTATGCCTTCAAATTTCATTTATCCTTTTGCAATTAAAAATGATTCATTTTCAGGTCCTGTTCTCATAACATTTTTGCATATATAGTACTATAAAAAAAAAACAAGGTTACCCATTCCAATCTTGCTTTATGACTCTCCAATTGTTTAATACTACTTGTAATCCATTCTATATTCCATTAGATTATCGGTATGTTTATCAGAGAATGACTGACAAATCTTTTTGTAATCAACTCTCAAAACTGATTCACCAAATCAACTGGTCCAAATTTGCAGACAGTTAAGTTCTTATTTGATACTAGTGAACAAAGTTGGTAAAAATATCCAGTGGAAGAATAAATTCTTAGGAATTCTCACTAGAAATGTGCCAGTAAACCTGTTGATATTTTGCTTAGAATTTTAAAACAAATACCAGTGAAAAGACATCAAGATAAAAGTTTATATGGTTTGAAAGATTTTTGTTTTGGACAAATGTAGTACATTTAAGATGGCAGGCATTTCTTTTGAACTGGGGTTGGTAATTGAGAAGAAAATGTTAAAAGTCAAGGCAGTGTGCTTAACTACAAGTCACATTTCAGAAGAGGAGATGAACTAACAAGCTTGAAAAGAGAAATCTCAAATAAGATATTGGTTCTGATCTGACTGAACAGTAAATTGAAATAACAACTATAAGTAATTTCATATTTGGCCCAGTAAGTGAAAATAAAACACTAGTAGATGAAACTTTTAATCTCTTGAAGCACACAACATTGCATAAATCTTGCTAACCTGGTTTACTTTTATTTTAAAGGAAGTGATGAACTCATTAATATTAAGGAGAAAATTCTAATCCCTTTCTATTTTGCATTCATTTTGTAAGTTCCATTAACAATGTTATAAGTTCAAATGAATCTGCCATGAATTAATTTAAGTAAAGTAACACTGATTTTTAAACCAAGAAAAGATTTTTCTTGTCAGTGTAATACATAAACATTTGATAACCACCGACATTTAGTAAATTTAGAAGAGAAAAGATAACACTTGTGCATAAAGGCAAATCAATTATTACATATATTTTAAAGGGAGTTACATTTGGGAAAAAAAAAAGATGTATTTGAATTTTCCAGAAGAAAAGTAACTCAGCCTTATAAAAAAACAGTTTTAATAGAATACACAAGTAAATGTTTTCCTTCTAATGTGGTATGAAATTAAAAGCAAAATTTCATTGAAAATATATACAAAATATTTTATTAATTTTATCTGTACATGTCATGAATTATGAGAATCATTGTCCACTTAGAGATCAGTTTTCCCCTTTTAAGTCAGCCATGATACTAGCCTTTTTGAACTTCTTTTTAGGAATTTCTGGAATGAAAGAAAAAAAAAAGAAGAGTAATTTTAAAAACAGGAAGTAATTGTAATAATAAAAGAATAATGGCAAATAAATACAAAAACAATAAATATGCTACATATGAATGGTATGTTTTCACATTTATTAATATCAATTTTTTTATTTTTTTTTTTTTTTGAGTGTATAGATCTTCACAGATTCCTTCTCTTTTATCTTTGAAATATTCTATATTCTTGGGAAAAGATAGTGGAGTTGTTTCTCATTACCAGCTCCAGTTTTGAATTCAGAGTAGCTCTTCTTTTATACTGGTTGGCATCTAAAGCATAAAGAGTCCAGTCTACTGATATTTTAACCCATAGCTGATGAGAGAAAAGGTAACTTTATGCCTTTCACTCTAGTGCCCTTGAGAATGGAACAGTCTAGCCTGGAATTTGGATTGTCACTTTCTGTGCCAATATTCATTACACTATAAGATCATAAATGAGGCATAAAAGCAAAATTATATTCAATGCTTTGATGCATATTAATCATCATCTGCAAATTATTTCTATTCTTCACCTGTTGCATTATTTTGTATAATCATCCTTGCAAACTGCATGATCTTCATCCTTTCTGAACTGTTTGTTCTTAACAGGAGCTGAGAGTCAGTTTAATTTAGGGACCTCCACAAAAACTTGATACCTAACATTTAAAATGAATTTTTAATAATGAAAAATCTTTCTTGAAGCTTTTATTTTAGTTTTAATATCAAGCTGAAAGATTAAATTTACTCTTTCCAATCAGCAAAATACTATGCTGTATTTCAAAACTAATTGAAACTGAAAGAAATTGTTTTTTGAAATTTCTAAAATTTTTGATTCTGGCACCATTTTTAGCAGTGTTATAAAAATGTAAATCTCTTTATTAAAAATCTTCCAAAAATAAAATATACTTTTGAGGAATATTAGTTGATTTAAAGTATAATTAATCTGATTTGAAACAAATATTATTTTTTTAAAGTTTAAAATATCAGAGAAATGCATTTTTTCAACTCGATGGTAGCTTGTTTATTTATGGTGACAGGTTTGTGACCACTGATGACAAATAGGTTATTATTGCAATGTTGTTCTAAGGGTGCTTTAATCTTTTAAAAAAATTGAGGAATATAATAAGAACACCTTTTAAGTAGTTAGTAATCTTAAAAATTAAAGAAAATATTCTCCGTAATCTAATGTTTTATTAAATTTTGGCTTTAAATTTGCTATAGGTGTCTCTCTTATTTTCTGATAGTGTCATGTATGGACATCCATATCTATAAAATTTGGTACATTTTTACACATATAAAAACAAATCAAAATTTTTTTAAGAATATTTGGGCATATCAGATTGTAATAAGCCTTACGATATATTAGTAAATACATTCTTACTTAATAACAATCTTTCATAAGAGTTACACCATTGAAACTGAATTTTAAAAATATAAATTATTCTAATTAAAATTAAAAAAAATGAAAATTTTTTTTAAAAATTCATTTTTCATTGAAAATATTTTTTCTTAAGACACTATTGTCCTTAACATATATTATTCATAAAAGTAATTAAAAGCTTCTCTAAATAAATAATGTCTTAGTTTTATTGCATTTTTATACTTTTTGATTCAAAGCAGATTTGGTCTGATCTTGGGGGGGAAAAAAAAAAATCAGTGATTTAAATTCTTCAAAGAATTCTGCTTTTAAATAGTAAAAATTATATGGAATTTCTCAAGTTTAAATAAAATTAAGTAAGGGTGTGAAACACATGTAAAAAAAAAAAAAAAAATTCAAAAATAATTTCTTTCATTTGTAAATAAATACTGAAAATTTCATTAAAATCAATTATTTGATTTTTACAAGAATTTCCAAATTAATGTCTGTCACTGCAAAAAAGAGACTAAAATTTGCTATGCTAAAAGTTAGTACATCCACTGATGCAAGAAAAACAAGATTTTTAATCAAAAGTTTGAATGTTCTAGGAAAAGGGTGCGAACAAAGAAAAAAAGGATAAAAAAAAATTTAATTAAATATTTAGAAAGTACTTTGATCATTCCACTTAATAATAAAGATTTTGATGATAAAATTGTTTTCCTTACATTTATAGCATGTTTTCAACACGGTATGCCGAGTTTTTAGGCATTTTGTTAGGGTACCTAGTTTAATTGCAGATTAAATAAGGCTTAATATGCATAAACTTTTATTGTGATGAGAATAAGTAAGATTTAGCTTGCAGTCCCACTGGGGGGAAAAAAACCCTTGGGGATTATGTTTCATTTAGATCTTTGGAATGATAAATCACCAAAAATTTGACTAATCAAGGATTGACACTGAAGAATCTGTAGAAAGTCTGACAGTTGAAGTTTATTAGTTTGAGATGGAAAATATGTGACTCTTCTTCCTCCTATCAGCAGATAAAGAAAAGAATCTTTTTGTTACATGATTTTTAAAATACACATTTGTTTTTCCTTTTATAAAGTCCTGTCTACATTTTTTTATATTACTGTTTGTATTTTCCTTTTGAAACACTCATTTGTATTTACTGATAAATGACAAAGCAAGTGAGGAGTCTACATTTATTTTAAACAGTCTTTTAAAAGGACAGGAAACTGGAGAGCCATGATTGAACACATCCTGAAGAGACATGGTAAACAGAAGAAGAATCTCAGATATCTTTGTCTTAGATAAAAGAAGAATACTGATAGTAATTATTTTGCTAAAATCTGGAGACAACCAGAAATACCATAAATGGTTCAGATCATTAATTTAGAAAAATATTTACAACAAAGAATTACATGTAAGTACCAAAGTAAAAAAAAAAAATAAAATAAAATAAAATGTTAACTTTATTGAATATTCTGTGTACAACCACCTTTCCTGGGAAATGATACCAGTCATTTTACAGTTACCTTCCTGTGTTTGTTTTGTCTGGTTTCTACATATTGAGAGCGCTTCACATTGCCTAGCAACCCATGCACAAATGCACAAGCCAGCATACAGTCATTCATCCCATCCAACAAGAATGCAAGTTTCTTCAATTCAACCAGGTATACATCCATGGATTCACCATACTGTAGGTGCCACTCAATGAGCTGTTTGTATGCCATAAACAAATACGTAGTAAAGGCCGTAACTAAGACAGCTCATTGTGGAAGAGGACAACTCTTGGTGCTTACAGCACCACAAACAACCAACTCAGAGTCTTTTATCGGGCTGACCCAATTCTATTACACTTCCTTAAGATACTTACAAAAGTAGTAGTCTTAAAGGTAACTAAAATTAAATCTAATATTTGACATACAATGTTAAACTGAAGTTTTTTGTTGAAATAATCAGAAATAAGTCAATTGTAATTTTTTTTGTTTTTTTTAATGAGGAATATTTTTTAAAAGAAAAAATCTGTTCTGAATCAAAATAAAAAAAACAATAAAACTAAGACATTATTTAGTCAAAGAGGCTTTTAATTGCTTTTATGAATTATATATATTAAAGACAATATTGTCTAAAGAAGAAAAAAAAATTTTCAACAAAAAATGAATTTTTACAAGATTTGTTTAATTTTTTTTACTATTTTAAATTGAATAATTTATAAGGTTTTTAAATCTTTTAAAATTCATTTTCAATGAGATAATTCTTTGGAAATATTATTAAGTAAAACTATTATTTACTAATCATATATTGTAAAGCTTATTACAATCTGCACTTGAACATTAATTTGTTTTTAGTGAGAAAAAAAAAAACAATATAAAAAAGTTAATTACACAGCCCATAGAGAAACTAACGTTAAAGTTTCATGTTTTGAAAAAAGTTATCTACCTAATATAACAACGCTAGAAACAATACTATTTACAAGTGACAAGTCAATTAACAAATTCTCTATTACTTTGGTATAAAATATGAAATTAGTAAAAACAAAAAATTGATGACATGTTAAAATATAATTTTAATGTATTAAAGATTATTTTTAAAAGAGCATAATTATCTTATTGGGTTACGTAAGGCTGTATTTATGACATTGAAAATATTGTGGAGAAGATGTGCCAAAAAATATAAAAGGGAACTTTTGCAATTAACTTTTCAGATTTGCTGTATGTAAAAAAAGAAAAACAGATTGAACTAAAAAAGATTTTTAAACTTCTCATAATTAATGCTGTTTATTCATTTAGTTAAAATGTTTCCCTCAATCCTTTTAAGAAAAAGATTTGTTTTTTTTAGGTCAGTATATTCTTTGTAATGTGTTCTACTCTACAGATATTTATGAACAATTAATGCTTGTAAATATTATTTTCATAAATCATAATCTTTTAAGGAGCAATGTTAATTCTTGCACATTATTTTATTTTTATTTATCGCTAGAAAATATTTAAAACCTTTTCTGCTGAAGCAGTATCAATGTAGAATTTTGAAACATTACAAGACAAATGAAAGAATCTGCAGAATATACATAATATATATTGTCTACAGGCTGCGATGGATAAATTGTCGTCTAAATTGCACAAAACGAAAATAACTGGTTTTATGTTATCAGATATAAAGGGTGCGATGGATAAATTGTCGTTTAAATTGCACAAACCGAAAATAACTGATTTCATGTTATCAGATATAAATGGTGCGATGGATAAATTGTCGTCTAAATTATGCAAAAATGAAAACACTGACATTTCATTTTAGCAGATATAAAGGGTGCAATGTAGACAAATTGTCGTCTAATTTGCACAAAAACGAAAATAACACTGACATTTCATTTTAGCAGATATAAAGGATGCAATGGATAAATAGTCGACTAAATTATGCAAAAACGAAAATAACACTGACATTTCATTTTAGCAGATGTAAAGGGTGCGATGGATGAATTGTCGTCTAAATTATGCAAAAAATGCAAAAACAAAAACAAAAAACAAAACACTGACATCTCATTTTAACAGATACCTTGAAATACTAAAAAGTAAATTTATTCAATAAAATTGCCATTGACTTTAAATATTTTAATTCATTCAGTTAAGTTTTAGTTTTTATTTTGTTATATAAACTGTTTATAAATGAATTCTATCTTTATCTCTGTTGCACATTTTGTAGAAAAGTAATTTATTTGTCAATTTGTGTTTTGATGAGGTTAAAGAAAAAATGAACAAACTTTATAACATAGTTGGTAACTGCAACAATTATACTTTCCATTTTTGATAAAGATAAAAGATTTAAGGGAGATAATTTCTTTTTTATAATAATCTATGAAGTACATGTATAGGGTGCAATGGATAAATTGTCGTTTAAATTAAGTAAAAATGGAAATAAAACTGACATCTTATTTTAACAAATATATTTACCAAAATTACACAAAAATACCTTGAAATACTAAAGAGTAAATTTATTCAATAAAATTGCCATTGGATTCAACCACTGCCTCGGATGTCTTTGGAATCTCCTGCATCTCTTCTGGACAGTTGGTGAATGGTGCCATAATCCTTGCCTTCAGTTCATCTTTACTGTTACAAGGCGTTTTGTTAGTCACTCACTCAACTGCACCTCATACATAATAAATCAATGAGGTTGCAGCCTGAGGAGTTAGGTGGCCAGATGTAAGAGGTGATGTGGTTGCAGAAACTGTATGACAGCGATGACTGTGTTCTCCTGCTTGTGTGGCATGGTGCAGAGTCCTGTTGCCAGACATAGGGTCTTCCAGCAGCCACCCACTTGACCCAGGGGAGCAATACCTCCTCAAGGCATGATGTAGGCAGAATGTTGCCATCAATAGTGATCACTCCAAAAACTTTTGTAATCACTCTTTCCAAATCCTCCGCACTGTCATCAGATTAACACCCAAACAGTCTGAAATGTTCATATTGGAGCTTGCAGTGCAAATGCTAAGCAGTACAGCATGCATTTCTAAATTTCTGGCAGAGTGAATTGTGTCATGGTGATCTTTTCCTCACAGATGGTGCCCAACTGACTGTATGATTGTGTGCTGTTGACAAAATCAAAAACAACGTGCATATGAAAAAGTAAAAATATAAAATGGTGACAATTTACCATCGCACCCTGTATATTCTCCTTTATACAATAAACGTCTTTTATAAAACAGAAAAACCCTTTTCTTTCTCCATGCAGTAAGAAAAAACTGAGAATTAAAATTCAGTAATAAGCTTGGCTTCCAAAAAGAAAAAAATTATAAACTGAAACAAACCTTCATAAAAATGTTCAGCAGTCTTTTTACGCAGTTCATCTATACTTTGCTCAACTTCAGCCCATTCCAGCCATGCAGTGGCCAACCAAACGGCGACCATACAAATGTGTGCTGTGGCAAAAGAGCATTGAAAGCTCTCTGAAAATGCAAATGAGAAATAAATGATATTGGGAGGTGTAATTGACTTTTACATGTATTAAAAGAAGTAAAGACAATTGTGAAATTCTGGGACTGACAAATAATGAAGTGTTCATTTTCTTAATGGAAAGATATTGTCTATAAGAAGGCTGTAGAATGAATCGGCTGAACAATAAAAAAAGTGACACTAAGAAACAATTCAATATTCTAAATGTTTAAATATATACAAATGCTATTCAGATTCAAAATGACAGTAAAAAGTTAAGAATTGTCTGTAAATAACTGACTTTTTTGATGGCTTATCAATCTTTTGTAGGTTATTTAAAGCCAAAACATTTTTTGATTGCAAGATTAACTTTTTTTGCAAGTGAATATTGTATTAAAAATTTCTTGGATATAATAATTTTGAGATACAAGTCCTATTATTTAACCCAGTGATTCTCAATGTTAATTTGATATTTCTAATTTATGTATATCATTATTCTAATAATGTATTTATAATTTTTTCAGACCAGTTGTAAAAATGTCTGAATCAACGGCTAATATCAACTGATTTTGATTTTGATATCCTATGTTTATCTTCGTTTACTAAAATAAATTTTAAATTTTTATCTTTTCTCTGAATATTTTAATGTGAAAACTGAACAGCCTAAAAGTAAAAGTAGGAGTAGTCCATCTGAATTTTTTAAGAAAAAAAAAAATTGTCCATGGTTTGAAAAAGGTTGAGAAGCACTGATTTAACCTATACATGGAGGGTAAAAGAGGTAGATTCATTACCATTCCCAAAAGTATTTGTGAATAAGAGAATGTAATAAACATAACTGGAATTCAAACTCAGTTCCCTGATTTTTCATTAAAATATCCAAGCTTACAGCACCTGGTATTCCCAAGTGGTCACCCATCTAGGTAGTAACCAGGCTTAACTTCAGTGACTGAATGAGAACTTGTGTCTCAACAGGATATGGCCGTAAGACATTTGTCTATAAAGAAATAATTTATACTAAATTAAGAGAAAATGTAAAAGTCCATTTCTGCCTAAACCCCATCGGAAAATGAAAGAAGGAATAATGGATAGTTGTAATGACTGTTGTGTCAGGTGTTTCTACCTGCAACATGAATAATTTTTAGAAGACCAGTAAGCCAAACTAGATTTTTATATACAGAACACAGACACAATCAAATTAGGGTACAAGGTATTATTGCAATGGACCAAATCTAGAATCAGACTGGTCTCCAATTGCATTTAAATGACAAACGTGAAGTTCATAGAAATTTTCAGGTCATTCTCTGAAATTGGTTAGAAGCAATCACTCAATTCCAATTCCAAAGTAGAATGATTATTGAAAACTTCTTGACTGAATTTTGTGAGACAAACTGTTTTAATCCCATTGTACGAGGTTTGGCTTAAAAGTTCATAGGCTGAACAAGGCATTCTCATATAATGTGACCAAATTAGGTTTACTTTTTAATATAGTCTCCTTTGTGTTCCACACTTCTTCTATTGGTGTTGCAGTAATTTCTTAGACTTGAATGTCAACAGAATAAAAAAGAGGTCATAGTGACAACTTTCTTTTTTATGATTGACACTTTTTGACAATTGTTGAAAGGGAAAGGTTATGATTTCTCCTTAGGCTATCTGTACACTCTGGCATTTCCCCTAACCTATGTCTCTTGGAGGTCATAGTTACATAACCATCTACACATAATGTGACACATAACAAAAGAGCAGTTTCTTCTGGTTCTATGACTCACCTTGGCATCATGGCGGCTAACAAAGTCAACAAAACCAAATCCTCGATGAGGTCCAGTTCCAACAAGTTTCTTTGGTAAACGAACAATTTTCAGTTCTCCAAAAACACTAAAATAAAAAAAAAAAAGAAAAATAATCAACATTTACAGAGGTAACCTTTAAATCTGCTTTAAATTCACTGAAACAATTTCTCGATCTGCCTCAAACAATATCAGATTTTCTCGTGATGTGATCAGCCTGATGCACTTTTGATCAGGTGTCAGAGGAAGTACATTGTGCAGAATATTTTCAACTCTCAGGGGATATGATAATAGCATTGGCTATTTGATTATATGAAAAAAGTCAATGAAAAAAGAAAAATAATCAACATTTACAGAGGTAATCTTTAAATCTACTTTAAATTCACTGAAACAATTTCTCAAGTAGCATTTCTTTCAACTATTATTAACATTACTAATGAGAAAAGAAGACCAAATCTCTCATATGTAACATTACATTCAACTCCATATTTCATCAATTATTACAGGTAAGCAGATGTGTGACCCCCAGAATCTTTGCCAAACATGGATTCTACATCTTGCCATGATATGAATGACTCTTCACTCTGGGGTGGGTATTTATATATCTACCCATCATATGTTTTTCTCCCCATGCATCTTAGGTGTAGCTGAGTCAATCACAGTTTAACATGTTGGCAGCGGTCATTGACATTCAGCGAAGAGCAGATCTTCTAGGTTTCTTTAATGGCCTGGTGTGACAAGAAGTGCAAAATCTATTCTTGCATCATCTGAGATGAGCCACATACCACATTAAATATAAGTTACTTTTTTTTTGGCTTTCTGCTGATTAAATTTTTCTTTTTCCTATAGCGAAGTTTATTGTACACAGATGTCCTTCTTCAATCTCTTTTTCATAATCTGATGGCTTATGTCTCAAGAATTGTAAAAATAACTTGGGTATAAATGATTTATTTAAATCCCTTATTAAACTTATAAAGAAAAATCATAGTTAAATAAATGTTTAAGCAATGCTGTAATAAATTCCAGTTTCATTACTGAATTTAAGCAGCATTTTCTGTTGTTTATTCCAAAAAGATGACTAACTGAAAAATTCTCATGATGTCACATAAAAACACTAACTTTACGTTTGGCAGTGGCAAAGCAAAACCATGAAGGTTATTTAAGAGATATGTCAAAGTTAATATTGCAGTTGAATTTCAAGTCCTTGCAGCTACAAACTGAAGCAATATTCTACTCAGTTAGATGAATTTGTATACATTATTAACACAATGTTAAAAGTTCAACAGATTTGCAACCATACCTGAATAATTCCTTTATTTCTTTCTTTGTCGCCTGGAATGGAATATTGCGTACTAAAATCTTTGAAGTTTTTTGTTTTTTCTTTTCTTGTTTCTTATGGCCCTCAACTTTGTTTTGCCTGTTAACAAAAAGATTCAATAATTTGAAAGCTTATATAGTGATTTCATCTTGAAAGAAAATTATCTTCTAATCTCTCCATTCACAAATTCAATGCTACTGAATAATAGAATAAATAATCTGTACAGTAGCATAAGTTTTGTTTTCATATCTGGAGATGATTACAGTAAATCAAATTTAGTAGAATGTGTCACTAATATAACCATATTTAATAAACATTTATAACAGTTTTATCAGGTAATACCATTATTTTGTTTACGTAAAAGATTCACTATAACACATTGAATATATTCAAAACTAGCAGGTTTTGCCTACTTGCTATCTAGTTGTTTTTCTATGGGATTAATTTATGAAATGTTGAAGGGGTTGTGGACATTCAATATATTTGAATATTATTATTATTATTATTATTTATATATTTTTGTTCAAAGAATATGACTGTAAAGACAGATGAATTGGTCGAGTGGAGGCAGGCTTGTTATAGTTAAGGAAGGTTTTACAAATAGATGTCAACTTGTTGAAAACCAAGTAAAATACAAATTTCAAACACTTTTCTGCACTATATAAGACAATATTCTTAAACAGAACTATTTTTGATATGAAAATCAAACCAATCCTCAAATAAAGGGAGGGAACTGTTAAATATCGTGTAGCTTTTTGAGTTAGGTACAAATCTACTTATCATCTCTCAGTTGCGTCTGTCCTTGGACAGGAATTTTTGTTCCTGTCCTGGGTGTATGTGCTCAGGTCGCCACATAAAAATAGACCTTGTGTCACATCTCGACCTAGTGGTATGTGTGTGTGTGTGGGGGGGGGTACAGAGTAAATACTGTGTAAATTACTATAGAGTTGACTTTTAATTTCATAATTCATAGGAGAAATGAGCTCCAAATTCACATTTATTCATAGAGATAGTTAACCATCCAATAAATTGCAAAGACTCAGAACAAAAAATAGCATAAATTATAACTTCCAAATGATTAATTAAACTCATGGCTAGCATGAAAAAAAATTGTACATCAGTTGTGAAAAATTCAAATATACATATAAAGGGTAAATTGTCACCATTTTATATTTTCAATTTCTCACATGTGTGTTTGTTTTTATTTTGTTGACTGAGGGTCAATTGGGTGAGAAAAAAAGCAGCATAACACAATTCACTCTGCCAAAAATTTGGAAGCAGCATGCTGTACTGCTTGGCATTCGTGCCAGAAGGTCCAATACGAACATTCTGAAATGTTCGTATTGGAGTCTAATGATGATTACGAAAGTACAGCAGCTGGGAAAACTCACTCTGATCATTCTGATAAGAAAAGAACTCCCAAATTTGTTGGTGAAGGCCTCAGACTCAACATGGAGGCCTACATCAAGTGCCTTGAGGAGGAAGTGCTGCCCTGGGTCAAGAGGGTGGCTGCTGAAAGACCTTATATCTGGCAACAGGACTCTGCACCAAGCTGCACAAGCAGGAGAGCTCAGTCATGGCTGCCAGACAATTTCTTCAACCACAATACCCCTTACATCTGGCCACCTAACTCCTCAGACTGCAACCTCCTTGATTTATTATGTATGGGGTGCAGTTGAGTGAGAGACCAACAAAGCTCCTTGTAATAGTAAAGATGAACCGAAGGCTAGGATTATGTCCACATTCACCAACTGTCCAGAAGAGATGCAGGAGATTCCAAGGTCATCCGGAGGCAGTGGTTGAATCCAATGGTCATTTTATTGAATAAATTTACTCTTTAGTATTTCAAGATATTTTTGTGTAATTTTGGTAAATATATTTGTTAAAATGAGATGTCAGTTTTATTTCCATTTTTGTGTAATTTAAAACGACAATTTATCCATCGCACCCTGTACATGTACTTCTTCATAGATTATTATAAAAAAAGAAATTATCTCCCTTAAATCTTTTATCTTTATCAAAAATGGAAAGTATAATTGTTGCAGTTACCAACTAGGCTATAAATTTGGTTCATTTTTCTTTAACCTCATCAAAACACAAATTGACAAATTACTTTTCTACAAAATGTGCAAGAGATAAATATAGAATTCATTTTTAAACAATTTATATAACAAAATAAAAGTAAAACTTACACTGCATGAATAAGTAAAAGAATTGTTATTTGAATATAGTTATTTTTCTGAAACCTCAAAATGTTCATTCTGCAACTTAATAATTTTTAAGATTTTTTTGTTCAAAATCTTTTAAAAATAGTCGAGTTTGTCAGATTGTAATAAACTTTAGCATATCTGACTATGTTACTTAATAACAATATTTTCTGAGAATTATCTCATTGAAAATGAATTTTAAAAGATTTGAAAACTTTATAAATTATTCAATTTAAAATAGTAAAAAAAATGAAAAAAATCTTATTAAATTATTAAAAAATATATATATAAATATTATTTATAAAAGCAATTAAATGCCTCTCGAATTAAATAATGCCTTAGTTTTATTGTTTTTTATTTTTTGATTCAGAACAGAATATGGTTATTTAAATTCTTCAAAGAATTCTGCTTTTAACTAATATAGTCACTAAAAAATTATCTTATTGAACATCAAGTTTTCATAAAATTAAGTAAGGGGTTGAAACACGTATAAAGGAAAATATATTTTTACCAAGATTTTCTAATAAAAAAATTTTTTTATTCATTTGTGAATAAGTCCTAAAAATTTCCTTTAAAATCTGACAATTATTTAACTTTTGCAAAAATTTCCAAATTAATGTGTCTGTCACTGCCAAAAAGTGGCGAAAATTTACTATGCTAAAAGTTAATACAACTGCTGACACAAGAAAAACAAGTTTTTTTTAATCAAAATTTCCAATGTTCTAAAAAGGAGTAAAAATGTTCAAAGTATTTTTTGATTATTTAATTAAAATAATAAAAAAAATACTTTGATCTTTCCTCTTAATAATAACATAATGATTTTGACAATAAAACTATCTTTTCATTCTGATTTTTTGACGTTTTCATGGAGGTACAATATAAAGAATATTTTGTGCACTTACAAAGAAACTCTGTTTGAAATCTTAATTTCAAGTTGATGTCCATCAAGTTCTATGTGTTGTAATTTTTTCATAGCTTTATGTGCTGACTGGCTTTGTTTGTATTCCACAAATCCATAACCCATAGAAAGCATTTGACCTGCAAGAAACAACAAAACAAATAGAAAAATGGTTCAAAACAAACTGGAAACAAAAATTTAAACCTGTTTGAAAGATTGAGGTTTTGAAAATAATCTGATTTATATGAATTTTCTTTTTAAAATATAACTTTTTGTATTAAAAACTTTATAATTATTTATACACTGCTGGCCCAAATTAATTCTAATTACTTATATTGTTTCCCTGCTTGCCTGATACAATTTAATTTTTGCCCCTCTTTCTTTCTATTGCAAATATTATTAACTCTGTTTAGCTAGACAGTTGCGTTATTTATTTTGCATTTGGACCATGACTTCTATCTTAACATATGTAGTCAGAAGCTCCAACAAATACACTGCTGGCAAAATGAAAATAAAGGAAAAATAGACCTTTTGTGTTGTTAGGTTCAACCACTTATTTAAGTAGGGCTTCAAAAAATTAAAATAAGAAAAGGAAAAATAAAAATTAAAAACATTTAATAGAGAAAATTTGTATACTGGGAAGTTAGGCTAAATATTAGCTTTAATTGACAAACATGTAACAAAATTTAGTCATTTGGGTTCAAGCATTAGCACGGTCAACATTTCCCACTAGTATTTCCTGTGTTACGTTAGGTAAAAACATGGCAAAGGTTAAAAGGTTGTCAGAATTTGAATGTGGCAGAATTATCAAGCAGCAAAAGCAAGGTTCTCTCAATGTGCTATTGCTGATGAGATTGGATATAGTAAAACTGCTGTTACAAATTTCTTAAAAGACCCTGTGGAATATGAAACAAGAATTTCAAGTGGTCAACCCCCAATTTTTGCCAGCATTGACCAGGAGGAATTGACATATTGTCTGGCAAGACACCACCCCATCATCGAACCAGATTAAGGCCCTTACAGATACAGAATTCAATTCAAGAATAACATGGTACCTCCAAGAGAATGTCTTTAAAAATCGTAAATGTCTTCAAAGTTCACATCTCCTTCTACACTACAAAACAGCTTGGTTAAACTTTGTTGAGAAGGGCCAAGCATGGGACATTGAAGAAGAAGAAGAAGAAGGTTTTGCCTTTTTGTCTGGATGGTCCAGGTGCTATTATCTTCCAAAGAATAGAGCTTCAAGTTATACCACAGCATCAAACTGGGACTGGTTTCATTGGCATACTGGAGAGAGAATCCTTATTGAATGAAGACCCTTGCTTGTGTGGAAATGAGTGGATCTTTCAGGATAATACTGCAATCCATAATGCCAGCAGGACAAGGAGAATAATGTGATTCTTTTGGACCTGAATCCCACTGAAAATATTTGAGGGTGGTTGGCAAGGGAAGTCTATAGAAAAAGACAACAGTGCATCATCTTTGTGAAGCCATTACCACCACTTGGAATAACATACCAGCCACCCTAAGCAGACAATTATAATTACCATGGTAAAGCAAATTTTTGGAGTTATTCACAATGATGGCTGTGCAACTCATTACTGAGACATTTTGTTAGGTATTTCCTACTCTGTTTAGGACTTCTTTTAGGCAGGGTCTTAAACTTTTGACCAGCTAGTATTTCACCTAATTTCCCAGTATTCAAATTTTCCCTATTACATTCTAAAAAAGGTTTATATTTTTATTTTTCCTTTCCTTATTTTCACTTTTTGAAGCACTACTCAAATGAGAGTTTGAGCCTAACAACGCAAAAGGTATATTTTTTTTATTTTCATTGGATTTTGGCCAGCAGTAAATAATATATATATATATATATATATATATATATATATATATATATATATATATATACCCACCCACAAGTAATTGTCATTTCAAACAAATTTATTATCTTTGTAACTCAAAACTATATTAACAAGATGCTAAAGAACCCAGTCTTCCCCTAGTAAGACAGAAGAAATAGATCCATACCTTTCCCAAGGGTAGTTATGCGAAAGTAAATGCAATAATCACAGCTGAAATTGAAATCAGCATGCTGCTCCCACTTTCTGGGCTGATAACTGATACACTATGCACACATTTATATATATATATATATATATATATATATATATATATATATATATATATATGTATGTATGTATGTATGTATGTATGTACATACATGTGTAAAAATGAAATTTCTTGAATGCAATTTAATTCTTAATGGTAAAAGCTAATCAAATTTGAAATTCCCTCATCCAAACAATTATTATTCACTGGTTTATATAAAACATTTTAAATACAGATTGTTGGTCAATTTTGATCCAAACGTCGCTGAAATATTTAGAAAATGCATGCTATTTGCACTGATTCCTTAATCAATACAAATTCTATTCACATCCAATAATTTATATGAGAAGGTTTTTTTGTTTTTTTTTAAATCCAGTAATTAAGAGAGAGAAATAAAAAGAAAGGAAGACAACAGAAAAAGACAGTTGTACCATTATAGAATGACATCATTATTAAATCACGTTTTTGTTATATAGTCATGATAGAATAACATTTTATTTATTTTATTTTTAATGTACTGTGTTCATTTGTCTGGATTGGTGTATTTAATTTTATGGATTTTATTTTATTTTTTTCATTTTTCAGTGAAAAAAAAAAAAAAAAAAAAAAAAAAGAGAGCAGGCAATAAATTTTTGTAATGTTAGTTGTACCAACATTAAAAAAAAACGTTATCGCCTCCGCTATCTTTTCTTTCTCACTGAAACCCAAAATCATCTCTGATGTCTTTTCCATCTTTCCACTTGATCAAAACAGAATAGTCCATTATGTACATACTAACATAATGTACATACTAACAATGTAGGATCATACAAAATTATAATATATTTAGTCATGTTGGTTGATTTAATAAAAAATAAATAAGCCAAAGTTACATACCTTTGTTTTTCAAATCTTTCTTTCGAGCTACAATAACATTTCTGATTGGACCAGATTGCTCAAACACCTATAATACATAGAATCATTTTCACATTTGAAAGTAAAGATTAATATAATAAAAGTAGAAAGAATTCCTAAACAAGCCAGAAAATGGTGAATATATTCCGATATGTACACCTAAATATAATTTACATTTAAGATGAAGAAGTGTTATAAAGAATAGAAACTCATTACTTTAACTTTATTCTTTTCATACATCCATATCAATACCTTAATCTAGAGAAGAAACTCAGTAATAGAAATAAATTGTATTAATGGCAAAATATTTCAATCACAGCTGGGACCCTAACAAGTGCCACCACCCTGGGTCAGGGTGGACCTGGAAATGCCAGCAACCAAAAGGCAGTTCCATGCTCCTCAAAACCCCTTGACCAGAGGATTTGCTGTCAAATGCAGTTCATCATCCCAACCAGGACGCAGATGCAGTTTATCGTCATACCCAGGACGGTCAAAATTTAGTGTTAAATAAATCAATACGTAATCTATACATGATAATATTTAAAATGAAAAATGTAAAAGGCTGCTTGTCTGTCGTATAAAAAGAGAAGGAAATTGTTTTAGGTTTCATGGCACAGATCAAATTCACTAAAGATTATTTTTTTTATATAATATATTTTATAAAGGAGCAACTGAATTATATTAAGAAAAAATTAAGTTAGTAATTCATAAAAATTAAAAGCAATATAGAAAAGATCAATTTTTGAAGAACTGACGTGATATACGAAATAAAATTTACAAAATGGATGCTTACTTCTTTCAGTGCAGTTTCGGTTGTATCAAAATTCAGGTTTTTGACAAAAAGGACACTTTCTGGTTCAATATCACTGTCACCATCTGAAGAGTCATCATTTTCTTTCTAAACAAATGAAACAAAATATTAACAAAAGCAAAACAATGTCAAATGGTCACAAATAAAATGTAATTAACCAAAGCTAGTAGAATTTTCAGACACATGAATTTCTTTTAAATGTGACCAA
Source organism: Acanthosepion pharaonis (assembly GCA_903632075.3). NCBI lineage: Eukaryota > Metazoa > Mollusca > Cephalopoda > Sepiida > Sepiidae > Acanthosepion > Acanthosepion pharaonis. Next base: position 1,271,250 of record CAHIKZ030000487.1, read on the forward strand.
TGAATTGTAACTTTCTTAAATTGATAATCATCTTACTAAGAAATGGTTATAAAAATTTTCTCTTTTATTATGCACATGATTTAAGCTAAACATTTATTTTAAATGGTCACTATTCCTGTTTATAATTCATTTATTAAATTATTCGATTATTCTGAAATAAAAAAAATGTTATCTTTATAATATAATTTAATTTTGTTTATCTTAAAATAATATTCAATTCTTATGACAAACATGGAATAAAATCAAATTTGGATTTACTTTTAAAATTATTATCATTATTTGTTAATTTGTGCTTCATTTATTTTTGTTGATATTTTTTAGAGTGGAAAAAAAAAGTTTGTCATTTATAAGAAAAGTAAATTATGAAGTTTGATAAAATAAAAAATTATTAAAGGATATATAATGTGCAGATGTCAAATATATTGGCTTATTCTTTTTTCTTCTTCTATATGCTATCTAAGAACATGGGTGATCAAGGCTGTTAGGGGAAGCTAATTTACTTCCTCTATAAAGGATGATAACTCAAAATACAATTGAGTTACTTCCCTTGTCTTAGAAGTCAAGCGCAACACTTCTAAATTAAACATGGTGACAACCAGACATGCATGTGGAATTCATGGTTTCAATTCAAACAAATCCTTGCTGTTCTCACACAGTAAATGAATAAAGGTTGTTTTATTATGTGCTAAAATATACTTGTCTTTTATTCCCATTTGTTTTTGTTCCTCCCAACAGCCTGGTATATAACAAAGCAATTTCCTTTGTACCTCTGAGTAAAATAAATAAAATTATGTAGAAATTGTAATATTGATAATTTATATCCAGAAAAAAAGAAAATTATGAGAACACAAAAAAATATTAAATAAAAAACTTAACTGCAGTATATTGTCAGCCGTTTTTAAAGAAACACTTTGTGTGTGTGTGTGTGTGTGTGTGTGTGTGTGTGTGTGTGTGTGTATATATATATATATATATATCTCCAGGTAAGATGAGAACGAATAGAGTACAATTCCAACACGTAACATTTAATTTAAAAGAGGGCTCAATACAAAGTAGAGCAATATTATTTACTAGCAGTAGAGCCCGGCGTTGCCCGGGGATATAACAGTAAGAGATAGATCAAGTATTGACCATCATAAAGACTGAAAAATAAAATTGACAAAGATTATTGTTTAAGGTTGACGAACACGCATGTCTTAATTAGTTTTTTTTTTTTTATGAATTGGTCAAACCCAAACAAAAACATTGTTTTCAATATGGATTATGGATTTTATTATAAACAATTGTCTTGTAAATGGAATTTTTAAAGCATTCTGTATGTAAAAATACAGAAAAAAGTGTGCAAGACAATAAGAAACACTACCTGCCAAAAAAAAAAAGAAGTGAAGTTTTGTTGAAATCGGTTGAAAAATGTAGGAAATCTGATCCCATATATAAACGAACATGCACACACACATACAAACAACCTGGGTTTTATAATAAGTATAACTAGATATGAGTTGTCCCCCTTTCATTCTCGCGATGACTCTTAATTGTGTTTTCAAATTGATTTTGTGCAAAAACAATTGTGCTTTTCCAATTTTTGGCGTTGTCAGAACCACCGCAAGGTAATTTTACATAATCCTGTGAAGTTTTGTTGAAATCGGTTGAAAAATGTAGGAAAATCCGATCCAATATATAAACGTACAGACACACATACACACACAATCTGCGTTTTATAATAAGTAAGATTTTAGGATATTTCTTCAAAAACATGTCAAAATTGCTACACAATTGCAGTCGTGTTTTGATGCATCTCATCAGGTGTTTGTAAATTACTGGCGAGCGAACAATTTATTTTAGTTGATAAATAAATAGATTCTTTAAGAAACCAGTAAATAATTTAAACATATGGAATTGGTAAATTAATATGTAACTGTTGACTAAAGATTCTTCATATAAGATGTGTATAATATGTATCCATTAACATCTGTTCTTGTTTCACAACCTTGCTAACCGAACAATCGGTTAAGGCACGTCAGGTTAAATGACGGTTCCCTGTAGGATACAGGTTCAATTCCTGTCGAACGACGAGTATTTTCTATGAAAATTTCTTGGATATTCAGGCCGGTAAATGTTATTAATACTGTTTATTATAAACAGAGCATTTACTTAAATATTTGTATCTATAAAAAGAATGTATAAACATAAAAATGTCTTTTATATATATATATATTATATATATATAGGATATAAAAACCTTTTTAGTGAAATATAAATTTAACACACCTTAATTAAGACAACAAAATATTACCTTTGAATTTTTATTTTCTTCTGTTGTATTCGTTTCTGTAGACTTTTCTTTTGACCGTGTTGGGCTGGTGAATGTTCCCATTGGAGCCCATTCTAAATACAGTGGAATATGTAAGAACTAAAATGAGAAAAGTGAACAGAAACTAAGCCATGGTAAGAATGCATTTAGTAGACATTATAGTAGATGTTGAACTGAAAAATAAACTAAACTGTAAATTTGAACTTTATGATGCTGAAGCTCTTGCTTTGTCAATCTTCTTTTTATAAAACTGATTTATCAAGTAATTAATAAGGCTCAAGTCTTCAGCTGTTAACAGATACAGGAATTTACAAAGGCTATATTTTCTGAGGTACATTTTACAAAAACTTACTAATATTTCTTCACTGAAATACAAAATAATTATACTGATAAAAGAGATGTATCTAACAAAACAAAAGCAACTCTTACCTTTGTATAAGCCAGATTATTAAAGGCTTTTTTGGCTTCTGATTGAGAGAGGAACTCTACAATTGCTGTGATTCCAGAAGGAGGAAGCACTACTCGACCAAGAGTGCCATAAGTTGAAAATACATTACAAATTTCAGAAGGTTTGGTTGAAGCTGGAAGATTTTTTACTAATATCACAGTTTTGCTCCGGGGAGCTGCAGCCTAAAATCATTAAAAATTTTACAGAGTATGAAAAAATTATTCCAAAATAAAATTAACAAATTATTTTAAATCTTAGATATATTAATTAAATTCTGATATATTAAAATGACAACATAACATTATTAATATTGTATTTACTTTCATTTTTTTTTTTTTTTTAGTTGCTATCTATGGTAATTTTATTCAGGCCATCAATTTACAGTAAAGTGAAGACAGTATGGATTGAAAATAAAGGATAAGTCTCTTCTGCACCAGGGAAAACTGGGGTGTGTTCAACTGATTTAACCAGTAAGCCACAAGAATTTGATGGCTTTGCAGAAAAAAAAAAAATAAATAAAAATGAAAGTAATGAAATCATAGAAGATATCTCATTACTGCTTCACTTCGAAGTCTTTTTGTTATCAAACTCCATTGACAATACATATAAAAGCCAACCGTCCTGGCTATAACAATAAACTACATCCGTGTCCTGGGTAAGATGACAAACTACATCCGACAGCAAGGCTTCTGATCAGGAGGTTTTGAGGAATGTGGAACCACCTCTTAATTGCTGGTGTTCCTAGGTCCACCCTGACCCAGGATGGTAGCACCTGTTAGGGTCCCAGCTATGGGCAAATAGTTAACCCCACACTGGGGTCAAAACATTATGAAAGTGTAAAAATAGGTTTTATTACCCACAATAAATTTTTGAAGGAAAAAATTATTACTAGCAATTCATTTTTGGAAAAATATTACTCGCAATAAAAATCTCGTTGGCATTAAATAACCCATTGAGGTTGATATGCCGTAAAACAAATCAAACCAAACCATAAAGGCCAAAAGATTTTCACTCAGTTTGTTGTTAATTAATTAGATGATGTACTTTCTTATAAATTAACCTGAAATTATTTCACAAAGTTTAGGGTGACTTGTCATTACAATTAAATAGTATTAATTAAAAGGAAACTTATTTGTTAGTTTCTTACACCCAAAACCTAAAATTAAAATAATTATTTAATAAAAAAAAAATAATGATTAGTGCAATATGACTGTTGTAGATGTTGATATAAAAACAAATTTATTGATGTACAGAATGGATTTTAATACGCAAGAACAACAAAGATATTAACTGAATAATATCTAACATCATACTTAGTTTTATATTCAAAATATGTTCTTTTAATAATATAACAGTACTAATAATTATATTATTTTAAAACTATTATTTTGCATATATATATAGTCCAAATAAGTGGTGCAATGTAAAATAAGTTGTAAACAAAAATAAAAATGTAACCATTTCTAAAACGAATATGTAAATTAGTTAGATTTTTCTTACTTGGCTAAAGCTGTCCAAGCAGACCCCATTCTCAATCAAAAATTCTCTTGTTTCTGTCACAATCTGGGTCTCACCCAATGCCATACGCACACCAATGCTTTCTCTGGATTCCTGAAAAAAATTGTATTAAAAATAAATAGAATTTAAGTTAAAATTGTGCATATAATCTAAATATTTAACATCATCTTGATGCTAACTTTTAATGTGTTTATTACTATTGTAAACTATAATTAGTTAAAAGTATTTACTACTATTTCTCTATTAGTTTTGTCTTTAAGGTTAAGATTAGTTCAGCCTCCAGCAGTATCAACTGCTATTTATGTGGTGGAGATTTGCATATGAATACAACAATTACATGTTATTTGGAGTTAAGAATCTGCATACTTTCATTGTTCCAACTGAAGGTCTTATAATAAAAAAAACAAATAAATGTTAATCATCAAAACAGGCACTGAATCCTATCTAAGTACAGTGATACCTCGAGTTAAGTCATTTTCAAAGATATGTTGGTTTTTCTTAAATATTATATGGAAAAATGAAACTCCATTTAGGTTGTTTTACTAGAGTTTATGTTGTCCGTTAAAAATGCTAGAAACACTAAAACCCTAAATTAACAATAAACACATATAAAATCATATAAAATATATATATATATATATATATATATATATATATATAATATAGTGTATAGAAACACTAAAACTCAAAAAATAACAATAAACACATATAAAATCATATTTAAATAAATTTATTTATATATATATATATATATATATATATATATAGTGTATAGAAACACTAAAACTCTAAAATAACAATAAACACATATAAAATCATATTTAAATAAATTTATATATATAATAAAACCATCAAAAAAAAAAAAAAAAAAAACAAAATTAGCATAATAAAGTATGTTCAGCAGATTTTCTTATTTCAAACTCCTGCCAACAGGCGGCACTCATACGTTTTTTCCACACCAACACTGATTTTGAATTCAGATGTTTTTACATCTGTGCTCTGCCTTTGATATTATTTTGATTCAATTTCAATTGTGGTTTAGAATAAATTTTTGCCCATGGCTCTAAAGAAAATACCCAGTGCAAGTGCTAATGATAAGCATAAGGCTATATTGCTGGAAGATAAAGGTGGAAATTATTTATTTTATTTAGAATATTATACATAGGTATCATAATATAGGTAATAGGTAATAGGCAATAGGGAGTGCTTATTTGTGCTTTATAGTGTTGTTATTTTGACTTAAGTCATTTTTTTGGCCAGAGTCGTGAGCTCTGGAACCAATTAATGGGTGAAGTATACCTGCACAAAGAGGTTGGAATAAAACTATCAACATTATTAATAAAACACATATGTGAGAAAAACAAGTTGTTTAATTCATTGTATATTCATCAAAAAAAATTTAGTGATATCTGATTAGATTGTTGATTTACTTCAGGATCAAACAGAAAAAAATGGAGATTTAAGGACAAGTTTTGTATCAAATTAAATAAATAATAGGAAATAAAGTCGGTGTATGTTTTTTTTTTTTAATATACAGAAACAATTATATTTGCAACTTTTGTAACATTCACCCATTCATTATCTATGCATTTAAATTTTGTAGAAGACATGTGACTCAAATCTCATGAGATAGTTGTGTTTGAAAAGTTGATAATTTGTGCCACAATATGTAATGAAATCAGCCAGATTTTAAAAATCTACTAACAACCAATTTCAGTAAAACTTTCAGCATTCATTTAATAAATGATGAAAATTGTTTATTGGGTATTTTGCTTCCTAAATACAAATTCTGCTTGCCTTTGTGAAATATATATTTATTTTCTGGACTTCAAGATGTCCATCTCTTCAGGCCAGTTTTACAAAAATAAATGGAGTTCAATTCATTCAGACACAATGAAAAGAAAGAAAGAAGAGAGAGAAAAGAGAAAAAGGAAAAAGTTTTAAGATTAAAAGGGGAAAGAAGGGGGAGAAATACAGAGATTTCAATATAAGGTTGATAGGGGGGAAGAGAAAGAGAGATATGGGGAGGGGAAGGAAAAGAGAGTGAGAAAGGGAAAGAAAGAAATTAAGCCGACAGGGTGACCCAGAAAAATATTTTTTTCCTCGAGGAACTGACAATTTAAAAAAATAGGGTGGGGGAAGGGAGTGATCATATTCAATATATATATATATATATGTATATATATTTTATTTTATATGTGCAGTACTTAGTGGAAAGAACTCAATATCAGTGATAGAGCTAACATATTCAGATTCAGTTGTATGGATATGAGTTTGTGAATTACAACTGCGTATGTAGGTATGCCTGAACACATGAATATGCATCTCTGCCTTTCCTCGTATTGTTTATATGGATGTGTTTGTGAGAACTAAAATGTGTACACCTGTATGTATGTGTGTCCTTGCGTATGAGATGAGTGTCACCCAAAACAAACACAGAAGTAGATTCCTCCTCCCGCCAACAAATCTAGTCAAACAAGCATAAATAGATCCAATTTTAAAAAATAAACTAGTTTAATAGCAAAAGCATGAAACCCAGGGTCGCAAACTCATATCCATACAACTGAATATATAAAATTAAAAATTCGTAGGTAAAAATTGTCATTAACTAAAGGTATCTTAATTCCAATTGTAAAGTAGATATATATATATATATATATATATAATCCTATTGTGATTTTACATATATATAACCCTATCAGGGTTATATATATATATATATATATATATATATATAAAAGAAAAAATACAGGAAAAACAAAATTCTGAATATGCATTATTAATGTTAAAATAAAGTCGACGTCGGACGTTTCGGTCTATTTAAGACCATCTTCATGGACATTTTCATTTAAACGTAATTAACATTATAACTTATAACAATTTAACACAAAAGACGATGGACATAAGAGCCCAACTAATTCAAACAGATAACTATATATATATATATATATATATATATATATATATATATATATCAATTTTATATTTTTTTTTTACTAATTGAACTAGTCATGTATAGTTAACTTTCTTCTGATGCAGGAACAAAGTAATTCTTGGAACAGAGCTTATCAGGTCTTTCAAGGTTTTAAAGGTCAAATAAATATTTATACAATACCAAAATATTTTGTCATTACATGCAGCCAAATATCTGTGAAAGCAAATTTTCTCATATTTGTTATGACTAATAAAAAAAATAAATGATAATTTTACTTTTTTTGATGGCATAAAAATTTATTTTGAGCAAAATTGGTGATTTTGAATCCTTATTATTCCTTGTCAAAATCAATTTCTATAATGATCACGATGAATGGGTTTTCACTCAAGGAGGAGGCCCCTTGCATTGAACACCTATTGGAATTAAGGAGAATGAAGAGGTATGGTATAAAAGTCACAATATCTTTATTCTTTGATATAAATCAGTTATAATGTTATAGGCCTACTCAAGTTAGGAGCATATGTATAGGCTTTATGAGATTTGTAGGCCATAATCACTTAATTATATAAAGAGGAGCCAGAGTTGGAGGTGCCACAAAGGTTTTGTTTTCTGACTCCACAGCCCTGCTTTCACATATATCCTCATAAACTGTGTCCTTTACTCTTACCACTCACATAACAACCATGTTCTGTAACCCTCAATCTTGAGTGGCCTTTGTATAGGGTGAATATTGGTTTACAAAAATAGAAAGATCTATAGCATTCAACGGTCGATTCAAAAAATACCTTAAAATAAGGCAGTTCATGGGGTTTCCAAAACTAACTAATGATAGATGGTTTGTAAACTTAAATAAAACATAACACTGCTATTTAAAGCTACTTCCTTTTAAAAACAATTTTAAGTTATTTACAAAAAAAAAAAAAAAAAAAAAAAAAAAAAAAAAAAAAAAAAAAACAACTTAAGAATAAATTCTTTTAAATGAGCTGTCAAAGTTTTGGCTGCTCAAAAGTGATTGTTTACACCTACGTAAAATCCCAGTGAAATTTAAATAAAGAAAAACCTAGGTATAATAATTAATATGAAACACCTTAATCTAAGAAAGTTAGTTTCATTTTTTAAAGTAGATGTATTTCAGAAATTAAACATACACAAATTCATATCTGAGAAATATAAGTATACTTTTCAAACAGATTATTGTTTTCAATATTTTTATTTCTAAAAAAAAATAAAAAAAAATGCATCATTGTTTATTTTATAAAATTTACACTTAATTGCTAGTCTTCGCATGTGTGTGCACAAAGCATATAAATTAGAAAGTAGTTTGCAATTATTGCGATGTTTCATACAATTAAAATATCTAAGAATATAAAACAAAAGATACTCAACTGGATCAAGAATCTCACTTTTGTCCACTCCATATTTCTCGGCCATGAGGTCAGCCACCACATTAGCACCCAGAAATAAGCTGTTCCAATTGTGAGAACTAAACGAATTAAAAAAAAAAAAAAGGACATACATTAATGTCAGAAGATATTTAGTGATGCAATTAAGATTCTAATAAACTTTACAACTTAATGAAAATATTTTTCTATTTTGATAAATAATCATTCAAAATATATAATTAGTTACTGTTATCCTAATCTTAATTGCCATATTCACAACATTTTGACCATTGTACACTCCAGTCTTCTTCAGGCGATTGGAATTTTGAATTGAACCCTTTATTTCGTCCACCAGGGTAGACTGTTCTAGTTCCACATGCTATGCCTCTTTCAGATGTCTCAGTTATTTCCTGTTAACTCTCCAAGTTTTTTGGTTCACCACTGCTGTAGCCTGGTATTAAACTCACAACTCTTTGGGTTTAGTCACTGGATCTAACCAACAGCCATGCGTCCGAATAATGTAAATGTAAATAATCATAATACCTCATCTCATAGATAAATATATATTATCAATATTAAATACAAAAAACAATCACAAGCTTATTTTAACTTCATTAAAACATTGCTACTATGCAAATTTTTATTATAGCATTAATTAATTTTATTTCATTAAAATTTTTAAAATATGAAACAATAATTCTTAAATAAACATAAATAAAAAATGAAATGCATTTTGACTTAAATATGGTAAAAGCAAAAGAAAACACTTCTTGCTTTACTTTGAAAAATATTTTTGAAATATTTTCATTTTACTGTTTTATCTTTTTTTTGATTATATTTATTGAATTCATTTTTCTTTTGCATTTTTTAAATGTTTTAAACACAGAAATTTTTAAGTAAAAGATTTCTTACCTGCTGGCCTGTTCTTTCTGTTTTTGCAATTTACTTAATTGGTAAGATGAACCTTTTATTCTTCCTAAAAACAAAAAATATTGGAAAAATTCAGCAAAATTAAAAAAAGATTGTATTAAATTTTGTACATTAAAATATATTTGATGAAGTCACTGATTTTGAAATTTTCTAAAATAAAAAGTCAGGACTGAACTCATAATAGCAGCTAACATTATCTATAGCTATAATTCTCAAAATGTGTGTGTGTATGTGTGTGTGTGATTAGATGTTTATGTGTTTCCACAGTTTTCATCTGATTTCAATGAAATTTTTTTGTTTGATAGATAATTCTTCAGCCCCAGTTTTCAGCCCAAATTGTCTGGAAAAAATTACAACCTTGAAGGTGAAAAAAAAAAAAAAAAAAAAAATCGAATTTTTTAAACTTTGCACAAAAATCAAAGGCAACATTTAATATCTGTAAAATATAGCATACAATCAATTTAGAGAGTTGAAATCTAATTGCAAAGATTATTAGAATTATGAAAAGAATTATATTATAAATAAAAATGATCATGTTATTATGGTGGTCTATGGAAGAGGTTCCTTCCTTGCAAGATTGAGAACGCAAAAACGGCCCTCTTCAGAGACCCCCCCATCCAAATTGTTACCCCCCACACACACACACATTTGGGGATGTGCCTCATTTGCACCCAATTTTTGTTACTAATATTGATTTTCAGGTGGGCTAACTTTAAATTTAAAGTACTCAAATTGAATGGCAAAAATTCCCAGTAATGAAACACCTGGTTGAAGACAAGTTATACTGTTAGTTTCAAAATATCACATATTTGGTTCACTGAAGAAATTTTCATAAGTGTATTACAAATAATTTCTAGCAACAACAGTTTCTGTTTATTTCGAGTTCAATATTTTCAAGGAAAGTTTTAGGATTTTTGACATTATTACAATTGAAGACATTCACAATCATTTATCACCATTGAACTTGAAAATTTAACTTTTAAAAAATTTTCCATGAAATTTGAGATAAAATATTTTTAATTCATAAATCAAATTAAAAAAATATCTTTAATCTTTTAATAATAATTTAAAAATATATATCCTAAACTTTTCCATTCTAACTATTACCACATAAATTGGAAAACCATATTTACTTTCATCTTGTCAGATTTCACACTGTTGAAAACTTGTTTTATAAACCATACAGGATTAGATTTGAATTAAGGAATAAAGTGACATATGTCAAATGCAGATAAGTAAATAGGCATTTACCAGTTCTGTTACTTTCTTCTTCTTTCTTCATCAGACTGGGAAGTAGATGAAGCATTCTACCCTTAAAAAAAAAAAACAAACAAACAAAAAAACCTCAATTAAAAATGAAATGAATTAACATCTGTCTACATTTCTGAGATGAGGTATTGTAACTTTTTACACAATTTAAATTGTTCAGTCTGTTGTCCTCATCTTTATTGCTATATTCACAATGTTTCAGCAGTATACTCCAGCCTTTTTCAGGTGAGAGCTGGAATTTTGAACTGGACCCTTTATTCAGTAGGTAGATAGTTTTAATTATATGTGCCATGCTTTATTAGGATATCGCAGTTTTATTTAATTCTTTCTTGATAACTCAACTCTTCCAGTTTTTGTTCTTTCTGTTGTGGCCAAGGATTGAACTCTCAACTCTTTGGGTCAGGTGACTTTGGATCAATAAACCAACACTTTTAATCACTGGGCCTTACACAGCTGAAATGTTGTGAATATGGCAATAAAGAGGAGAAAAACAGTCTGAACAATGTAAATAGTGTGAATGGACTTGTAACTTTGTCAACATCAAGTAAATAACATGAATGTAAATTTAAAATTACCTGGTTTCATTTTGCTTTGATTGTTGGTTTTAAACTAGGTATTGGCAAATTTTTTTGATGAATAACAAATTTTTACAAAAATTGATTTCATTTTTTTTTTATTATGATAATTTATAGTTTCAAAAATAATTTTAAAATTCTTCAAAACTTTAACCTTGTTAGTTAGTGAAGACTATATTTACTAATCAAAAATTGAAAAGCTTAATACAAATCATCCCACACCAAGATTTTTAAAATAATTTATTTTTTTGTGTATAAACATGCCCATTTTGAAAGTATACACATTATCAGAAAATAAGATCAATGACTATAGTAAATTTAAAGTCAACATTTCCAGAATTAGATTACAGAGAATATTTCCAACATTTTTAAGATTACTAAGTACTTAAAAATTATATAAAAAAGATGCTCACCTGTCATTTTCTTAAATTATGTTTTAACAGATAAAGTCTCCATAGAACAACAATAAAAATGCCGACACCTTCAGAAGCACTTAAGTGATTTACGAGCATTGACAAGCATGCAATCACTGCTACTGTTTGTTTTAAAAATCCATTTCTGTTATTTTCAACTTAAAGTAAATAATATTTGTTTCAAATCAGATTAATTATATTTTAAATCAGTTAATATTCCTCAAATAAAGTTTCAAAAATGTATATTTTATTTTTGGAAGATTTTTAAAACCGAGAATTAACTTTTGTTTACAAATGTATCAAAATGGCAAATTTTAAATGATTTTACTGAAAGCAACCAAAGAAAATTGATTCCAATAAAAATAATTTCTATTTGAAATACACCAGAGTATTTTACTTATTGGAAATAGTAAATTTAATCATTTAACTTTCAATTAAAGCTAAAAAGAAAGCTTCAAGAATGCTTTTTCATTTTTAAAAGTTCATTTCAAACCTTAGGTATCAAAAAAAGTGGCAGTACCTAGTTTAAAGACATAGCAACCATCATTAGGTCAAGTTTCATTTTGATACACAGCAACAACAAATTAGAAATATAGCAGATCAAAAAACTTGAAAAAATAATCTAGTTTCTTATCTGGAGGTGCAATTATAATTCAATATGATTTTGGTTTTCTTTTTATTGTCGAAGCTTGATTGAATCTTGAACAAAAGGTAACTAAGTTGCTCATGTCCTAACAAGATTACAAGATAAAAGAAGACTATTTACCTGGAAAGCTGATCCATCCAATTCTGAGTATGCAGTCACGGCATTCTCAGGAATCATATATGTAATAAAAGCAAAACCTTTTGGTCTTTTTGTTAAAGAATCTACTGGGAGATGAACCTCAGTCAAGCTACCTGGAAATATCATGAAACAACAAGATTTACTATTTTTGTGACATAAGATTATCAAAGGTTTGAATCCAATTTTGTGATTGGAATCATGTCATTACTACAACATCCATGTTGTACTAACGTATATTTCTTATTCCCTGGAAGTTGTCAGACTTGACAGATCTTAATGTAAAAAGGAATATATAAATAAAAATAGTTAATGAAATTAAAATAGTTAATGAAATTTGGTAGTTCTTAAAAACATTCCAAAATTTACAGTACAGAAGAACATTTTCAAAGTCTAAAATAGTGTCTACACCAGTGCTTCTCAACCATTTTCAGCCCATGGACCATTTTTTTTCTTTAAAAAATTCAAATAGACCACTCCTACTTTCTTTTAGGCTGTTCAATTTTCACACTAAAATACTCAATGAAAAGAGTCTATTTACACTTTAAAATTGATTTTAGTAAACAAGGATAAACACAGGATATCATAATCAATTTTGATGATGTCATTCAGTCTTAGTCCATTCAACTAGTGACTACCTTAATCTTAATGTTTCTGACACAAGATATCATAACCAATTTTGATGGTGTCATTCAGCCTTAGTCCATTCAGTGACTACCTTGATCTTGGTGTTTCTCATACAAAGTGTCATCATTATAATGAATATAGCACCTATGCAATATAATAAATATAGCATAATACCTACATCATTTTGAAATGGACATGTGTGTAATTAAACAAAATATTATATTTTTTAATTCTTCAAAGTATGAATAATTTAGATACATTTTTGTGAAATGGTTATAATTTTTTATGGCTATGAATTCTTTGTGGACCACTAGAAATGCTATGTGGAACCCTGGTGGTTGACCTGGACAATTTTAAGAATCACTGGTCTACACTATGGACAAAGCAGTATGAAGAAAAAGTCAAATTTTCTTAACTGTAGAGCTACATATTCCAGTCTCTAAGAATTAGAAAGTATGAAAAGAATTAGATTCTCTCTCTCTCTCTCTATATATATATATATATATATATATATATATATATATATATATAAATATAAAAGACAATAAGGAAAACTGTAGTAGGAAAACTTTATACATCCTTTTTTTCTTTATACATAGTTTTTACAAATTAAGAAGGTACATGTTGTGTATGTGTGTGTGCATACATACACATATATTAATTTATTGAAGATACAATTTGTTACCATGGGTAGTCATGATAATGCTGAAATTTGCAAGTGAATTGGCATTTACTTGAATTTTTTAACAAGGGGGATATTGAATTATATCAGGGATGACAGATTAATTGTACTCAGAATGCGTAATAATATAAAAAGGGGGATAAGATTTTTCAAAAAGTCTAAGTTTAACATCCAAATTAAAACTCATTTGAAACAAGTGAATTTCTTGGATGTTACATTTAGCCTTGATAATGGACATTCACATTCAGAAAGTAGGATAATAACTTTATTTATTGTTATATACCGTATCTATGAACACTAATGGGTATATCCCAATCCTCATAAATACATTGGACACTATTGTAAGTGGGGGTAATATAATGTCTAATTAGTCTACTACTAGCAATGGTTTACCTACTTCATGCTGCTGGTGAGTATTGTATTTTGTTGATGTTATAAAGATTACCATTTCATTTCCAACCCCCGTTTTGGTTATTCCTCATTCAGTAACACTTTCTTGGTTACAACATCTATCTATCTAACATTGTTATCTATTGTTATATACTGTACATATGAACACCAATGGGTATGTCCCAATCCTCATAAATATTTTGGAGACTATTGTAAGTGGGAGGGGGGGGGGGAATATGACATGTAAGTAGTCCACTACTAGCAGTGGTTTACCTACTTGACGCCGCTGGTGAGTATTGTATTTTGTTGACATTATAAAGATTACCATTTCATTTCCGATCTCTGTTTTGGTTATTCCTCATTCAGTAACCTTTTCTACGTTACAACATTTATATAAACAAATTATTTAACCATCCACATTCTATTTTCAATCAAGTCCCAGAATCAATTAGCAGTAGGCCGTCTATAAACTCCTATAACTCCAACATCTTTGATCAAGGTAAATACACTCTGTATTAAGAGGTGAAGTGGAAATTTGTTTGCATGGAGAATTTCAAAATATGTAACATGCTTGGGGAAGAAATGAAATATTGCATTCTCTGAACAGATCAAATTTTTGATCTTTTAGATTCTGAATAATCTCCAAATAAAGGCATGAAAACAACTTATCTTTTATGTTATTAACCACCAGATAAGTGAAAGACACGACCGGTGGGTGCAGTTGCTGTGGGAATATATGGTTGATAAAGCTGGATTCATTTTTTTAATTGCCTGATGTTTGCTGCACTGGTACAAAACTTTTAGTAGCAATTTAAAGAGTGTTACTATTTTTTTTTTTTTTTTTTTTTTTTTTTTTTTTTTTTTACACACACACACACATCATTTCTCCTGAACTCAATCTAATACAATCAGTGATGGTGAATAAATGAGCTAAAACAAATGACTTACCATATTTTCCAAACAGTTTTTCCAAATCGTCTTCTGTACTGCTGTAGGACAGGTTCCGCACAAATAATCTTCCAGACTTTAATAGAATCACAGAAATAAACTGAAGATATGCTAACTGAATGGTGCGTGAATAAAAAATATATATGTTCCCATCTTCTATAAGTTTCAAGAAAGAAACAGAAATAATCTCCCTTCAATACTGCATATAGTATGCCTGCATTAAAGATATATTTGAACTATTTGTATAGTATAATGAAAAAAATACCCTTTCCTGATGACTTAAGATATACAAAAGTAAATATGGAATAATAAATATAAATAATAAATATAAATTTATATATATATATATATATATATATATAAATGTATAAGGGTAAATGACAATAGAAAAACTGTATTATTAGCAGACGTGTTTCATCCAATGTGGATTTTTTCAAGGCAAAAATGAAATCAATTTATTGAAAACAGTGTAGCTATTAACAACAAGCAAAATGTCCTTAGAAACTATAAGAATTTAGAAAATTACATAATTTTCAGTTGACAATATGAATAGCGTTTTCTAAATTCTTCTAGTTGCTAAGGATATTTTGTTTTGTTGTTAATAGTTACTTTGTTTTTAATAAATTCATTTCGTTTTTGCCTTGAAAAAGTACACATTGGATGAAACACATTGATTAATAATACTGTTTTCCTATTGTCTTTTACCTTTAAAAATATTGTCTTTTCTACAGGTTAAATCTGAGAAATTTTTCATATATATAAATATTAATAAAAACAAGAATATATAAATGACAATTTTATCTCGTTAATGTCCTAAAGACGAGGAAAACTGTATTATTTGTCAATGCATTTTGTCCAATGTGGACTTTTTCAAGGCAAAAACGAAATGAATTTATTAAAAACAAAGTAACTATTAACAATAAAACAAAATATCCTTAGCAACTAGAAGAATTTAGAAAACGCTACTGTATTCATATTGTCAACTGAAAATTATGTCAATATGAATACAATAGCATTTTCTAAAGTCTTCTAGTTGCTTAGGACATTGTGTTGTTAATAGTTTGTCTTCAATAAATTCATTTCGTCTTTGTCTTGAAAAACTCCACATTGGACGAAATGTGTCGGCTAATGATACAGTTTTCCTATTGTCTTTTACCTTTATACATATTTTTTGTCTTTTACCTTTATACATATCTTTTTCTACAGGTTAACCGAGAAATTTTTCATATATATAAATATTATATATATAATATTGTACAATTCATAGATTGTATGATGATCTTTTGTTATGGTTACATGATTTCAGCTTTAATTTAGCGGACAATATCTTAAATTAACATGATTTTCATCATAATGTTGGAGATAGAAGGCATTTAAATACAAATGAAAGATTATGTGGGATAAGAATGTACTTAGAAACCTTTTCATAAAAATGGTTTCCAATGAGAGCCTCATGCAATCATGACCATGTGTCCAAAAGAACTGGAAATATGACCCCCATCTAACTGGTCAACATAGTGTCCATCTTTCACAATCCAATGATGATTTCTCCGAGGAAAGTGAGGTGCAGTAAATGATAACCTGGTTCCAATAATTGTACCCTTGGTAGACAACAATTAAATCATGTCTAAGCTGCACAGTACAATGAGTGATAGGTTGGGTGTTACCAATATTGAATTGAAATGTAATTTGATACAATGTTTCTTTTTCTTGTTGGGTGCTTACCATCCTTGAATGTCAGTACTAATCCTGTCCTTGCATCACCTGTGGGTGCCTGTAATTTTTGCGTGTTACTGAGATCTTGCATTATTTACAATGGATAGATCCAGTGAAAAGAACCAGAGAGAGTTGTGAATATCAGGCTACAGCAGTGGTAAACCAAAACTTGTAGAGTTGAGTTAATGGGAAATAACTGAGACACCTGGAAGAGACATGGCATGTGGAAGTAGAACAATCTACCCCGCTGGATGAAATAAAGTGTTCGGTTTGAAATTCTAATTACCTGAAGAAGGCCGGAGCATACAACGGCCAAAACGGTGTGAATATGGCAACAAAGATGAGGATAACAGTCCAAGCAATGTAAATAATGCAAGTAATCATAATACCTCATCTCAAAGATATAGACAGATATTACTGAGATCTGTCTGGAATTTACACGTTCCTGGTACAGCCTTTCTAATGTTACCCAAGGAAAACCAAGAGCAGTTACAACCTTGTAGATAGAGTGTTTCATTTTTCTGACCCCAACAACCATTCTGCAGTTAGTGTTAAACCCTGTCCCTACTCTTTGGTTGTCACAATTACACCACCTCTTTAACCATTACGAGACTCATACACTATCTGGATGAGTCCATTTCTACAAAGATGTAGGCTGAAGCTGATGTTGTTAATTAAATGTTATACTATAATATACAGTAAGCAACAAGTCTGTTGGATTTTAAGATGGCAGGCCTGAAATCATTAAGGTATTTTATTCCTTTAATGATTTACAAACATCTATTATATTCTTTCAGAAATAAAAAGATGACTAAATTTGTACTTATAGTTAATAAAGCACTGAAGAGCTGAACACTTGTTAACAACACAATCTAAATATTGGAGAGAAATGTTTTTTTCCGCATACCTCAGCAAGATCCTCTTCCTCTTCATCTGGTTGGACATTCTGAAACAAAAGAAAGAATTTTATCATGTAGAAATGAGAATATTTCACTAAAATATTTCACAATAGTGACAAAGTGAATTGTATGTGTATATATATATATAGAAATATTATAAACTGAATAAATCAGACATTATCTGAAAATACACTGCTGCTAACTATATATTAATACATTTTATCATAAAAAGGTAATTATACAAAATTAATTAGCAAATGTTAATGTAATTAATGGTGAAATCTCTTCACTAACAAGACTTAATAAGGCATTAACTTATTAACAATTCATTGAATAATGCAATCCTTATGTTTAAATTATTGTCAGATAGATTTAATGTTGCTAGGTTGAATATTTTCGAAAATTTCACATTATGATGTAATATATATACTGCACAATTAATACATTTATATACTTGGAACAAATTGAGAAAATAACAGTCATTTTTATAATTGTAAATTAAAAGTTTTACTGGCAATAATTTTTTCATGAAATGAACCACAATTTGAAAGACAATTTAGACACAAGAGGTTTCAAGAAAATCAAAAATGTCTGTCTATATCTCTGAGACGAGGTATTATGATTACTTGCATTATTTATATTATTCAGGCTGTTATCCTTATCTTCATTGCCATATTCACAATGTCCTCAAGGACACATGGCTCAGTGGATAAAGACGTTGGTTAAATCCAGTGACTAGACCCAAAGAGTTGTGAATTCAATACCAATACTTGGAGAGTTGAGTTAAAGGGAAATAACTGATGGAACTAGAACAATCTACCCCGGTGGATGAAATAAAGGGTTTGGTTTGAAATTTCAATCACCTGGAGAAGGCCGGAGTGTATAAACATTGTGAATATGGCAATATAATGCAAGAAATCAAAAATGATTTAGCACATTTGTTCAGTGATAATAATGTGATAAGATTTTCAAGTAACACAAGACAAAACTATTTAGCAAAATAATTTACTGTTTAGACACTTTCTAAACATTGGAATTAAATTTTTGGCATCATTCCTATTTATGTTGAAACTGTACTTCTATGATACTAATTGTGTGTGTGTGTGTGTGTGTGTAAGAAAGAAGTTGAATTAAGGATTCATATCGAAATACTAACTTTTCTTTCCCATGGTTTAGAAGTATCATCATCATCATCATCACAGCTCCCTTTACATTTCTTGACACTCACTTTATGTCCATCTACAAAAGAAAAATTTTAAATCATTTAATGGAAAAAATTAATGGTAACCAAAACAGTTTAGATCACATAAACATTCTAATTAAATTTATTATTTTCCACAGACTTCTTTTAGCTCACACTACACAAGTTCTCTTTTATGACCACATTGGTAAGCAAAATAAAAAATATAAAAGAAACTTTTGTAGATAATTCTGTTTTAACTCTATTTGAATAGCCACACCTCCACTACCACCTTATACAAAATAAAATACTAACTCAAAGTTATACTACTTAAATTTCAATAGTGAATGTTTTGTTTTATGGCATATCAGTCTCAATGGGTTATTTAATGCCAAGATTTTTATTGCTGGTAATATTTTTTTTCCAAACATGTATTGCTGGTAATAATGTATTGCTGGCAATAAAACCTATTTTTACACATTTTGACCCCAGTTTGGGGATTAACTATTTGACCATAGCTGGGACCCAAACAGGTGCTACCACACTGGGTCAGGGTGGACATGGAAACATCAACAATTAAGAGGTGATTTCACGCTCCTAAACAGAGGCATTGCTGTCAGATGTAGTTTATTGCCATACCCAGAATGGCAAACAGTGAATGTCCCCACCCATAGGCACAAAATTACTGTAACAAAAGTTTATAAACAGAGCTCTACTAATCTCAAACCACACGTCACTTCTAAAAGAATTATATAACATCAAACTCCTAACAACAGATTCGTTAACTTTATTGTTGACAAATATATAAAAATCAGTCTAAGTAAAATTAATTGAAATAATAATACACACAATTAGAATAAAAATATATAAAATTCATTATAACCAGATACACCTTAATTATAAACCGGATGAAATAGTTATTAAGAAAGTATATGTAAGAATATATCTCCTGTTGACCATAGCAAACATATCTATATAACATGAATGACAGAATTCTCAAAGTTCTTATATTAAAAATAAAAAAAATCACATTAAATATCCTTTTAGTCTAGGAAATGGGAGTTCTTTCAATAATCAGCTAAAAAAGAAAAGTCTAAATAGAATTTCTTTTTAATTCATGTTACTGATAACAACACTGTAACTAATGAATTCCAATTGATTTTCCAATGATTCCTTCAGATGTAAAATCTTTAAACCAAAATATTCTTTAAAACCAAGGGAAAGGTTACTTTTGCATCATTTCATCTTCTGTGCTACAACTATGTTTTGTCTTTGAGGGTGGCCAGAGTAAAAAGAAAAAAAAATAATTGTCTTTTCCTAAAGGATTTTTTGAGGCAATAATGAAAAAGACTCCTAAGTGAAATTCGAAAAGAAATAAACATTTATTAAAATAACAAAAATTATGTACATTATACAAAATGAGGTAGAAGTCAATGATTTTGAAATTTTCTAAAATTAAAAAAAAAAATAAAAATAAAAAAAAAATTCAAAAATTATTTTCACATCAAATTGTAAAAAAAACAAAAAACAAAATAGGCCATACACAAAATTTCCTTTGTCCAACTTAAAATAGTCAAGATTAAATAACAATTCTTGCAGAAGTTCAAATTTCTGTTTTCCTTTAGAAAACAACAGTTCATGTAAATCAATTTTCTCTTTTAGAGACAATAAAAGAATTTTGCTTACATTGTAAGTATTCAAGTTTGCAGAGTGAAAAAGGAATATCTATCTCAGGCATTTAATAGTTTTCCATTTTGAACATATTTTATCTATATCTTAAGTTCCGTAAAATTGTTCTTTATTTATCTCTTAATTTTATCTAATTATATTATTAATTAATATTTTTAAGTATATTCTTATATTTTAATTTTTATTTTAACTTGTATTTTATTGATGTGAAATATTATTATTATTATCAATTTGAAATTGTGATGATTATAATGAGATGATTGTTTAGCTGTTGAAAATGACATGAAGATCAAACAATTCAATGTCTCTATCTAAAATCTGATCACTCCCTTCTTTTGTCCATAAAGAAAAAAAATCATTTCTAGGTCACCCTATCAGCTCATGTTTAATTCTTTCTTCGTTCCTTTCCCTCTCTCTTGCACTCTCTCTATCGCTTTCTCTTACCCTCACCCAATTGTTTTTAAAACCTTATATTGAAATTTTTCTTTTTCTTTCTTCCTCTTTTAATATTAAATTTTTTTCCTTTTCTTTTTTCTTCTCCCTTTTCCTTTTGTCTGGATAAATTGACTCCATTTATTAAAAAAACTTTGGTCTGAAGAGATGAATATTTGTATATTCATGAAATAAATTATAAGTGAATGGATTTTTAAGGATTGCCTGTATATATATATATATATATATATATATATATATATAAAAACTTTCTTTTTTTTTTTTACTAATGTTCACCTAATAAAAATTCCCAAGAGCCACTTAAGGTAGATTTTAAGGTTACTCAAGGCGGTTGTTAAGTGAGCAATAATAGTAAGAGTATCTGTCAATATTTCTGAGATGAGGTGTTATGTACACTATTTACATTATTCGGACTATTGTCCTCATCTTTGTCGCCATATTTATTACAACATTTTGGCCATTGTATACTCCAGCCTTCTTCAGGTGGTTGGAATGTCGAACTGAACCCTTTATTTTGCTCACTGGAGTAGACTGTTCTAGTTTCACGTGCCATGTTTTAATGGATGTCAGTTATCAGTTATCTCCTTTTAATTTCCCTCTGAAAGTTCTCCACTGCCTTAACTGGGTATTGAACTCACACTCTTTGGGTCCTGTCACTGGATCTAACTAACGCCTTTATCCACTGTGTCAAGGACGGTTAAGGCAGTGGAGAACTTTCAGAGGGAAATTAACAGCAGATAACTGATAACTGACATCCATTAAAACATGGCACGTAGAACTAGAACAGTCTACCCCAGTGAGCGAAATAAAGGATTCAGTTTGACATTCCAACCACCTGAAGAAGGCCGGAGCGTACAATGGCCGAAATGTTGTACTAAATATGGCAACAAAGATGAGGACAATAGTCCGAATAATGTAAATAAGAGTAGGAGGTGCAGTTTTATATGGATGTGTGTGAAAGAAGTTAACCATAGACTTGAAAAGGTTAAGATTGGTCAGGAAAGCAACCCCTTGGGATTCTGTTCTACAAATCATTAGTTCTTGTGTGTGTATGCATGTGTGTGTGTGTGTGTGTGTGAGATAATGAATATCAGCATTATATGGGCAATGACTTGCAGCTGATAGTACCTGTTATAATTGATCACACATTCAAAATAATTTAAACTATTACTTACTAATAAATCCTTCATGCTTTTTCAAAGCCTCTTTCACATCTTCTTTTGAATAAAATTCAACAAAAGCAATTCCTGAAAAAGAAAAAAAAAACAAAGAAAAGAAAATGAAACAATTCTGACAAATTAAATTTTTAGCATGAATCTATTCAGGTGATTCAAAACACAAATTATGCAAGATAATTCTTGACAAATTTTTGTTTCATTTTTATTGGTGTAATAAAGCAATAAAGATGTCAGAAAATTTAGTCAGAATTAACAAGGAAAAAAATACTTTATCTAAAAAATGAGCACAACTTAAAACTATAAATAATTTCAATGTATATGTCAACTTAACAAAATTTAACTTCTTCTGAACTTCACCAGGTTACTTTTATACATTGATTGTTTTGGACCAGTTTCCTGGTATTCATTGCTTTTACCATATTTCACCTGCTATATTACAGGTAACTATCACATACAACGATCATATTATCCAATAAGTAAGCATATATATGTGTACTATATGGAAGCCACTAATTAAAAAAAAAAAAAGACAGATATTATCTGGTTGTCCTATATGACTAATAAAAGTACTGGTAAAGCTCATATAGTTTAAGTTGTTAGTTTAATCTCTGGGTTTAGGTAATAAAGAAATATATATACACAGGCTGAGCGGAGAGGCAGCTCAGCATTATGTGGAATGCTTACAAGCTCAAAAATTCCTTGGATATGACAAATATAGAAATTAATCAAATAAACGATTCCATTTGATATTCTAAGACATTCACTAGATATGACATCAACAGAAGAAGACCAAAAGGTACAGAAGCTGAAATATTGTGATAACAATAACAAAATCAAAGAACTGATATGAAAGAATCAATGTAAAATCGTAACATTTCATCTCTGAAATTCAAACAAATGTTCACCAGGATACTGTCTGTAGCTAAAAGAACATCTTTTTCTATATTTTTCACCATCAAAATATCTTGTGTACAATTAAGAATTATACTCACCCAAACGTCTATGATTAGGTCCTTGTGGAATATTTACTACTTTCACTTTTAAAGGATGGAAGAATTCTGTTAGAGTAACCTAAACAATGGAGAAAGAAAATAAACTAATGAAAAATAATGTGAGTTTGTATAATTCATTTGAAATTACAGTATATTTATACAACACTCTTTAATTTCAATATGCAGAATCACTTTCTCATCCACTGATTAAGATTTGCTAAACAAATGCAAAATAAAAAATAAGAAAATTAAAGATGTTTGGATAAAGTAGTTTACCTAGCTTAAACAGAATTTTTAGTTAACTTTTAGCAGATTTAATATCAATCAATCACAGACGGCTGAATTCATATAAAATAAAATGATTAGAATCAAAATAAGAATACTTTTAGAATTTAATTAAAAATACTTTTTTTTGATAATTTAGTTAAAAATTTACCTGAGCTCTGAAGATAAGCAAGTTTAATTAAAGTTGAAAGTTGGTTTTAATAATCATTTTTTTTTTTATACAAGATAACAGATGTTTTCTTTCAGTAAGTATAAAACTTATCCATTTTGGACCACTTTCAACCATCATAGATCATTTTCAAGAAGAGAATTTGAAATTCAAGAAAAACATTGATGTTTTCATTTTCCATCATGGTGTTAAATGTTTAAAATATTATAAATTTAAATCATTTTGATTACACTGATGATGTCTTTTGCCAGCCAATTATGTGTTAAGCACCCTGTGGTATTATGTAGATTGGGCCTATGCATTTATTAAGTATTGAATATATTTAATACACCAGTTCCTAAGCTTAAGTATTATAATTCATAACACCACAGGTGGCTTTATACAAATGCCATGATAGAAAAAACAAACGTACCAGATTTTTTTTTTAATTTCTAAACCATAATATATTCCATTCTAAAAAATAAGTGCTTGAATGCATAGACAATTTTTATTCTACCTAAAAGCAAAGATTTGTAGCCGTGTACATAAACAAGATAAAAAATCACTAAAATTTACAAAAAAAAAAAAAAAAAAAAAAAAAAAAAAAATTATGATTTAAAATAAAACCGGTTTCAATGAAAATCTACTATTTATTTATATATATATATATATTTTTTTTTTAACAATAAAAACATTGAGAAATTAAAATTTTCAGACACACTGGGTGGTATATTAATATATTTTTGCTTTATTATATCAATTAGATTCCTCAACTAGTTTCGGCCAGCATGGCCATCATTAGGAGAAAAAAAAATTCTACCTGTTAGTAGCAGCAAACTACAGTAATGAATGACTTTCTGAAGAAAATGAACTTTTTATATATATAAATATATATAGTATAGAATTGGTGTATATGGAATAAATTCCAAGAACCAAAAAAATACTATTCTTAAAAGAGTGCTCAATACAGAGTAAAGCAAATATAATTTATTCAAAAATTATAACATAAATATGTTATGAAATCACCAGAATACTGTCTGTTGCTAAAGAATAAAATGGCTATTTTTCCAGTGATTTTATAACATATTTATGTTATAATTTTCGAATAATATATATATATATATATATATATATATATTCAGTTGTATAGAAATTAGTTTGTAAGCCTGTGTTTCATGCTTTTGCAATCATCAGACAAACTATATATAAAAAGCTAATCTAAATATATTTCCTAGTTATTAAGATGATACCAGATTTATACATATCTTTAAAAACTTAAAGGATTTTTAATTGTACAAAGATGGCAGTTTTAGATGGAGATAAAAATAAACTGATTAAAAAGATTTTATATAAATCTGAACCTTATCAATGAAAAGGTAAACACTGAAATATTACAAATGGCTATAACATAATAGTGACTATATAGTAATTATATTTTTTTAATTCTTCCATTTGAGATTGCCAGTTTGTCTTGGCAACAAAGAGATTAGTGATTACTAAATGAAGCATATTTATTTATGATTGAATATAGAGTAACAAGCTTACACTGTGATATCGACCAATTAAACCTTTTACACGTACAGAATGCCGGACAGGTTGAAACTCAGCCTAAAGAAAAAAAGAAAAAAACTTTTAAATCAGATTCAAATTATTAAGAAATTGTTATATACTGTACTTATGAGCACTAATTGGTATGTCCCAATCCTCATAAATACATTGGTCACTATTGTAAGTGGGGGTAATATGCTGTCTAAGTAGTCCACCATTGGCAGTGGTTTACCTGCTTCACACTACTGGCAAGTATTGTATTTTGTTGATGTTACAAGGATTATCATTTCATTTCCAACTTCCGTTTTGGTTATTCCTCATTCAGTAACCCTTTCTAGGTTACAACAGAAATATTGCTAAATTTCATTGTAAATATAACATTTTTAGTATGGGTTGACAGCAGATGTGTGGAGTGAGTAGCCATGGTCAAATAAAAAAAAAATAGTAGAACTGTCCAACAGAAATGACAATAAGCAACAACAAGAAAAAGAAAAAAAAGGGCAAAAAATAATGTAAAACAAGCAAATAATATATGGAAGGCAAAGTGACAGTAATAAAGCAAAATGACAGTAATATGGTGAAAAGTTCACAAAGTTAGAATTGGCGTTGAAACACAAAAGCAAACTTGGACAAGTGAACATAGCATTCTGACTTTAAGACAAAACAGGCTGAAACTGCGTCAGATGAAACCAAGGACGGGCCTATTTTATTGGTTAGAAAAAAAATCCCAGCATGCATTTTTGTGCTTCTGCTTATTAAATGGAGAGGGGAAAGTATTCTGCAGTCATTCACATGGGGATTGAGACATGGCAAGAATAGTAGCATGGACACTGCGAATGGAGGGAATCTTGCGATATGAGTGTTATTCTCTTCAGGATCTGGTTGGATTCTTGGGGCATCAGCTCAGGATGAAGATCAGATTTGATAGAAAGTGGTTGATATTGAAAGATTATCATCATCAAAAGGTGGCATGGTTTGCATGAATGGGGCTAGCCTTGATTTTCTTTTTAAGTCCCCTTGAGCACAATGGGGTGGTTTCCTGTGAACGCTACCCTGGTTAATTTAGACTGTTTTATGTTTTTCTACTTAACATGAATAAGTTTTGTTACTGTTCTTGGCACTCTCTTTTGTTATTAGCCATGTCATGTCAAGATTCCCAACCTTCCCAGTTTGTTTTTGCCTTGGTTGGGTCAGACTCTGGTTTTTCCCAATTCACTGTTTAATTTTTTCCTTCCCCACTCCATTAGTGAGTGTG
The DNA here is from genome assembly GCA_903632075.3 of Acanthosepion pharaonis. Classification (NCBI taxonomy): domain Eukaryota; kingdom Metazoa; phylum Mollusca; class Cephalopoda; order Sepiida; family Sepiidae; genus Acanthosepion; species Acanthosepion pharaonis. The sequence continues at coordinate 1,297,802 of CAHIKZ030000487.1, forward strand.
CTGCTTGATTCTGTCGAATGGAAGAATACAGTGGCCATTCTCATTAATTTGAGGGGTGGATGGGTCCTCCTAACATCTGTTTTGTTTTAGTTTGAATATTTTGTTTTATTATCTGTCTATATTTCTGAGATGAGGTATTATGTACACTATTTACATTATTTGGACTATTGGCCTCATTTTTGTCACCATATTTATTACAGATGTTTCGGCTGTTGTACGCTCCGGCCTTCTTCAGGTGGTTGGAATGTCGAACTGAATCCTTTATTTCGCTCACTGGGGTAGACTGATGTAGTTCCAGTGCAGGCAGGCAAATACGTCCTATGATTTGAAATACCTTAGCTCCAGTCAATATTACAAGCATATCAATTATGTACTTTTAAAAATACTAATGTAATTCTTCCCATACTTCTTCTACTGCTCAAGAAAGTACCTGACTCCAGCTGTTATGCTATATCTTTACAATAGACAGATCAGACAATGAATGAAGTAGTGCTAACATATTTGGGTTGGAGCTGCACAATCCTCCCTTCCCAACCTTGACAGAGTTCAAAAGTAGCATTGTAGGTGATAATTTCCCACCTACAACTCCACTCTCACAGAGATGTTTCAAGATTCTCGCTACTCTATTGCTTCCATAGAAAATGTTCTGATGAGCTAGTCCCTAGTTCCACTATTTCAGACCTTTACAGCTAAGACCTGCCATAACATGTACTCAGGAATGAACCATTCTCATTCCCTTCATATTCCACTGACAAGAAGTTCCATTCAGACAGTTTCTTCCCAAGAGTTGCTACTTTATAGAACAGACTCCCAAGTGGATGCTTCCTCGAATGCTAATCTTAACGACTTCAAGTCAGAGTCAATCGTTACCTATCATATGTATCCTCATAATCTGCACTTCCCCTTACCCATCCTATATCCATACAATAAACTCATTTAGTAACACTAGCTTGAGTGGCTCTTGGGATTTACACTTATGAATTATTCCACCTTGCTGTTTATTTGATATAATTGCATTAAAACTTTATATATATATATATATATATATATACAAATATAGATAACTATACTCGTTTTGAAAAATCCTCAAATTTTTGATTTGCCAATAATCAAATCAATCTCGAGGGAAAAAAAGAAAGAGCTAGAAACATGAAAGTCTGTCGAAAAAAATCGCACAGATACAGGTTTGAAGCCGAAAGAAAAAACCCCGATACGAGTAAACAACTAACTAACAAAAGAGCTCAATACAACCGTAGAGCAGACCTAGATAAACCTAGTGAGCCAGACAAACCTAGGTAGGTTTATCTGGCTCACTAGGTTTATCTATCTATCTATCTATATATATATATATATATATATCTATCACTAATGACTGCATGTTCTACGCAAGATATATCAATGATGTCTTCTTTATATATATGGGCAATGAAAAAAAAACTTACTGATTTCCTTATGGCCCTAAACACAATACACGACACCCATTACGTTCAGCCATGAAAAATTGACACAATTGGTAACATGCACTCATATCTACATTGATAAAAATAGAAAACTACAAATGATACTATACACTAAAATCACTGACACCCACAACTATCTACACTAAGTCTTCCCACCTCAAAGAGAACCTTCCCTATTCACAAGCACATAGGATATGTTCCAACAATGAAAAACTAAACACACTAAAAATCTCGAGCAACAATTCACAATATGTGGCTATAAACAACACTTAATCAGGGAACAAATAAATAAAGTAATTTCCACACCGAGGGAAGACACCATAAAGTATAGAATTAATAATAAATTCAAATGCATCCCTCTACTAACCACTTTCAATACGACTCTACATCTACCATCTTAAATAATCAAAAGTTGTTGGAAATACATTCCAAACCAAACCTAAAAACTTTGAGGAACAAACTTAGGGACTCGGAATATCCTGAACAAGTATTTGTTCATTTATTTATTTATTAATAATTTTTTCAAGATTAAATTTATTTGATTTATTTATTTGTTTATTATTAATTAGTGCTTCGATAGCAAAGTAAGTATTTATTTATATGCCTACATTTACCCATTATTTCAGATTTCTTGTTTAAGAGTTTATTTTGGTTTTTTAAAACTAATTATTGCTAATTTTTCCTCCAAGCATAGTTTACAATTTTTACTTTTAATACTGTATGGGGCTGCTCTTTTTAT
>CAHIKZ030000487.1:1305000-1502814 GCA_903632075.3 Acanthosepion pharaonis
TGAAGAACTGTCTTTGGAATATTTGCTCCATGATCGAGGCTTATTTTCATCTCCAAAGTTAAAAGCTTGGCTCACCTAAAATGAAACAAATGAAATTAAAAAGAATATATATTTTAGAGGACATCAACATCTGCACAGGTGTTATAAAGCAACAAGCATCAATCTATTTGTAACTTTATTCACGGATAAGATTTATTCAAATTGCCAAAGAACGAGATAAAATTGATTCCTTTTTTGCAAGGATTATAAATTAAAATTGAAATGTGCACTCTTATCAATATTTCTATATATGCATTTAAAATTTAAATTTAAATAAAAACATAATGCTTAATAGAAAAATTAATATCAACATGACATAAAATAAAAAGAGACCAATGTGATATGATTTGTTTTATTATGTAGTATCACGTAGAAATCAAATAGGCCACACTTTGATTTCCATTTTCTAAAATACATCTAGTGGATGCTTTGGTACAAATGATGTTCCTAGCCATGGTTCATTAGGGGTTTTGTATCTTTCAACATCATACACCCTCTCCACAGTGACCCAGCCAATACTGATCAGGTATCGACTTGTGTACCTTCTGTTAGCTACAATTTTTTCAAATCTTCCTATCTACACACCTTGCAACTTTTCTTGGCAATTTATTGTTCAATCCCAGATGACTTTTGGTTCACCAGCAATGTGCACTCTTCCATAAAAGAAGAGAAGCAAACTGAGCCACAATTTCTATCTGATCAGGAATATGGCAGCAGGCTTGGCTTGAAGTGGTAATTGTGGCACCTTGCATTATTAGAAATATTCATAGAAATATGATTTAATTTTTTTTTTTTTTACTCGGTTTATTAAACAGGTTGTTAATTTTTCTTAGACGAAGAATAATTGAGTTGAAAATAATTCACTAAGTTGTACTTAGACGATCCTAAGGGAAGAAGAAGGAAAAAAGAAAAGAGGAAGAGAAGAAAAAAAAAAAAGGAAAGAGAGGTGGATGATGCATGACCCGGTCATAAGCGGAAACAGGTGTCAGAAAGATATCTTGGCCAACATGTTGGCCGAATTTTAAAAGAAAATAGGGAATTGTTATTTGAAATGAAAAGTCATTTAGAGAGAGAAAAGGACCAGGCTTGATGACAGCGTACTGGTGTTTGATAAGAATGTCGGTCAAAGCATCTGGCCTACTTTTATGAGAGAAAGACTCATTATCAATTTGGAGAAAGGGAAATTTTTTTAGAACAATAGAAACAAAATTTTTAATCGGAGAAAAAAGAGTCTTTTTGGGTTGAGGGGGGTGACCGTGGAACTGTATACAGATTCTGACCTGTTAAGAATTGGAAACCCACGATAATAAAGTGGAGACATTTTCAATGTAGATAATTAAGATTTTTGACTATCAGGTCTGACCAAAAAAAAACAAAGAGGTGAAGAAAACGAATGTCTCGGCTCACAGATAGCGCCAATATTCTTTCCTGAAGTCACATCTAATTAGCGGCAGGCTGTTTTGACAGAACCCAGGTGAGAAAAAGCCAAGATTATCATTTTTCAGATACGTGCGAAAAAGGCAAAATTAGATTTTGTTTTTTAGAACAAGAACGATGTAAACCACGCCCGAAAAAGAGGAGAAAGAATGCTCGATCAAGAACCATTGGTCGAAAAACGGTCACGTGGCATGCGGGAGAGATGGGTGCGCCGCCCCACCAAAGGCACTGTGAGGAAGTAGGGGTGAAAATAATGGTGATAATGGGAAATCAGAAGTAATGCGACTTTTGAAATTATCGAGAGCCCTGACGCCGACAGACCCACCCCGGTTTGCTGCTTTGGCGTCAATAAAAGCAGGGCCCCAATCGACAAAAATCAGTTCAGCCCCGGACGGCAGCGAAGAAGAGATCACCTCGGACGACAGAGAGTTGCGGGCTGAGTTATGTTGCAAGAAATCCTTCCACCCAAGTCGAAGACAAGAAATCCTTCCACCCAAGTCGAAGACAAGAAATCCTTCCACCCAAGTCGAAAAACAAGAAATCCTTCCAGCCCAAGTCGAAGACAAGAGAAGTTCCATCTAAGTCGACGAAGAAGAAGATTTTCGAAAGCCGCAGAGAAGTTGCAGCCGAGTCAAAGACAGGCCGAAGAGTTGCAGGCCAGACAAGAAGTAAAGTTGCAGACCAAACAAGCAAATCAGTTCCACCTCAGTCGACAGAAAAGAGTTGCTGGACGGAAGAAGAAGAAGTTGAAATCAAGCCAAGCCCGAGATCAGAATTCGACCAAACCAGATCAAGTGAAGAAATACAACTCAAGTCGAAGAGAAGAATCAACTGCGAATGATTGACAGAAATTAGCCCCAGTGTCGAACTAGACCACACTCCGACATACATAATTCTAAAGAGTAGGCAATTGAAATCTTTAAGTTGTATGATAGAAGCTTGGTGCCATAGTCCACAGAGCGGGTCGGGAAATAAGAACATTTTTTCTTTATGTAACGGACATTAGATATAAAAGGTTGTCATTTTTTTTTATCAGTAATTTTTGTCTCGTGAGTTTTTTTTCTTTTACTTGTGTTTTGCCACCCCCGGCCGGACTCAGCTTGTATCGCCCCAATCCCTGCTGGTCCCGTCTGTCTAAGATCTAAAACACAGTGGGTAGACAGACAGGAGATCAGTACAGTTGCTTCAGTAACCAGGTATTGAAGCGAGTTGGGAAAGGCGAGGCTGGTGATCATCTAACCAAGGGGTTGGAGCGGCACGCTTGGAACCAGGAGGAGCGACCAGGAGGAGCGACGTCACAGTTGGCGCCGTAACCAAAGGATTCGACCCTGGGCCAGGTGTAGACCCGTCACAAAGTACTGATTTGATTCTCCTCAATGAGACACACACACACACACACACAGAGAGAAACACATTCAAGCATCACATTCTGCTTACACTTATCCCATTTTCATGTTAATCATTTGCTGAAGGAAAAGAAAAAAAAAATTATTGCCTTTTCCTCCTTGACTCTCCACGTTTATGAGTTGCACACATGCACACACATATCAATGCTGCCACTCACACATACCAACATCAGTTAAGCTATGCACCATGCGTGATACATGGTTAGGTGATTATGTATCTTTTGATAATGACTGACAAGCCAGATTTTTTCCTGCAGTTGGTTGCCATTTCTTTCTGCAGTATACCAGTTGCCATCCAAGGCTATAGAACCCGGTCTGTCATGCTTTTTATCCATAGCTTGGGAGGAGAAGAAGAGGATTCATAAATTTCCCTAGAGTATTAGCATGTGAATGTAATGAAACAGGATCCATCTTGAACTTGGCTCTGATTCCTCAATCTAAGCTGCCATTACTCCACTGGGACCAACATACACATCCAAAAAAAACCCCCAAAAAACAACAACAATACAGTAACCCTGGTAGGGGAGCAAACGGATGCTAGGTCTTAGCCAGAGATCACCCATAAGTAACAATAATGCTACCTAAAAAAAAAAATACAAGATGGAATCCATATACCCATATATAATAAATACCCACAAGATATTTTTTTTTCATATCACCAATGTTCATAAAACCTATACTTCAGGAATGTAAAATCTAAATATGTGCTAATGATTAAATGTAGAATTAAGCATTCATCATATAATATACACTAATAAACCTAATCTTTAATACGCACTTAAACTACATTAACATTTCAAAAATAAAACACAAATATAGGTGCCATATGATATGCATGCAATGTCTACACAATCAATGAAAAAACAAACATAGAATTTAAAAATTGATACATTGCTTCATATTATTTCACTTCCAAAAATTTCTAGTGAAGTTAAATATTAAAATATGTTGAATAATTAAAATAAATATTGATAAAGATTTTACAACCAAAAAAAAAAAAAAAAATTCAATTTTCACATATTTCATCTTACATATTTTGTATATTCCATATCAATCATTTATCCAAGGTTTTCTTATTTGTTCCTTATTTAATCATTCTGTAAGAGTTAATCCATATTTTCAAGTTGCTGTGTAAAATGTAAAATCCTCACAAACAATATAAATCAAAAATTAATATTTGCTAAATAATTCTGAAAAAAGAACTGTAATAAATTAAGCCTCAAATCCATATAGCTCCCTATTCAAAATTAGCCATCAGCATATGATGGATAAACTCATGAAAATCAGTGAGCACATTAGAATTTATAATTACATACCATTCATTCTGTAATGTATTTAGAAGTTTTTTAGGGTTAGGTAGAAGAGACAAGATGGTCTTCATTCTCCTAGCAAAAATCTTACTTATTATAAAACATAGATTGTGTGTGTGTGTCTTTACGTTTATATATGGGATCGTATTTCCTACATTTTTCAACTGATTTCAACAAAACTTCACAGGAGTACATAAAATTACCTTGCGGTGGTTCTAACAGCACCAAAAATTGGAAAAACACCATTGTTTTTGCACGAAATCAATTTGAAAACACGATTAAGAGGCATCACGAGAATGAAAGGGGGACAACACATATCGAGTTATACTTATTATAAAACCCAGGTTGTGTGTGTGTGTGTGTGTTCGTTTACATATGGGATCGGATTTCTTACATTTTTCAACAAAACTTCACTTTTTTTTTTGGCAGGTAGTGTTTCTTATTGTCTTGCACACTTTTTTCTTTATTTTTACAGTCAGAATGCTTCAAAAATTCCATTTACAAGACAATTGTTTATAATAAAATTCTATTCAATCGGTAGACTTATAATAATTGAAGACAATGTTTTTGTTTGAGTTTGGGTTTAACCAATTCGTAAAAAAAATAAAAAAAAAAAATAAAACTAATTAAGATATGTGTGTCCGTCAACCTTAAACAATAATCTTTGTCAATTTTATTTTTCAGTCTTTATGATGGTCGATACTTGATCTATCTTTTACTGTTACATCCCCGGGCAACGCCGGGCTCTACTGCTAGTTAAATAATAATTAAAATAATTAAATAATAAATTTTGCTACTAAAAGATGGCTGCTCTCCAGAAAAAGCAAAAATACACTGCATTTGAGGCTGAATGCAGCCTTACTATTGAAGGATTGTCCAACCATAACACAAAATTGCTAAATGAATATGACTTTTGATTGGACACTCTTATCTATAATTATAACAACTAATAAGCTAATTGATATTCCTAAAAACAATATTTTTAATCAAACTTATTGCTTGTAGAACTTTCTTCCAGCCACTAGCTTTCCAGTCAAATTTGATCATCAAAATTTTAAATGCAATGTCAATTGCTATCTTTTTGTCATCTTAATTTCTATTCATTTATTGTTCTCTCCTTTATATTGTTTAGCTTTTTTCAATATTCTTTCATACATACTAATCACTTGTGTCTTAGTTGTCCTAAAATATTATAATGCATAAATTCTCATACTAAATTTAGAAAGAAATCCAATAAATTTGAAAGTGTATATAAAGAATTTTCTCTAGGAGAGGAACATATACACATAAGAAATGGTAATACAGAAAATTACCAAAAATTGGGTAATACATTATTTCAAAGATATAAAATAGTTTTATTTCAAAAGCTTGAATATGCTATCTTATTAACAAGTTTTAATGAAGGAGTAATTAATGTAAAATGTATTCAACTTAACAAAATCAAACATTCAATGATTGAATAATATTTTTTAGATGCATTTTTGTGGGGCTCTGTTGAATAATGTATCTTTAATGCCTTTATGGATAAATTTTGCTATTAATTTACATAAATAGTAGAGTGCTTGAAACAAAAAAAAAAAAAAAAAAACATTGGTAAAGTTGATTTTATAGTGCAAAGATGTAAAATCAATAAAGACATACCTGGATTTTTGAGGTGTCAATATAGGTGTTGTTGAAGTAATTGATGGACGAAGAGCAATCTTCTTCATTTCGGTAACCAATAAAAGCAAACTTACGGAACACTCCCTCTTTGGTATATTTTAAGCTGCAATCTGTGATGTGACCCTTTACACTGAAAATTTGACAGAGACGCTCTTCAGTAATCTGAAATAACATTGTGTTATTATTAAAATTTGGGTAGAAAATGGAAAGTTAAAAATAGGTATTTATCAGAAACAATGAAAAAAGCAATGTTTGAAATTTGATTCATTTTTTAAAAGAAATGTTAAGATTCAAGAAATTTAGACAAGTATAAATTAAAAGGTGAAAAGCTGCTTGATATATTTTTCATTGAAGCAAAACAGAAATATCTGTCAGTGCCAACATTAATCTTTCTTTGTACAAAAAAGCAGTTATTCATTGTATTGTGTAAGCTAAGTCCAAAAATGTATGTATCTTTCATTAAAAAAATGAAAGATACATACTTTTAATCATTATCACAGTGTTCCAAAAGTTACACAACAATTACCAAAAAACATGCACTTCTTGTGAAATAGCAACCAGGGAAAATTTACATGATATTCTTAAAATACATTTATAAAATGCAACGGTAGCAGTCATCAGTGATGTTACCCTGGCTTCATTACGGATTTCATGTATTGCAACAGCAGATCCGTTCTGCCAGGTACCCTGACCTGTTAACAGGCCGCCTCTCCACATAATTTAATAGGTACCCCGACATATTAGTTAACAGGCTGACTCTCTGCATAATTTAATAATCAGCAGGTAGACCTTTCTTTTATAATGGCAATGAGACTTGCATTAGTCAATCAGAATTTCCTTGTCTGCTGTCTATAGGTATAAATACAGTGCGACATAGGCGTGCTTTCTAGTTTTGCCTCTATTGCACATATGCCAATGTTATGGTAAGTCTTTTTCTTATACATTATATCATCTTCGATAATTCGACCAATAAAATTTGTTATTATCACATACAGAAACATGATTCCATTTGGTAAATAAATATAAGATTTGCAAGGTTATCAATGGTAATGCAACTTTTTTTTTGGAACATTCTGTACAAAAAAAAAAAAAAATAGAATAGATATTCTTTTTTTAAAAAAATGTTAATTTTGATTTTAATGAGAAAAGTAAAACCGATAACTTTGTTTTGTTTACAAATTTCTTAAAAAGTGAGAAAATGGTCGCTTGTAAGATTTTCTGATATCAAGCAAATATTTGAAATTTCAATTTATATGATTTTTATTTGAAATTCACTAGAATATTTTATTTTTACTTAAATGTAATCATTGAACTTTTCAATTAAAGCTAAAATGAAATCTAGAATGCTTTTTCATTTTTTTTAAATTCATTTTATTTTTTAACCTTATGTATAGAAAATTCAGTGGAGGTACCTAACTGCAATTCATTTTTTGATTAAGGCTATTGATGCAGAAACAATTAGGAAGACTTGGTATGCTATACTCAGTATACTGGTAATTAATGGTATTTTGTTTTTTTAACAAGTAAGGTTGTGTATGATTTTATTTTTTAGAAGTGATCTCTGTGTTTTACAAAACTTGTTTAGAATTAGCCACAGCAGTAGCATCGCTAAAAATTGTGGATGTCAGGTTTCTTGACATCAAACGCAAATGAAAATATTTGTAATTAAAAAAAAAACACAGCTTATCATTTTAGCAAATAGGAAAAATAACGTCGAAAATAGTGACAATAAAATAAAAAAAAAAATTCTATGATTTTCGAACCATAGCGACAGTAAAAAAATATAAGTAAATGAAAGACGATCTTACTTTATCCCCCCCGCAAAAAAAATGAATATATATTTTGGAAGCACATAAACAAATATTTGGTTACTTTCATTTATTTACGATGATAATGAAAACGTTTTATTGAGGATTTAGAGAAGCAATCAATAGAGAACTTCGACGTGGTCTATGTTTAGAAAGCTTGTCTCGTTAGAGATCTATTACGACCAGTGAGTTCGATACTCACTAGGTACCCGGTACTTTCGGCCTTGTACCACATGTAAGCTTTGCTTAGAAAATCATTTTTTTAGGCCTTGTGCCACAATTATATTTTATATGTAATAAATCTTGAAGCAATCAATATTAGGGTTTTTATAATCGGTACAAAAATACAACTGCTTGAAAAGTGACTAAAACTCTAATTTTTAACACAAGAACTTTTAAACACACAAAAAAAATCTAATGAAAATATCGTGTTAATTAAATAATCACGTTCTGAAAAATCAAATTCAATTATTTTCAGAATAAACTACTAACTGCAGATTGTTTTTAAAATGAGTTTGATTTTCGCTTATCGATTTGTATACTACATGAGTAAAGTTTTTATGATTCTTTCGTAGAATCTGGAGAAACAAAACACCAATAAACATATATTCAAAATAAATTATAATTTTTTTCAAAATCTTACATTTTTAGGTAGATTCTTCACAATTAATCGAGACATTTCACCCACGTGTTGACGATTCGAAATCTGATTTCCCGGAAGTTACATTAAGTACTTCAAAAAAGTGAAAATGAACTTTATGCCGAAAAACGAAAACTGAAGCGTAAGAATAATAATTTTTTTTTTTAATTTATTCTATCAGTATTAGAAATATTAGAGATTATTAATTAATTAATTCAAGAAATTGTCTTATTTTCCTGATATACTACAACACAAGTTTATTTTATGGCTAAAGATTTTTAATTACCTCATCCAGTTTTAGACTACTAGAGTACTGTTTCTTATTTTCGCACAAGTTGGTGTTTGCACACTCGAATTAAATTTTTGTGGATAAATTGTCCAAAGTTTATAAACTTTGTGCAGTTTATCCACAAAAATAATTGCAAATTATTGCATGTGTGAGCATATATGTGTTCTGTGCATATATTTTTGGATGTAAAAAGACAAAGTAGAAAAAAAAATTTATGTAACTAGATTTTTCCTGTATGGACTTCGTCAGACACTGATAGAATTAGGAGGAGGGGGGTATAGACATAAACATCAGTTAATGCGCAGAGGGTAAACACAAAGTATGTAAGGACACTAAATTTTTAAATCGTTGTCGTTTAACATGTCTCGATGCACAGCTCAGCTCAGCTAGTATCATTTGGTTTCTCAACACTTTTGTTTTTATTTTTACCATTGTTGTAATTATCCCACTTTGTGAGGACAGAATATTTGTTAAGAGTTATGAATAATCAAGAGTGGTCTCCCCTTGTTTTTGTTTCTCTCCTCTTTTGAGTGAGCTATTTTCTGTTTACTGGGATTATAAAAGGACACTATATGCGAACCTTGTATTTTCAGTTGAATAAAGCTTTCTTAAAAGCCTACATCTGGGTACTTTTGTCATTACAGGGAATGCAAATTTATCATGGAAGATTCAGAAATCAGTGCACTTTCTATACAGTTTCACATTAATAAATTATTTTCTCTTTATTAAAGCAGCATTTTTGTTTTAATCTTTTGTTATCACAATGTTGGATATTTGAAAACAATAGCAATAAAAACAAAAGCATTGAGGTACTAAGTCAATTTGGTTGAGCTGTGTTAAAAATTTAATGTGCCTATATTTTCTGCATTTCCCCTTGGTACATAATTATACTTAACATTTATGTATACACATAATACTTTGCCATGGTACCAAATATAGACCCATAATCAGTTACACCAAATACTGAGTGGGGGTAATATTTTGTGGGTGTTTTTCATCTGTTCAATATCTTCAACTGGTGCTAGTCTCTGGATATAGTTATCTAGTGCCTCCTCATTGTGTACTTGCTGGAATGTGGTTTTTTATGCATTCTTCAGCAAAGACTTAATCAAAAGAGAAAACAATTGTAAGTAGATAACAAAAATAACGCTGATGTGAAAGTCATTAACAATTTAATACCATAGACTGTCAGAAGATTACAATCACTCTTCGTTGATTTTCTACTAAGATCTTGAGGTATTGTGAAAGGGTTAACTGCTAAGTTAGTTGTTTGTGTCGATATGTTGGGATTTCTTTCAGCTTGTGGAGAGAAGAATAGAACGATATACAGACAATTATCTGGCAATTAAAAAATATACAAACTCCTGCATGAAACTAACTAAGCACCTGTATACTTTTACTGATACAGATATTCATCTCGAAGAATGACTTTGATGGATATTATCTCTAAACAAAGAACTTCCAATTACTGATGCATGTGGCGATGTTTCTAAAATATTTAGGATTAGACATGGCGTGTTTAAAAAGTACATTAAGCCAGATTCTGGTTCAGACATTTTAGTAGATAACTAGCAGCATGGCCTGGCATTGTCCATGCTTGATTCAAAAATCATACGACTCATACAGCAATCGCTATCACTTGACTTAAAATATTTTTGCCCTTCCTTGCTTTTTTTTTAAAGGAGTGCCCTTTGCTGTGATGATGTTTACATGCCTCACTTCTTGCCTATCTCACACTGTGAATTTTTTCTAAGCTCTATACTAAACATTAAATCTGTTACGAAAAAAGAACTAAACAAAATGAACACAAAAATGTAAAAAAAAAGGACTTGTAACTGGAAAAACCGAATGAAAAAGAATGTTAACAACAAATACTTTTTCACACCCAACCCAGTTCTGTGGAATCAGAATCAACGTTGAGTTTAAGCAAGTTTAATGAGCCAATTGGAGTAAAGTGCCATGCAGATTTAAATTTTTCCCACTTGTGACGAATGCAGCTATCGATTTTTTTTGCATGCTAGTTAATATTCGTGTCAGTCAGCTGTTGGCTCTCATACTGGCCAATAGAATCTTCCTGCTTATTCGTGGCAGCCAGCTATAGGCTCTCACTCTGGCCAGTAGAAAATGGCCACAAACTACATGAAAACTGCTGTAGAAGCATGAAAAAATTGATTATTTCCACTATCGACGGGAGTTGGAAAATGCAAAATCAGTCTTGGCCTTCCCGCTAACTTGGAGCATGTGCATGTAAATTTTGGTGCAAATCCGTCAAAAATTGCGGCCGTGCATTCATTACACACACACACACACACACGCACATCCTGCCTTTTATAGATAGAGATCAATGTGATTCTGGCTGTATAGTACATTAAAAAAAACATTTCCCATATTCATTTGGTGAACACATTAACCTTGTCACCACAACTTTTTGGGATATGGAGAGGGGGTATATCATTCTAGGTTTATTGTGGGTTCAGTTCCTACCAATACCATTTTCATAAGCATTTTAAAGGTTAATATTTTTTAAATGAACATATAGTGACACTAAGAGCAGAAACAGGAAGTTACCTCTTTCATAGCTTAAAACATAATGACATATTTTGGGCTTTGAGCAATAGGCTCCACACATAACTTCCACTTGAAGTTGATTAAATACAATCCTAAATAAATATATGTTGACGAATAAGAAATAAGCACGCCTGAAATAATCAATAACTTAATCAGAGCCTCTTTCAACTTTGCAAACAATATAAATAGACCCCTGTCTAAAAGAAAAAAAGGAAGAGATTCCAGCAGGAGACATACAGAGAAGATGGACTCTGTCAACTGTGAGCAGATACATCAAAGGCATCTCAGCTTCAACAATCACTTCCACTCCTCACAACTCTCTCATCATTTTCACCCCACTTTACTTCCCACATACATTCTACCTCCTTTTTCTTATTCACAAGACATATTACCAAAGAAAACTAGCAGCTTTCAAAAACACTTAAGTACTTTTACAAACTCTTGGATTCATTGAAAAAACATTTAATCTTACTTAACTACCAACATTGTGCCATCCATGAACATTATTTTTGTACAATATGAAACTACTTATTAGTGTTTATATGAATTATTATTGTTATAGTCTTGGCTTGATTGTTCTTAAGATGTAGTTTATCGTGTTTTATTTAGTCATCCATTATACTGAGCTAATCCTAATATGGTCCAAATTGAATCCTACAAATAACCCACTATAAACCTTCTTTCATTATATTCCAATATGATTAATATTATTATTTTCTATTATTATTTTTTTGTTGTTAGTTATTATTTATTTTATTATCATTTATTATTATTTTATTATTTTCTATCATTTTTCACCTCAAATTTTTGGTTCTCCTAATACCTTAAGTCACTAAATGATGTTTCATGCATTATCAGGACTTCATTAGGGTCACTGCCTTGTTACATATGTCTATATCTCCCTCTGCTCCTGTATATATATATATCATTCCATCAATGAGAACATTCCTTTAGTCTGACCAAGTGCTTTTAGATGATGAAATGTGTTATATAGAATTTTTTCTACTTTGTCATCTAATTACCTAACATTGTTCTGATATACAGAAATTCATTTATCATATTCTGCCATGGATGTATGTGTTTTTGTATATAGTGTTGTATGATGGCTCTTTTTGCATTTTACTTTTCTGTAATCTTTTAGCATTCTGTAGCGGGAAACCTGGTATTCTGTAGCACAGACACTGGAAACACTCACAACGGATTCTGGTTCAGTACACACTAATGTGACCTGCATTGAATGCAAAAGCCTTCTGCCATCTCAACAAACACTCACCTTTTTTTATATGTTCTTGCCAAGCCAGAGAATTTGCATGTTGAGCCCACTACCACCCTCAATCTGACTTAATGATACATGCGCCTCATCATTCCAACGTCGAACCTCAGATGGTTTGCCTTGTTTGCAATTCACTCATCCTATACACATATTTAGGCTATGTTACTCTAGTCCTCTTGAACCTCTGAGGTAATTCTCCACAAATTCATATAGTGATGTTGATACTGGTGCAAGATTTGAATTCTGTACCTCAGATGGTCTCTTTAGCCATGAACGTTTTAAAGCCAAAATGCTTACGAGAGGTGGTATTATTTGTGAGGTACTCTTTGTTGATAAAACAGAAATTGTTGCAACTTCAATTCAAAAAGCACAGAAACTCATTAACCAGTTTTCACTTGTCAGTAAAGCTTTTGGATTGTCAATCAGCATTAAGAATACAAAGTTGGTTCATCAGCCAAAGTCAAAGGTATTTGACAGCTTTAGGCTAGCTTGCAGATTTCCCACTGTAACCATCCCAGTTGACAGAAAAGAATTCATATATGTCAAATCTTTTATATGTCTTGGTCACAAAGTGAACACCTCTTCTTTGCTTGATGACAAGATTGTTAACCACATCTCTAAAGCAGTTGATGTTTTGGTTAAACGCCATCACTATCTCTGGGATATCAAAAGCATTTCCTTGAAAAAAAAAAAAAATCAGCATTTTCTGTACTATTGTAATCACAACACTCCTCTATGGCTCAGAAGTATGGACCTCTTATCATATACATATTAAAATATTACTTGCATTATTTACATTATTCAGACTGTTATCTTCATCTTCATTCACAATGTTTTCGCCATTATATGCTTCAGCCTTCGTCAGGTGATTGGAATTTTGAACCAAACCCTTTATTTCATCCACCAAGGTAGATTGTTCTAGTTCCACATGCTATGCCTCTTCTGGATGTCTCAATTATTTTCCTTGAACTCAGCTCTCCAAGTTTTTTGGTTCACCACTGCTGTGGCCTGGTATTGAACTCACAACTCTTTGGGTCTAGTCACAAAAGCTACTGGTTCAAATAAAATTCCTGTAGTTGTTCTTAAGAACCTTAACCCAGAGCTATTCCAAATCTTGGCAAAATTCTGTCTTAAGGAGAAATGTTTCCCAGATCTATGGAAGGTGTCAGATGTATGCCCAGTTTATAAGAATGTGGGTGAACTCTCCTTCCTATCACAAAACTATCCCAGAAACCCCCTCAGTGTCATCAGCAAACTTTTTGAGGCTATCATCAAGAAAACTGTCAATCACCTCAACAGAAACAACTTGAAAAACAAATAATATTGATTTTGCTTAACTGTCATTGTACATATAATCAGTGAAGCACTTAGGCACTTTGAGGTGGTATAATGGTTAGCAAGCTTGTCTCGCTGGAACTATTACGAATGAGTAGTGAGTTCAATCCTCACTGGGTGCCCCTTATTTTCGGCCTTGTGCCACATCTAAGCTACACTTGGAAAATCACTATAATCAGTGAAGCACTTGATAAATCCATCGCAAGAGTAATCACCTTCGATATCCCAAAGGCTTTGACAATGTATGGCATTGGGGGCTGCTACACAAACATCCCAGCTATAGCCTTTCTTGAAAAATCAAGTCCTTCTTATCGGTTAGGTCCATGAAGATTGTTGCTAATGGCTATACAATCAATGTAGGAATCCCACAAAGTTCCATCCTCAGTCCTACCCTTTTCCTGTAATGATCTGCTCGAGAACATCCTCAGATCACAAGTAAATATATATATGCAGGTGATACCACAGTTTATGGGGGAAACACCAAAAATCTCGATGACCAGAACCTGGCAACTGATCTCTCCTGTGACCTAGCTTGGACTTTTCAAGGAAAGAACTGACATGTAATATTCAATACCACATAAAACCAGGTTAGTAATGTTTCATGATCACAGGAGAAACCCTAAGTTTTCTCCAGTCATGATGAACAATTGTATCTCAACAAGGCTCTCTGCCTGGTTTGCTTATTGGGACTGAAGTTCACACTGGAACTCACGTGGAATTTGTATACATCATTAAAGACACTAAAAAAAATGATTGTATTATTTACATTATTCGGACTGTTATCCTCATCTCCATTTCCATATTCACAACGTTTCGGCCGTTGTATGTCCAGGCCTTCGTCAGGCGATTTGAATTTTTGAACTGAACTCTTTATTTCGTCCACCAGGGTAGATTGTTCTAGTTCCACGTACCCTGCCTCTTCCAGATGTCTCAGTTATTTCTGGACACATGGCCTGGTGGATAAAGACATTGGTTAGATCCATTGACTAGACCCAAAGAGTTGTGTTCAATACCAGGCCAAAACAGTGGTGGACCAAAACTTGGAGAGTTGAGTTAAAGGGAAATAACTAAGAGATCTGGAAGAGGCATGGCATGTGGAACTAGAACGATCTACCCTGGTGGATGAAATAAAAGGTTTGGTTTGAAATTCCAATCACCTGAAGAAGGCTGGAGCGTACAATGGCTGAAACATTGTGAATATGGCCAATGAAGATGAGGATAACAGTCTGAATAATGTAAATAATACAAGTAATCATAATACCTCATCTCAGAGATATAAAAAGATACTGAAAAAATGGTTAGCTTTAGTGCTACAGAAAGTACCTGACTCCTCTTGCCATGTTGTATCTTTACAAGAGCTAGATAAGACCAAAAATGAAGTACTGTTGCCACATCAGGGTTGACTCATCCTTATTCCCTTGTGAAGAGTAAGTTCCAAACAGCTACCCCAGAACTGTTGAAGTGTGCAACAAACTCCCAAGAGGATGCTTACGACATTAACGTCTTCATGGGTCATCTGTTATCTATTCTACATATCCTCATAATAGTGATTTTCCAAGTGTAGCTTAGATGTGGCACAAGGCCGAAAGTAGGGGGCACCCAGTGAGGATCGAACTCACTATTCAGTCATAATTGTTCTAGCGAGACAAGTTTGCTAACCATTACACTGCCTTGAGGTGCACATATATCCTCATAATATACAACTTTTGCACTCACCCTTTATGTTCTTACGACATCCCCATTTACTAAACAACACCCCCCCCAGGGAGTCTTGGGCCTTGTACTGGATGAACGATAATAAAAAAAAAAAAACAAACAAAAAAACAACAAACTCCAGAGCAATGGAGTCGTCATCTTTTTCTGTTGGCCAGGCTGACATAAGATATTACTAATTATTGATTTTTAATTTTCTTTTGTCTGATTTTTATTTTTCTAAAACAGAAACAACCTACATGAAAGTGTTAATGTGTCCACTTCTTTAAGAGTAATTTTTTTTAATCATTTCCTCCCCAAACAAGCTATTAAGACACAAGGGGTTACTGTGTTTAAAAGAATGAAAATAAAGAGAAACATTTAAGAGTGAGAACAATAGAAGAGTAATCAAGATGACAGTAGTTAATGATTGATATTGTATTTAAATTTTTGAAGATCAAAGTTGGCTGGACAGCATGTGGCAAGAAGAGAGTTCCACAAGCGAGAAGTGCAAGAAAAGAAACCATTAGCATAGAATTTATAGTTATATCTAGCCAATTCAACTGTAAATTGATGAGACCTCCTCAAGAGTCTAGTACTGCGCTTAAATTCATAAAGGTACCATCACGAGAAGCTCATCTGAACAATTACCATGAAAGTATTTATAGAAAAAGTCCTGTTCCATGGACATTTATACTGTATAAAATCAATGTGCAGAATTTAATGAATTGAAAACAACAGTATATTTGTAGTGATGTGTTTTCTATGACAGAAGGTAAGAAATAAAAAAATTGATTTTATGTCAATAGGAAACGTTGATACACTGACTAATCAGAGTTCAGAACAAAATTTTTGAAAATATTTTTCAATTAGTCAGTTTCTACTAATTGTAACCTTTTCACTTATCTATTTTTAACCTCTTCCTCTTGCTAACATGTTGAAGCATTTATATCCTTATTAGTAACATGAGCACAAAATTGTCAACCAGAGTAAGCACATCACTACATATTCAGTTCACTATTATCGTTAAGGTTCTGTTAAAGATAGGACATTTTCAGTTGCTATTTTTATATTAAAAAAATTTAAAATACAGTGAAACCCGGATATAAGAGAAATCCGGATATAAGAGAGATTTTCTCTGGTCCCAAATTAGAGCCTGTGTTAATGCATACAAAATAGACAAAACCCGGATATAAGAGAAACCCGGATATAAGAGACTTCTTCTCCAGTCCTCTGGAAAAACAAACTTATTTTAATACAGTGTAACCCGGATATAAGAGAGGTGTCGGGACCGGAGAAGAAGTCTCTTATATCCGGGTTTGGTCTATTTTATATACATTAACACAGGCTCTAATTTGGGACCGGAGAAAATCTCTCTTATATCCGGGTCACACTGTAATACAATGGCGGTGGGGGAAGCAAATTTTCGTACAGATACAAATACTTATTTCTCCCATTATGGATAAATAAATGGGATTTATTTCTATTAGTATTATTTAATCAAATTTTGTTTTTAGTCTGTTATGCATATTTATGCATCTACGTACAGTTATGAAAAGTATGTTTATTTATTCATAGTTGGAAATACAAATTAAAAATTCGTATCTGTACGAATATTTGTCCCCTCCACTGTATATTTCAGTTTTATGACAGCTTAACATTTTGCTGAAGAAAATTTAATGATCATAAAAAAAAAAAAAATAAATAAAATACTGAGCAATATTAAAACAGGCATACAAGAAGATGCCATAACTCTGGCTGGATAGTGGAATAATACCTGAATATGTTAAAAATCTCAAAAGAATTAGGGAATGGAATTTGGTAATGAAAGCAATACAAGATTGGACAGTAAAACTACCAATGAAATAATCCCTAGCCAAGATCAAAATAAAGTTATTTATCAAAGAAACTCAATGTTTTTACTATTGTTCATCATACTCAGCTGCTCAGAGCATTTGCGAAAAACTATATCTTATTATTACAAATATGCAATGGAGGATATTATTAATTTTTACAAAATCATGACCAAAGAAAGATGAACCATCTATGCAGGGTTGGATTTAGAGACTAGGAGGCCCATGGACCAATAGAATTTTTAGTCCATTCATTACATATATTCAATCGTCTTTAAAAAAAAATAAAGATATATGATGCGTAAAGGAAGTGTAAAATTGAGCAAAGTAGACAAAAAAAAATTATGTAAAACAAAAGTTACAAAACTAAAATAGTTACATCAAAAATCAAACATGTGCAATCTCTAAAAACTTTCAGTGCGCCACAGGAAAAAAACTGTCATATGTTTTTTTTGTATTTTTTTTTTTTACACACACAAATATCCCCACAAAATTACTTCTCTTAAAAATAGCAACGTAGACATTTTCATTTTCTCATTCAAATGAAATTAAAATAAATTAAGATTTTTCAAAATTAATCATTAAGTTTAAAAAACGTTGATCCGAACTAATTTTGAGTGGCGAGTTTGGCTAATGAACTAGTAAAAAAATGAAAAAAAAAATGCTAATAATGATAAAAAAAGTAGAATTAAAAATATGCCGATTATGGTTTATAAACAAACGACTCTAGAAATTTTGGTAACAATTGCATTAATGAAAAAAAAAGAAAAGAAAAAAAGACATCGACCATTCCTTCCTCGCAAAAATGAAAATCATCGACTAAAAGTTGTATTAAAAAAGCACAAAAGTTGCTGCACCTACGTATTAATTAAAAATGGTAACCCATTTTAGAGATTGCATTTTTTTAGTCTTTCTTTGGTAATATTTAGTAAATTTATTGTAAAGTAAACTAAACACATAAATAAATCTCTAACTTCAAATTTGGAAATAAAGCCAACTTCCTTTCTGTTTATGGCGACTTAAACATAATTCGATTCAACCACTTGTTAGTTAGTGGTACTTTTTTTTAGTTTTTTACATTGTGGTTTCATAAAATTAGTTTCTATTGAACGTAGAAGAAACAGGTTTAATTAATTTTATTGTCGTATCATAAGAAACGTCAGTCATCTATTTTTTAAAAGTCTGGTTAAAGAAGAAATCTTAATTTTCGTTACCTTTCTCTAAAAACGAAAAAAGATTATCCAGTTTTTTTTTTTTTTATTTAAAAAAAAAGTCTTTTTCAGTACTTTTTGTTCTGTAGTTTACTTTAAAGAAACAAAACAAAAACAAACTAAACGTGATTTATTTAAATTATTTTTTTTACTTAATAAAATTTAAAAATCTGTCGCAGGCTGGAAACCGAAATAGCTAGGTTTTACTTTTGTTAATTAATAATTGTAAAAAAAAAAAAAAAAAAATCAAATAAGCACTCTATTCATTTTTTTTTTTTTTTAAATTTTATACTTTTTCTGATAAAACTTTTCTTCTTTTTCCTCAAAAGTCACAACTTTGGAAAACGGAAAAAGAAAATATAAATGTGGGCAAATTTTGTAACCAAAACCAATCAACCAATCCTATCCAATTTTTCTTCTTTTTAAGTGACAGTAAGTAGTAAAAGGAGTGGTTATAACTATTAGCATCTCGTCAGTGTTTGTTTAATTTTGTCGTTAGTTGGCAAGTGCTACGTATGTTTCTTTGATAATTCGTTATCTTATTAGTTTTTAAGTCTTCCGTATCTCATTTATTAGTCGTCACAGCAATACTTCAACCAGGATTTCCTCACTCATTATTATCATCATTCTTTTCAACTTTTACGTATCCTATGGGAAAATGATATAATTAAAAAAAAACTTTTAATTCCTAAAAAAAGAAAAAAAAATTCCGCATAAAAGACAAAAATGAAATTAAAACTCAGGAATCCCATCAGATAAGACTTCTCTTCAACGAATTAGGATTTGGCTTTAAAAAACAACCTGTTTGCAGTTTGAGATACCCCTAGGCCTAAACCAAACATAATCAATACAGACCATACCAACATTGACAGGAAAACAAGGGTAAGCAAAAAGTATTTCTTTTCTTTTTGGGGCAACAGAAAATGGTGAATAATACTAGCATTTTTGCTTTTAAATTGAATAATTTTGTCAAAAATGAATTTTTACATTTTCTTTTTTATGTTAATAATCAATATAAATTACAAAATAAAAAAAAAACATATGCCGAAAAAATTAATTAAAAAAAAAGCACTGTGATTTTGTCGATAAATGCCATTAATCTTTAAACTTAAATCATTTGAAAATAAAATAATTTTTTTGCATACTACACTTATAAAAATGTTTGTTTCAACTCGACTACCGTTTTTACAACTTGATACTTCGAGTTTCAAATAGTTTTAAAAAGTTTGTTACTTGTGAATTTAAACGTTTACACAAACTTTTTCGACTTTAAATTTCTTCAGTCACTCCATTATGCTTCATATGGTTACTACTCTCTACTCGTATATTTTTTAGAGATGAAAATACAGGTTTAAATAATTATTCCTACTTCCTCGAGACTAAAAAGTTCTCGGTTCAACCCATTACCCCCACAAAATCAGTTGAGTACACTGAGGAAATAAATTAATAGATTAATTTTCGGAAGTGGGGCAACTCGCTTCAAAGACTTATGCAACTGAATAAAGTAAAAAAAAAAAAAATCTCAAACAGCCCTCTTTTTAAAGATGAAAGCAAAGAACAATGGGTGAAAAAAACTTTTAGGACCCCCCCTTGTTCTAGTTGAATATAAAGAACATAAGTTGAATTAATATTTCCAGTATTGAGGTAACAAAAGGAGTGCTGCTATGATGCTGTTCGGCCTTGCTTAGGATTTATGATTTAAATATGGCAAATCCTGACATTGATGCTAAAAAAAAAAACTAAAATTCAATCATGTATCGTAGTAAAAATCAGTGTTTAGTTTACTGTTTGTCAATAATTTCACCACAGAACCGATTTTTAATTCGGTTCTTCTACTCACGTGTGACGACAAATAGCTCAAACAAACAAAACTTTTAAGATAATTTTTTTTAAAAATGTAGCAAACTTTGTAAAGACAGGACAAAAGTTTGACATGAAAATGATTTGCTTTCAGGCTCTACAAGTGGAGTTTATTTTTATTTGAAAAGTTAAAAACTTAACATAATAATTTCCATGAGACATCAGGCCGCTAAAAAGATCCAAATTCTGGAAAATTAAAACATGCTCCGTTTACTAGCAGCGGTATGGGAGCCTTTCTGCTCTTGACTAGTAATGTCATTGCCATACAAACAAAATCGGACAAAATGTAAACTAAACAAACAATACGTGGTAACAGTTAGTTGTGTGATGGACGCATGGGGAATGTCCTGTATGAGAATGACTTTTTTCTTCTCAGAAATTTCTTTCCTATATTTGGGTGTGTATTCCAGGCTGGAAAATACGGTACTTGGATACTATAACTGCCATCAGTTTGTGATTGTATTGATTTGAGCTGACTAAATGCAAGCATCACCAGAAATACAATTTTTCTTCTAATGCACTTGCACATAAAACCAATCTATCGATTCATTTTTCATCAATGTTCTTCTGTCCAAATAATTCTTCTTTTCTTGGTCTATCATAATTTATGTTTCTTTCATCAGCATTCTAAGTGTCCTTTTGACAAAGATATATTCATAAAAGATCATGAAATTTATTATTTTATTATTTGAATAATTTGTGTCAACAGTGGAAAAAGATATCAAAAGAAGGGAAGTAATATAGACATTTTTTGAAATAACACCACAAGATATCTATTGGTGAATAAAAAGAAGAATTAAATTCCTGCAGGAGGTGATCTACAGGTGTCTGAGAAACATCTCCAAAGTCAGTGATTTTTCAAATGCTATGATGAATAACTCTAATAAAAAAAGTTTACTCAGAAAATAAAGAGAAGATACAATTTAATGAGTAGTGAAATTATTCATACTTACAAATTGAAAATGCATTTTTGAGAGGAAAGTGATGTAAGTAGGAATTAGATTTACAAATCACTGATGAATGAAATAAAAAATTTACAAGGAAAATCATCATCTAAGACTAGGATTGTGATGTGTTTCTATATGAATCTGATTTGTTACCACTATTGACTTATATTAATGGAAACAAATCATGATATCCCAAAACATACTTTTAAACTCTGACTTTTCATATGTGATCCGCTTTGATATGAGAATTTATTTTAGCTCCTTAATGATTATTGTAAGTAAAGGTAATGTAACCATACAAAACTTAATTATCTATCCAAGGGCAGATAAGTAAGCTTTGTGTATAAATAAATTATTACTGTGTCAAGGCTCGAGTATAAATTATTCACATGTCAAAGGGTGAGAAATGCATCATGTGACAGTCTAGTTAGAAGCATGAAATATGTATCCTTGCCAGTTGGTGCTAATTTCTCAAAATAACAGCATATCTCGTCTATACCTCAATTTCTCTCTCTTTTTATGACTCGGCCACATTCTTTACAAAATGTATGCTCAAATCAACTCACAAGTAAGACCTCATTTCACTTCTCTATATCTTCTAATATACATTTGGTTTGCTTCATGGACAAACTTTTGTCTAACTGTAATTCTAGTTTCTGTAAATGTGTTTTCTCTTAAATGTTAAACACATCTATGCGTTTTTATTTCCCCATGAACATACCTATTACAATATCACAGGTATAATGATATATTGGGATTGTAACATACACACATCTCCACCAGCCATTCCAGTAGTAATATGAGCACTTGCACTATATTACTTATTAGTTGTAATCTTAGAGTAACAGATAAAAAATAAGCAAATTTGTCAAAATTTGAAGGGTAAAATTTCCTCAATTAGTTTTAGTGTTCATTCAAATTACTTTTAAGAAATAAATTACTGAAAAAAAGAACAAATGAAATTTATTTAAAAAAAAAAAAAAACACAATAGCAATGGACCATTTATAATAAGCACCAAAATGAATATGACATCTTTTTGTATCGAGAGGCAAATTCATGTACTCCCATCCCTACTTATGTGGATGCCATCTAAGGAAACTAGGTTGGTAGCTGTTTTCAGATCTGAAAATTTTATTAAAAAAAATCACTTTTATTTTAAATTTTTATTTTTCTATGAATATAGACAATCTTAAGAAAGTAAAAATGAAAATTAAAAGAATGAAACTGTTTTTGCACCTGCAGTAAAATCTTTATAATTCAAATGTAAAGCAACTTTTTCTATCTTTGAGAGGAAACCAAAATTGTATTAAACTAAATTATAATATTCTGTTGGATGTTATTCTTTTGTCTACAGCAAATTTTGGTTTCAGAAATACCAATCTGAACTTATTAAGTACCTTAAATCTGACAATTTTGAATGACTGACTGATTTAAATTTTTATAATACAAGCTAAAAAACAATAACTTGAATAAAAATTGTGAAACAAAAGTTATTGTAACTTTTTGTTTCATACAGCATTACCCTGTGGTACCTAAAATTATGAAGAAATCAAAGCTACAACTTTGATTTCTGCATATGGTCAAAAAAAAGTCAGTGCTGGTTTCTGACTTGGAACAAGTCTCTGGAAGAAATTAAAGTAAAACAAGTAATATTTTAATTTGTTTAGTAATGAAATAAGTAATTACAAAAAAAGTAATGTTTTTTAACTTATTTAATATGAATTGCTCTTTTTTTTTTTTTTTTTTTTTTTAAATAATGAAGGGTCTTTTGTGTGATACTTTGTAATTAGTAGAAATAGTAGTTGTTTGTTAAAGTAAAAAGTTACTAACTAAAAATATTATAAGGAAATTTATGGAGAATATATATAATAATCAATATTTAATCCATTTAATTTACAGTAGTAGTAATTTTAAAAGAGAAATAAATATTTTAAATTACTGAAGCAATAAATTATGATTTTAAATAACATTTATGTTGTTACTTGTTAATGTTATATGGGGCATCTAGTTTTCTTTCTTTACATTACAGGAAATAATGCTAAACATATTACACAATTGTTATTCACAAAAATCATCATTGATTGATTAGATAAAAGAATGAAAATGGAAAACAGCTGTTTATGTTTAAAACAGTAGTAAATGGTGTTTACTGTTCAAGATTTTTATTACTACACACTACACAGTTTGTTCAATTTAACAGGTTGTGTTGAATTCAATGAGCCTGAAATTTTGTTTGTATAATAAGTTAAGATATATATATATATATATATATATATACACACACACACTATTATCAAAATCCTGCATACCAAACTAGAATTATACACACGAATTATGCTTGATTAGTCAAATGGACGTGAAGTTTGGTTAACCAACAAATATCAAACAATACAAAAATAAAAATACCAGGAAATTTTTTACAAGTTTCATTCTCTGATGGAGCCTTAATAAAAGGGAAACATTAGATTTATAAACGTTTCCTATTTGTTCTTTATTTTATCATTCTGTCAGATTCTGATCTGTATTTGAGACCAATCTTAGCTTAATGTGAAAACTTGAACGTAAATTTCAATGTCTGAGTGAGTATTTTCAGCTTCCATGAGTCACTGCATACCAGGAAAGAAAAAGTAAAAAAAAAAAAATCTGAAAATAACTTTGTCCTTAATTAAATCATTGGATAAATAGAGCATGTTTAATGTCCTCTGTGTGCATCATATTTTATAAGCAAATCAAAGACCTAAAACAAGTATTAATTAGCAATAATAGTCCACCAGGTATGTCCTGTGTTATTTTCCTTTGTCTCTCTTTCCCTCTATTCAACCCGTGAGCATCAGATTCTCCAGGCCCTCCTTCCTCATTATGTGTCCCAGAAACTTCAGCTGCCTCTTCCTGATATTAAGTATAAGCCTCCTCCTTGTTTAGGTTCTCTCTAAGACCTCATTGTTGCTGACACGCTCGGTCCATGATATCCTTAGCATCCTTCTGTAGAACCACATCTCTATCACTTCGAGTCTTGGACAAAAACCACAAAAATATGAACTTTGGCCAGTTTATCCACAATTCTGATTTGGATAAAGATCAACTTATTTGAAAAGTAGGAAATACAATAAATAAAAATAAACGGACTTTGTTGCTTGAATGTAACAAAACGTATATATATATATATATATATATATATATATATATATATATTTCATCCATGTTTCATTAAATAATATAGACAAGTGTTGTCTATTTTATGTAAATTTTTTTATTTTATTTTTTTTTCGTAATGTCTGATAAATATATTATTATTGTTGAGCAAAGAAAGAAATTCACAATATTGATCCATATTTTTTTAATACAATCTAAGCTTTCATCCGAAAATAAATTATAACCAAAATGGATCTTTAATTTTTTTCTCATATATATATATATATATATATCTGAATGTAATGAGAATGAAAATAATATATAAATTCTAGCGTTCACAGCATTAATTCAAAAGAGGACTCAATACTGACAGTAGAGCAATAATTATTTATTTTTTCCATATAGACAAAAAAAAAATAAACTCATGACAAAGATGCAACTACATTTTGGTACATTTAGTTTCACCTTGACTGGTGAGAACCGAAATGGTTATGAACAATTCTGTTTGTAATCAAGCTGCATGTGGAACATCATTTCCTTTTTTCTATAGAAAAAAAGGAAGTGATGTTCCGCATTCCAAGGAAGTGATGTTTTTTCTATAGAAAAAAGGAAGTGACGTTTCACATGCAGCTTGCTTACAAACAGAATTATTCATAACCATTTTGGTTCTCACCAGTCAAGGTGAAACTAAATGCACCAAAACAAAGTGGCATTTTTGTTGGGAGTAAATTGTTTTTGTTGATATGCACTGGGCGTGTTTGTAAAAATAAATACGCTAAAAAAAAAAAAAAAATTCACTTTCATCCCTACCGTGCGCCGACGGCTTAATGGTTAGAATCTCCGACTGACACCAATTCAGTCGGATTTCGATCCTGGCTAGAGGCAACCGGATGTCTAGCCACACTGATGAGCTGTGAAACAGCGAAACAGTCTGTCTGTGGATGACGTTATATATATATATATATATATATATATATATATTATATATTTTGAACAATAAAAAATATTAGAAAATTAAAATCTTCAGACACACAGGGTTGTAGATTAATATTCTTTTGTTTTTTTATTATTTCATTTAGATTCCTTGACTAGTTTTGGCCAAAAATGGCCATCATTGGGAGGAGAAATATTTCTGGTAGCAGTAAACTACAGAAATGAGTGTCTTGCTGGAGAAAATGAACTTTTGTCTGTCAATATATATATATATATATATATATATATATATATATATATATATATATATATATATTTATTATTTTAGTTTTTTTACCTTTTTTTTTTCCTTTCTTTTGTTACTGTTTATTCAAAACTTTGTCAATCCTGTTTATTTGGCATTTTTGTCAATTACACTTAACCATGGCCAATTACTCTGCAAATCTTTTGTCCCCTATATATCAGTCTATAGACATAACTTTTGATTAAATTCCTTCAGTGATAAAAAGGAAACTGATAAGTTCAAGTGGTTTCTTGTTCATACTGACTTCACTAGTTTACTCTGACACAAATAAGTAGTAAGTAAATGGTTTAGACTAGTCTTATTTGTTGTGATCATTATTAGTATTTAGTTTTAGATGTGCAAACAGCTTTATCATAACCTAGGTAATTTTGCTATCATGAAATTAAATACTTTGGGTGGTGAGTCGGGATTCAATTACTAATCATTTTCTTACATTTGTGTTTTCTTATCTGTTTTGAATTACTAGAAAAGTTATACGATTTGCCTATCAAACTTTTTTTTTTTTTTTTTTTTTTATAAGGTTGACTTATTTATTTCAACACCTGAGATAGAATGGCTTAAACATAGTTTTAACATACTGGCATAAATTTTTAGAAAAAAGAATTTTGTTGCCACTGTAAACACGGATATTTAAGTATCAAATTTATTTTATTGGTAAGCTGTTCAACAGGTGAGTGAGTGACATGATTATGTGTGGGCAGCAATCAAGCTGATTGACTCTTTGTGAAATTTCCATAAAGAGATGTATGTAGATAAGAAATATATGGTGGAGGTTAAGTAACTGAGGTAGAGTAATTAAAAGATGTGTGCATGTGGGGAAAAGGTAAAATAATTAAAATTTTTTTTTTTTTATTGATAACTATTAATTCATATTAACTAGACTACTGTTCAAATCTAATTTTGATCTTATTAGAGAACTCCAACAAATAGATAGAACAAGAGTAATATAGCAAGTATAGATTATTTGAAGATATGATAGTATTCCAAACCTCTACATTTTATTCCAAATTATAATAATAAAGAATTTTCAATGCACACGTAACAAGTGATAAAATAAGAATATTTTTAATTGAAGATCATTTGTTTCAAATTTTTTCTGAAGTTCACCTCATTCTCAACACAAAATAACTCAAAAGCAGAATTAGCAAACATAAATGAAAAACTATCATTTTAAAAAGAAATTACAAATCTTATTAAATTTAATTTCTTTGCTCATACAGTATTCACTGTAGTAAATGTTGATTATGTTTAACTCATATATGATTCCAATATTGTTCTCATGGAAATCAGTATAAAATTGCATTGATTAAAGGAATCTATTAGGAATTATTTGTGAGGAAAAGTTATAGATCTGTGTCTGTCTAATGCCAGATACTTTATCCCCTTCCCGTTGGAAATAGTTCTTCATTTTGTTAAACTTGGAGTTTCAATGCCTGAATTCAAGGCAGTCAATCTTTCATTGAGGCATATTGGTGCTACATTTTTCAAATATTTGTATTTATATTAATTGATGTATTTATGAACAAATGTAAATTAAAAAGAAATAATTTTAATCATTCACAGCAAAAGATGAAATTGTTGAAGAAAAGATTCTCTCTTGGAATGTTGCACTTTCAAAGCCTAATGAGAAATCAGCCAATTCTTATTTGATATAACTAAAAATGTTTAATTATCTTCAAATAACAATCATTAAAGTTATTTTAAAATACTATTGTGTTATTACCATTTTACTTGTGTTTATAATTAGCTATTTTTATGTAGTTTTGTTATTATTAATGTTACAAATGGATTTATTTTAAATACTCCAAGATTAAAAAAACAATGAAGAAAATAGACTTATTTTCATTCATTAATTTGTTTGTATACAGATTTTATTTACAAGTCACTTGACTCTGAAGTATTTCAAATGGGAAAAATATTTGTTGAAATGCTTATTTTAGATAACTTCGTTAGTCTATTAAGCTGTTTTTTTTTTTTTTTTTTTCAAATGAATAAAGAATGTTTTTTTTGTATCTACTTATTGTTTTTGCTATGTACAATTGTGTGAGAGAGTTTGAAAAGAATATGTAACTCAGGCATCAGACATTATGTTATGGAGATGTCAAGTTTTCTGATATTCAATGGGAATTAACCACTGAATAATTTTTCAAAAAATCATTATTGTTTAGGAAAAAATTTCTCCTTATTGGATGTAAATTAAGACCAAATTTTGAAAAGCCTACTCTTGCAAGTGGAACATTTTTTTATTGTTTTTTGTTATATTGTTAGCATTTTTAAAAAAAAACAATCTTTTTCAGTAAATTTTTCTGAAATAATTTAAATGTCTTTTATGAAATGAAAATTACATTATACATTATACTTGGAAAAATACTTGTGGTTTACTACAATAAGTCAATGAAACCTACTAGGTTTTATAATATACCAATTAATTGGTACAGGCGATTAGTCTAGTTTTGTATCTACAAAATTCTTTTAAGTTTATTTTTTTTCCTGGAATGTAATTATTAATCATGTCTGCTAATTTTAATTCATAGCTTTTGGACTATAATATGAAATCTGTATTTTAATGCTGATTATAATTTTCTGTAAAAAATATAATACATATTATTTATTACTATTTCATTAAGTATAAATCTTTTTTAATAAAAAATTTGCTTATAGTTACATTGTTCAAATGTGTATATTTGTAGTGAAGTCATTTGTAAGGGAGGTTTTCTTTTATTTGCTTGTAAAACAAAGATGTTGGTGTGTTTTAATTGTTTTAATTTAGGTTTATTTTACTGGAAATTATAGTGATAAAAAATACATAGGTTTAGCCAGGATTTTATAAGTAAAGGACTAGTGCATTTGTAGACATGCTGTCTGAATAAAATAAGCTATATTTTACAGAATCATTGTTACAATAACATTTTCAAAACACAAATGTTATATTGTCAATTTTAGCAAAGTACAATAAGAAATTCAGGTATCAGAGACTAGGCATCATTTGATTGGTTAATGGTTGTATAGATAGACTAATCAGAAGACGAGAGAAAAATTTTCTAAAGGAAAATCATTTTGTGCAGTTTTTTTTTTTTAAATTGTTTGAACTGAAATAATTCACTTCCCCTACTAAGTGCTATTGTAAAGTGTTCCATGATAACATTCAGGTTATCGCTAAGACAACTATTTGCCATCTCATCCACAGATGGTGTGAAACGTGTCCTTGGCATTATCTTCAAAGAGCTCAGTAGAGCCCTGAATGTTACCATGATGCTATTACTTTCACTGAGCATACATTGTTGTGCATGTGGTATATGTTCTCAAGAGACCAAGCAAAGTCCTTTATGGCTTTGGGGGGTTAAGGAACTTGAATCAACACCCCAATGAATACATACTGCATATGATGTTACAAAGTATTGCCACA
This sequence comes from Acanthosepion pharaonis, assembly GCA_903632075.3. NCBI lineage: Eukaryota > Metazoa > Mollusca > Cephalopoda > Sepiida > Sepiidae > Acanthosepion > Acanthosepion pharaonis. Next base: position 1,334,107 of record CAHIKZ030000487.1, read on the forward strand.
TTTGGTATTTTAATTATTTAGGGAATATGCCATCAGTGAAACATATACAGAATAAGATTATTATCAAGTTATCATATAAAAATGTGAAGAAACAATATGGTAGGATTTGAATACTGAAATACATTCCAACTAGCCAGTGTATTGATTAAAATATAATCTCCATATAGGCTAATGTAGATTTGATCAAATGTCTGTCTATATCTCTGAGATGACGTATTATGATTATTTACAATATTTGAACTGTTATCCTCATCTTCATTGCCATATTCACAATGTTTCAGTTGTATGCACGCCCTTTTTCAGGTGATTGGAATTTCAAACCAAACTTTCTTTTTTTTTTTTTGTACACCAGGGTAGATTGTTTTAGTTCCACATGCCTCTTCTGGATGTCTCAGTTATTTCCTTTGAACTCAACTCTCCAAGTTTTTGGGTTCATCACTGCTGTAGACTGGTATTGAACTCACAACTCTTTGTGTCTGGTCACTGGATCTAACCAATGTCTTTATCCACCAGGCTACAGAAGTGGTGAACCAAAAAAAACTTGGAAAATTGAATTAAAGGGAAATAACTGAGACATCTGGAAGAGGCATGGCATGTGAAACTAGAACAATGCCAATCACTTGATGGGTCATGTCAATTCACCAGGGTATTACACCCACCAACTCTGAATTACTTGGAATGGTAAAGTCTAGCACAAAATAATTTGGCTCACTTTCCTAACTCATGAAGGGGAACATTTGTGCCAAATTTCAAGTAATTTGGTGTCGGTGGGTGCAGATTTCAACTTTTTGCTGGTGTTTTGACATGGAATGACCCAGAAGGCTGGAGTGTACAATGGCTGAAATGTTGTGAATATGGCAATGATGATAAGGATAACAGTCTGAATAATGGAAATTGATCAAATGTTCTGTTTTGGGATTTTTTTCCAATTATTTTGTATAATCCCATTGATATTGTATACAAATTAAATTATTGGTATAAAATTATATTATTCTATTTAGGAAATTTTAATTTTTGTACTTGCTTTATTTATTTACTTTTTTTTTTTTTTTTTTTTTTTCAGGATCTACTGCAGAATATTGTCATTAGTTGTGTTTTAGTATTTTTTCAAGTTTGAGAAATTTTCTTTGTGAAACAATGGATCCTGAAATTGTGATTTCTTATAATGTTAGTGATATTGAATTTGTGGAGAAAATTGGAGGTAAGTCGCATTTGTCTATATCTCTGAGATGAGGTATTGTGATTACTTGCATTATTTCCATTACTCAGACTGTTATCCTCATCTTTATTGCCATATTAACGTTTCAGCCATTGTGATTGGAATTTCAAACTGAACCCTTCATTTTGTTGGCATTAGAACAAACTATCATGGTGGACGACATAAAGGGTTCAGTTCGAAAATTCCAGTCACTTGAAAAAGGCCGGAGCGTAAAACAGACAAAATGTTGTGAATATGGCAATGAAGATGAGGATAACAGTCCGAGTAATGTAAATGATACAAGTAAATTGCATCTATTTTTTATTGTTGATCATTGATTTAAAAACATGTTCTTTATTCTGCTTAACAAATTCATAGCCTGACAAGTGTTTTTTAAAAAGATGCAAAAATGTTAAACTGAAAAGAATTATTTTGTCTTTAAAACAATGTTTTAAAATTTCAAATCCCTGTGCCCCTCTAGAGTGTTCTGATTTTGCAGTGTTTTCACCCAGATAGTATCTTTTATGTAAACATTACACCTTACCTGATGTGTCTCTGACAATTACAGTCAAACCTCATATTTGTAAATCTAATTGGCAGGCACTTTCTTTGAATCTCAATCTCACCTTGCCAGTCAAGGTATCAGAATATTCAATGATATACCAAGCGGGCATAAATCCTTAGATGCAACATCCTCGGTTGCCATTGAAGAACCAGATTAACTCATTTTAGCCTGGTATCAAGATGTTAAAATACTGTGCACAGTTAATTGGACACAGCTGGCATACATCCTCACTCATATCCTTTGATAGGACTTGTTGCAGCTAAAAAAAACATGTTTGATAAGAAATTATAAGCTTTTGGTACATTTGACCTACTAACAATTTTGGTGGACTCGTGTAAGTCCAAAGGAAAAATAAGACAAAGGATTTGAACAAAGAAATAATAAATATATTGACAGAACGTTTTACAAAAGCAAAAATGAGAAATGAAACAAAATGTGAAAAGTTCAAAGCGTCTGTAGTTGATTACTCACATTTTGCAGGAGTGAAAAGAATATGTCTTTTTGCTATGAAAAGTCACCAAGAAAGAGATTAAGTTTTTCTACTCTCGTGACGCTTATAAATATTGTCAGGATGGGTTAATCCAATGGACTCTTATCATTAAGAAGCTTGCATCAAACCACCAGCTCATTTCTTTTCCATTTGCAAACCAGTCTCTTTGAATAGTGTTTTTGGTATTCTAGTGATGATTTTATGGATTCTGGATGTTCCTGATCAATTGTGATTAAGGAAGGAAGGATATGGATGTGTTGAATGTTAATTGGAAAACTACTGGATAGCATCAGTCTTCATGCGTGCAATGTAGATTCAGATAAGCTTGAAGTTCTGTTAGCATACAGAAGGCTTGTAAGACTTGACTTTCTTCTCAGAAGTAATGCCATTTCACTTAAAAAAAAATTTATCCGAGCTAAGAAATGCACATATTACATTAACTGAGATTTCTTAATTCTATTGAAAAATACTATTACTTGTAAGCAAACTAGCTGCTTATTATCAAGTATGCCAATCTATGAGGCTAGTTAGCTAATCCCTATTGCAGACGCCTTCTCAGGCACATTTGTTTCCTCAACACCCACAAAGCCAACTATGCTGAGGAGGCTTTAGTTATAGTTTTTAGGGAAGAGTGCAATTGTGTAATCAACAGTTTTGAACAAGGCCAGGATGCTGAGACTCTGTCACGATGACTTGAAACTTCAAGTTAGCATAACCATATACTGTTTCTGAACAGTTCTGTTTATGTAATTTCACCCACAATACTTAGGTCAACTTGTGGTTTGGTTTTCAGACACTTTGCAATGATGCTGCTGCTGCACACTGAAATTGTTTCTCCAGACTAATAATCAAAAAATCACCTTGTAAGATTTGAGCCCGGGTCTCATCAGTCCTGGGTATGATGATAAACTACATCTAGCAGCACAGCCACTGATTGGAAGATTGGAGGTTTTGAGGAGTGCGGAACCACCTCTTAATTGCTGTTGTTCCCAGGGCCACCCTGATCTGGGATTGTAGAACCTGTTAGGGCCCCATACAAAAACAAAGCACTATGAAAGTATAAAAATGCAGTTTTATAGTAAAATTACTGGCAATAAATTTTTAAATAAAAAATTACCAAAAATACCTATTTATAGGAAAATTGCCAACAATATAATTTTATCCCTAGTTGAAGGCATATAATTACATTCAAAATATATTGAGATGAAGCCATAAAATTGTGTTCCCACTTCAGATTGCAATTATTTGGGAGTTTTTGAAATTCAGTTTGTCAGTGTGCTACCAGGGATGTAAAAGAGGATACATTTATAAAGCAATTGTTATGTTTAGTGAAAATTGGTTGAAAGATCAATGAAAAATAAAAAATAAACCAGTAGAAATGCCCATTTTTTGTTATTTATGCAGGTTTTCACTGTATGGGTGGACACAATTATCAAGTTAAATGACTGTTAAACAACCAATTTATTGTTGGTGAAGTTTGTATTAGATTGCTTGAAAATTTGAGGGCATTTTTATTTTAAAATTTGTGTTGAGATTGATTTTTCATTTTCATGTTTTTTTTTTGCTAAATGCATTGGTGTAGAAATAAAAATGAGCTATCATTGAGTTAGTCATGATGTAAGTAACCTATATACCAAGTTTGAATGAAATCGTAGGAAAAAAGTTGAATTATCGATATTTTTTTTTTTTTTTGTTGGCTTTATCAATTATTGATTTTATTTTTTTTATGCTAAGAACCTATCTCTTACATAGTACAATGTATGTGCCAAGTTTGGTTGAAATCGGTTGGATGGATCTTGACTGAAAAGTTATCACACAGACACTCAGACACCCTGTTTTATTATATATATATATATAGAGATAGATAAACTAATGTTTTTAATTTAATTAATAGGTTACAAATTGTAGCAACAGTTATGTGGAAATAATTTAATTTTGTTTATGTTAAAAAATTAACTTGTTAGCTATCATAGATGGATGAGAAATGAATAAGGATTATATTTTTTTTTTTTTTTTTTTACTTGGCTGTTAAGAGTTTACTCTCTATCAGTGATTTTCAAAGAATTTTTGTATTCTCTCTTATTTGACTATTTGTTAGTATTACTATAACATTTTTTCAAACTTTAAATTTCAGGCAAGCTGAAAGCCTTTGATTGGTCAGTTTGGTATGAAACAAATTTGGACAATAATCAAGAGACTGTTGGAGAATATACAATATCCACACGTGGAAAGGCAGTGGTCAACTCTAAAGTAAGTTTACATTTGCTGCATATATACATTTTACTAAGAGCATTTCAACTTATTTCTATTAAGTGATTCAGCATAAAATTGGCAGTTTTGTTTTAAGTTTGACAATTATGGGGTTAAAAATGCATGTACTGAAAAAAATGTAAAAATGTTTGAAATTCTATAAAAATGTATCATTATTACATTAATATTTGGGTCTGCCTCTTTTGAAGAGGCATGTTATGCATATTGATACAATATGTACCTGTGGAAGGCTGGAGAACTCATTAGCTGAAATGTGAAAATAAATGGCAATGAGGATAGCTCATGAAAAATGCTTGAGTTAAAACAGTTAAAAAAAAAAATAGCTGTACTAATGACAGAACAGAAAGTGAGACGGATAGTAAAAAGAAAAGATTCTAAGAGATACTCTGTTGTTACTCATGTGTTTTGTCCATGATATTCTTTGCATTTGTTAGAACCACATCTCTGTTGCTTCAAGTCTCTTCTTCATCTCTCTCTTCTTCATCTCTCTCTTCTTCATCTCTCTCTTCTTCATCTCTCTCTTCTTCATCTCTCTCTTCTTCATCTCTCTCTTCTTCATCTCTCTCTTCTTCATATTTATTATTGATATCCAATGCCAAAATGAATTGAAAAATCTCTTGCAAATTATTGTATTAATTTACAATTGAACAAATTTATATTTGATTTGATTTCACTTAATCAAGAAAATATATAAACTTTTTGAAAATATTATGATCATTTTTCTTTGTCATTTGCTGCTTTTTATAATTGGAGTTTTAAGAGCTTTTTTTCATGTTTTACATGATAATGGATTGAAAATTAGGAATAAATGGTAAATATATAATAAATTAGACATTATGTTTAAAAAAAAAAAATAAATAAATAAAAAATTACTTCTGATTCCTATAGGAATATAATTAGTGATATTAAGAGGAGATTTCAGATCAACTTAGGAATTATAATACTACATAATTATTATTTCAAAAAGTCCTCTTATAAATTTTTTTTGTTTTTTATGTTTATAAATAGGAAATTATGGAGAGCCATGATTGTCCTGAAGGGACATGACAAATAAAAGATGAATTATAATAAATAATTTATTATTTATTTATATAAATAATTATTTTATAAAAGTAGTAGGTATTTTAATTCTAACTTAAAAATGTAGCAGCTAATATTTTAATTATTTAATAAACTATTGTATATAATACTTAAAGCAGTTAATCACATTGGAATAAGAATGATAAATATATAAAAATGTCATTTTAACATAAAGGTCATTGTAAATTTTAGTAAATTGAATTTTATTTTTCTTGATACCAATACTTGTAACAGAGATCTGTTGTAAACCATTTGTTGAAAATTACATCTTGACTTTTTAAATGTTAAGAAGTGCCATAATTCCCTATGTATAATACACCTTCATCCATAATACAAACTCCTAAACTTGTGCTGAAAGTGTGGGAAAATGCTTCTACTCATGCATAATACGCATCCCTTGTTTGGTAATCAAACCATATAAATTGTACCTCTCCAATTTCCTTACGGCCAGTGTTTTCTACTCTTATTTAAAGAAAATGGTTTTGAACATAGAATAATATTATTCTAATTTAGTTTTATGATAATTCTTATTTTATTTTACGGCAAATTTTTAAAGATTTTTTTTGAGCTGTGCATAATGCGCACCCCTGATTTTGCTTTTTATTTTTTAGAAAAAAATGCGTATTATACATGGGGAATTGGGGTAATTCCCATTTCTCAAATCTAGCTAAACTTCAGTAAGTTTAAATAAAACTGTTTATATTATTTCTCAAAGCTGTCATACTGATTTTTATTTTGAGTTATTATTCAAAGTTCGTTTTAAAAATAGTAATAATTTTGATTATACTAATAAAGGTCAATGAGTTATCAGGTAGGTTTCTCTCCAAGGTATCTATGGATTAATCATATATTTGGAGAGGATAAGTCAATTTTACAATATGCACGAGGTTAAGCAATTGTTTTAGAATAATCAGATTTATCCTGTATATTACTGAAAGTATTTTTTGATTTTATATAAAAATACTGGATTAAAAAAAAAAAATTATAATAAGTGTTAATTAATAGTAGCAATTTCAGTGATAGGGATCTATCATTACAAACCTACAAAACATTTTGTTGCCATTACTAAAGATATTTTATTAGTCATTCAGTTTTAGTACAAGGCCACATTTCTGAATTACTCAGTGACTATTGAGCTCACTAGTAATAGCTTGTGTCACTAACCTACTATCCCCCCCCCCAGTAAAGCACTGTATTGCAATAAGATGTATAAAACTTGTGTTATCAAGTCTGTACTTAGTTCTAGTGATAATTTTTTGATGGTATTTTAATTGTTTGAAAGTAAGATTTTGATTTCAATACTAACAGTTGCCCCCTCTCCTTTTTATAGGCAAAAAACACACAAATGCATGCTGGGTTTTCTTTTTCTTTTTTTTTTTTTTTTCTTAGCCAATAAAATAGGCCAGTTTGTATGACATGACTCAGTCCCGATCTGCCTTGTCTAGAAATCGGAATGCTTGTCTGAACTTACTTTTATATGTTGACACCAATTCTTAGTTTGTGAACTTTTTGTCTTATTACTGTTAATTCTCTTGCATATATTGCTTGCTTGATATTATTTTATTTTGGCTTATTCCTTTTATTACAAAATTTAATTCTATTTATTGGACAGTTTTGTTATTTATTTTGCATTTGACCATGGCTACTCGCTCTAGAAAGATACTGAATTTTTATGTATAAATTAAACTAAATAAATAGGAATATTCTTAGAGAAATTCGTAATGGGATCTGACTATATTTTGTAAAGTTCACAATTAGGACAATCCACTGGTAAACATATACTCTCCACCCAAATAAATACGTGCGGTGAATAAGGTGTGGTTTTTAGCTATATCTTTTTGCCTCTCTTTTTCTTAACAACTTTTTGTTTGCTCTTGCGTCTGGTTGGCAGCTTAAAATGTCAAATATATGTATTTAATTTTCTATATTAAATGTAGTAAATTATTTCCACACCCAGATTCTTACTCAGAAATTTTCATTTTAGTAAGAAAATTGATATTTGGTCATCTTTTAGGAGGTATTTCTATACATTTTTGCGTCATCTTTTATGTACCAAGAACTCTCAAGACCATGGTTCACCACAACTTCCTGTTTTTTGTTGCTCTAAGTAATGACACTGTACAATCCCTCTTTGATTTTCTTCTGCCATCTATTTCCATAAAGTTGTTAAGTAGGTTACACACTTTTTCCCTTGTCATTAATGTCCTGTGAGTGTTAAATTCTCTAGGTCTTCTTTATTCATTATGTGTCCCAGAGATTTTAACTCTCTCTTTCTAATTGTAAATACAAATTTCCTTGTTTTTGTTTTCCTCAAGACTTTGTCATGATATTCTTTGCATTTGTTGAACCACATCTTTTGCTTCAAGTCTCCATCTCTCTTCTTATTCTTTGCATTTGTTAGAACTTCTTCATCTGTTTCTTCAATCTCTCTTCTTCATCTCTCTCTTCTTCATCTCTCTCTTCTTCATCTCTCTCTTCTTCATCTCTCTCTTCTTCATCTCTCTCTTCTTCATCTCTCTCTTCTTCATCTCTCTCTTCTTCATCTCTCTCTTCATCTCTTCTTCATCTCTTCTTCATCATCTCTCTTCTTCATCTCTCTCTCTTCTTCATCTCTCTTCTTCATCTCTCTCTTCTTCATCTCTCTCTTCTTCATCTCTCTTTTCTTCATATTTATTATTGATATCCAATACCAAAATGAATTGAAAAATCTCTTGCAAATTATTGTATTAATTTAACATGGAAAGAAATTCATATTTGATTTGATCTCATTTGCTCAAGAAAATATATAAACTTTTTGAAAATATTATGATCATTTTTCTTTGTATATTTTTTGTCATTTGCTGCTTTTTATGATTGGAGTTTTAAGAACTTTTTTTTCATGTTTTACATGATAATGGATTGAAAATTAGGAATAAATGGTAAATATATAATGAATTAGATATTACATTTCAAAAAAAATATTAAAGAATTACTTCTGATTCCTATATGAATATAATTAGTGATATTAAGAGGAGATTTCAGATCAACTTAGGAATTATAATCTTACATAATTAGCATTTCAAAAAGTCCTCTTATAATTTTTTTTTTTTTTTTTAAATATTTTTTTGTTTTTATGTTCTTTAATTTTAGGTTTTTTTAATAATCTTGTCTTTGGATTCTGTACATGACAAAGCCTGTCAGAATGACCTTGCTTTAGCCTACATTACAAATTCCATTATCATTCCCGTGGCTTGTGTGAATAACTTCAATGAACTTGGTGGCCATCTTAATTCTGGGATGTAAGTATAATTATGCATTTTCCTTTTTTGTATTTCCTATGTTTTTTTTACATTTTTCTTGGAAGAAACAAAGAGATAGTTTTGATACTCTGAATTTAGAATTAGATTTAGATTTAGCACTTTTCAATATCATTCTGTTTTTTATTTGTTTTTCAGGAAGCTAATGTTGTCCAAATTAAATTGGTGCTTTTTTGGCCCTCAGGATGATTTTGAAAAAAAGTTCAACATTTTATCAAGTAGCATCAGACTTGACTTGAAAAGAATTGCCAGACAAAATGGCAAGAAGCAGTCCTTAGTCGATGAGAAGGATGTCCAAAAATTTGGAGTAATGTTTCGCCAGAATTCTATTCTGAATTGGCAGAAGAAATCTAATCAAACTGACAATGATGATGATTACGATGAAGACTGCCACAGTGATTCTGATATTGACTCTGATTTCTGGGATCGACATTTTCCAGATTCAAATGAAATTTCTTGGGATGTCTTTAAGCAATGTTTCCTGGTAGATTATGAGGAACAAATTTCAGCTCAGTACTCCTACAGTAAACTTGCCTTCTTTATCAACATGATTTTTCGAGACATTTTTAATGGGAAGCAAACACTACAGCGAGTGGTTTATGAGCAATTCTGTAAGAATGCTGATGGTGAAACTGAGTCTTTTTATGACAAATTGCAAAAGTATGCTCTTGGATATCATGCAATGAAACAGGTATTCAACATGGACAGTGAACATCGCTTAACAGCCATTCAAAATTTGGGTAAGTTAATATTTGTATTATCTGATCAGTATGGCACAGTGACTGTTTTCATGTTAATTATTATTCGTACGATTGAGTGGTTAAAGGTACTCGTGATAGTAGTTCAACACTATTAATTTTTCTTTTTTTTTTTCTTTTTCCTATTGTAGCAGATGAAGACGAGGTATTGTAATTATTTCTATCCGTGAAGTAAATGAAAACTATTTACTAGACCTTTTTGTTGTTCCTACAAAGGAAAATACTTAAGAATGATAATATTTATTTTCATGATTAGCATTGATACCTGAAATTATTCAAGCCCATTATCTTTGTTTGGCTGTGCCATGCAGACATGTTTTTGTTTGAGTTATGCTGCAAAATAACATTAGTGAAATTGCCATAAGTCAATCAGTTTGAAAGGTTTAAATATTTTGGTAATTGTTTATTTAACATTCTGCATCATTTAAAAATATTTACTTCCTGTATATGGAATCCCATCAAAACGGTGTTTTATATATTAGTTCTATATATTTGAAATTGCTGTAGCCTGGCTCTCAATTTCAGTCAAGATTGTTTTAGGTGTTGCCATAGAAGGATATGGCTGCACAAACAAAAAATTTCAAATTTAACATTGGCAGGATTAACATTTTGCTTGGCAAAAATAGTCACCTACAGAGTGCTAAAGGTTAATGTATAGCATATTATAATTTATAGTATTTGTTATATTTTCAAAATTGACTATTAAAAAATGCTAACATTGCTTTCATTTATTCACAAGCTGTGATTTGAAAGCTAATATTGTTCAATGCAGAAAATGGCTTCATTTGAATAACTAAACAATTTAATCAAAAAGCCATCATCAAAATAATCACTAATTTATAAATATCACAAAAGACTAGATTGGGAATGAATAACAAAATATTTTATATACAAATTATATACAAATATTATATTATATATTATATACAAATTAGTTATTGCTGTCAGGCAAAACCTAAGTTGAGCAAGATATAATTTTGCTGACTGTCATTGTGGCAAGACATTGTCTGGTTTCAGTTGGTGCTTTGTGTGTGAGCAAAGCCCCCCCCCCTACCCCAGTTGAAATACTTGCTGATGATGACACAGTCTTCTACTGTCAACACATTCGGTGTTTCTGCCTTGCAGCCATGTAGTGTTAAAACATTGGTTCCTGTATGTTCAAAGTTAAGTAACATCAAGCCTGGGCAGTATCTAGGTGTGTGATAACTTGGTAATACCGGGTGCTGTAAGATTTGATTGTAGGTGGTGTAATGTCTTGGAATTGTTAATCGGGGAGCTGAGTTCCAATTTCAGTTGGGTTTGTTATACTCAATTATGTGCAAGTACCCTTGGGAAAGATATGAATCTACCTCTTCTCCCCTAAGCTATGGGTTAATTAGTAAAACTTGTATAAACATTTTTACAATGTAAAAATATCTTATGGCTTTAAATAACCTGCAAAGGTTGATAACTTGTAAAAAAAAAAAAAAAAATGAATCAATTAATTTCATTGGTTCTTAGTTGAATGGAGTGTCAGGCTATGGCTGTAATGTGTATATGTGCCTTCAGGGAATAGAATGTTTGAGAGATGCTGCAGAACTTTGAAAAGAATCACAGCAAGAAAGCAGTATGCAATAATGGATGCAGTGTATGTGTATAATGCTGTACCAGCAAACCTGGTACACACCTGTAGAATTCAGCTTGACATCACATCTTTGACTGAACTTGAAGATAAGTCAGGATCATAGAGAGTGGGAGATTCCAATTGGAATCTGAAGGGTCGCTACACATCAAAATTTAAGAATGACCATATAACCGGAATCAGTAGTTCGTGGTCCATCATTGGAAAGAGAAAAGATGATGGACTCCAACAAGTCTGCTCATTCCTCTGCTGTTGTCTATTTGGGCACATCTGACAACTCCACCAGGGAAAAGTTGGCAGCTGCTTCATTGTGAAGAATCACTAGGCTAAAGTGGCTAGCTCTGTTTGTCGCCTGTGTGATCATAAGATCAAAAGGGAGTATGATAAATTACCTGAAGCTAAACAAGCATGATGCTTCATGTGCTTTGCATGTAGATGGCTATTTGCAATACAAGAAGTGTGCATGTGTGAGTATGGTCCTTAATATTGTTAGCTAATGAATATGATGAATGGAGCATCAGGTTATGGCTGTAATGTGTATGTCTTCAGGGAATAGAATATTTGAGATTTGAGAATATATCATGAGTTCAGCATGTAGTTAAGGATCCGCTTGAAGAGGAAAACTTTGCTGTTAGCAGCTGTTGAGAGAAATTTGTAAGTGTCTACAATCTATGGTGGACTACAATTTATTGTATTGGAGTGAGTTATTTTTCTTCTTTCGGTGGTAAACACATTTTGAAGTCTCAGAATTTATCTACTTGCAAGTACATTTTACTTTATTTTATCTACTGTTTTCAAACTGTTTTTCTCTATTTTTGTTTAATTTAAGGGTCTTTCTCTTCTCCTGCTGTCATTCACTTCCTTGAAGATATGCTGCAAGAATCAGATCCTAATATTAGAGCTGTGGCTACAATTGCTTTGGCAAGGGCAGGTAAGTATTGTACATGGGATCATAACATCAACTTCCATGTTTTAAAGACTTGACAATTATTGTCCTTTGTTCATCTTCAATTTCAATCTGAAAATTTAAAAGTAGCCACTTCCTATTAATTTGAGGATGTTCTGTTATAAAAAGAATCTCTCATTAATTAGAATTTGCTGTATTCAGATACTTATTTGCTGTTTTTTTTTTTTTGTTTGTCACTGGTTATCAAATATGATGTAATATTCTTTTTCTGAGAGACGTTGTCATTTTTTCTTAATTTAAACATATTTACTCCAAAACAGTGACTTTTTTTATATAAACATTCTACTGTTAAATCTTTTGGTAGCAATGTTTTGTATATATAATAAGTGGACATTGAAGTCAACATTCGGAGGCCACAGTCTGTTTCATTTTGATACACAATCATCAGGCCAGATGATTGCTTATAAGAATGAAACAGACTGTCGCCACTGAGTATTGACTTTAATGTCCACTTTTATATTTACATATGCTCTACCCCTTATATTGAGCACTTTAGCCCATAAATATAGTATACCCTAGAACTATATTTCATCATATATATATATATATATATATATATATATATATATATAAAGTTTCATTAAAAATGACTGACAGGGTGCTGTGCCCAAGTTTTTTTATATAATTTTTCATGTGTTAATTTTTAATTTTTTTTTTCATTTTTTTTTATTTTTTTAAGAACAGATGAAGAATTACATAAGAAAAACTTAACCCTAGCACCCAAGTTTAACAAAACTTGCATAAAAGGGATTGCCACACACACACACACACACACACACATACATATGTATGTATGTATATACCTCTATCAATTAAAAAATATTTTATCCTTTCATAGTAGTGAAATTAAGATAACTTGCTAACTTACTGACTCTTTTCTAAGCCATTTGATATTATTTTTAAAAGGCTTAGTCATTTCTAATTTTAAGTGCTTAAATATTGTTTCATGTATAATCGCTGAAGTTAAGCAACATTGAAACTGGTCAGTACTTAGATGGGTGACCACTTGGGAATACCAGATGCTGTAAGCTTAGATGAGTAGTGGATAATGTAGTGATGGTGTAGTAGATAATGGCTTGGCATTTTTAATTGGAGAGCTGAATTCCAGTTCCATTTGGTTTCTTTATATTCACCTCTTGGGAAAGGTATGAATCTATCTCTTCTTCCCCAGCTATGGGTTAATTAGTAAGACTTGTATCACTAAATCATTATTATCAAAAAAAGTTTCTGGCTTTAAATAACCTGCAAAGGTTTGATAAACCATAAAAAAAATGAATTGATCAATTAAAAAAATAGTACTTTTTTGTATTCTGTTTGAAAATAAAAAAATTCTTTCATTGACAGGTTTACCAAATTAGCTTCTGAGTTGAATACAAATTATATGAAATTATGTTTAACTCAACATGTGATTTATTATATATAAATTTATTTTTCAAGAAAATGTAAGTTTAATTGGTCTCAGGGTATTAAGTTTTTTTCATGATTCAATGTGTCTGAAAAGATTCTGTAATTGATATCTTAATATTATTTTTAGTTTTTCTGAAATTTTATTTATTGCATGTCATTGTGAATAAAAAGTGATTTCCTTGTGTCTTTCTCTTTAGTAAATTAAAAATTCCTATTTCTTCAATAAATGTTAACATTAATATAAAAAGTTCTCAGTCTGATATTTGCTTTATTTTTATGACTAGCAGTAGAGCCTGGCGTTGCCCGGGGATGTTACAGTAAGAGATAGATCAAGTATCGACCATCATAAAGACTGAAAAATGAAATTGACAAAGATTATTGTTTAAGGTTGACGGACACGCATGTCTTAATTAGTTTTTTTTTTTTTTTACGAATTGGTCAAACTCAAACAAAAACATTGTTTTCAAACGTTATGAGTCTATCGATTGAATAGAATTTTATTATAAACAATTGTCTTGTAAATGGAATTTTTAAAGCATTCTGAATGTAAAAATAAAGAAAAAAGTGTGCAAGACAATAAGAAACACTACATGCCAAAAAAAAGTGAAGTTTTGTTGAAATCGGTTGAAAAATGTAGGAAATCCGATCCCATATATAAACGAACACACACAAAAACAACCTCGGTTTTATAATAAGTATGACTCGATACGAGTTGTCCCCCTTTCATTCTCGGGATTAATCGTGTTTTCAAATTGATTTTGTGCAAAAACAATTGTGTTTTTTCCAATTTTTGGCGCTGTTAGAACCATCGCAAGGTAATTTTACGCAGTCCTGGGAAGTTTTGTTGAAATCGGTTGAAAAATGTAAGAAATCCGATCCAATATGTGAACGTACACACACACACACACACACACACACGCGCACACACAATCTGCGTTTTATAATAAGTAAGATGTCTCCATTTTGAAATAAAAAAAAAAAATAGATTTTATGTATTAAATTATAAATCTTATATAATTGTGTAAAATTCAAGAAATCAATTCACTATTCTGATTAGTGCTCTAATTATTAAGAGTAAAAGTGCTATAGGTTCATTTCTTTGTGTTCAGGTAAAGGTTCGAGAAATGAGACAATTGAGAAAATTTCGCCAATGCTGCAAGATGTTGACAGACTGGTAAGAGAAAGTGCAGTTTTGTCTCTGGGAAAACTGAAAGCTGAAAAATGTGTAAAAGACATCATAGACAGATGGTAAGAAAAACTTTTTTTTTTTTCTTTTTTTTTGGTAATGATCATGAACAGAGATACCAAATTTACATTATTCAGACTGTTGTCTTCATCTTTGTTGCCATATTTATCCCAATGTTTCGGCCATTGTACACTCTGGCCTTCGTCAGGTGGTTGGAATGTTGAACTGAACCCTTTATTTCGCTCGCTGGGGTAGACTGTTTTAGTTCCATGTGCCATATTGAATGGATGTCAGTTATCTCCTGTTAATTCACCTCTCCAAGTTCTCCACTGCCTTAACCAGGTATTGAACTCTCAACTCTTTGGGTCCTGTTACTAGATCTAACCAACACCTTTATGCACAGTAGATAAAAGTGTTACCATAGCTAATGGAATAGAAGTGAGTTTTAGAAAGAAAACCACATTGCATGTTGGTTTCAATAAGTCTTGTCATTAAAATCTGTTGGTTTCAATCTAGTTAAGAATGACTGCAAAACACTTCCCCCTCCCCTTTTATAGGCAGAAGCAAATCAATGCATGCTGGGATTTTTTCTGGCCAATAAAATAGGCTGGTTTGTGATCTCCTCTGACTCAATCCTGATTTACCGACTTAGGCAATTTGGTGCTGACTTGTTGAACTCTTTGCCTGAAGGCAGAGAGGAACCCTGATAAGGCTATGCTGAAGAGCAGTCACACTTGGGGGAGGTAGACAAGCCCGACCCCATGTATGCTGGATCCATGAAGAATTTTTGCCTAAAGTGTACGGGCTCGGCATCTCCCCACATAGAAAAACGGCCTTGTGTCACATCCTGCTTTGTGATGAGACTAAGGTAAATAACTATATATATATATATATATATATATATATATATATATATATATATATATATATATATATATATATATATATATATATATATTCTTATTTTCTTAAAAGAAAATTAATTTTTCACATGTAATATGTATACATTATTCCATATAATGGGCATCATTTAGAAAATAGTTCTTTAGAAATGAGTATGGGCTTACTTCTTAATTACTTTTTTTTTTATTTACACTATTTAAATTGTTCAGGCTGTTGTTCTCATTATTATTACCACATTCTTGACATTTTGGCCATTGTATGTTCTGGCCTTCTTCGGGTGTTATTTGTTGTAATTTTAAACCAAACGGAGGCAGATTGTTCTAATTCCACATGCCATACATTTGGATATCGCCATTTTAGTTAATTCCTTTTGATAACTCTCCAAGTTATTTTCTCTCTGCTGATAGCAAGAATTGAACTCACAACTCTTTGGGTTAAGTCACTTTTGGATCAATCAACCTATGCTTTTATCCACTGGGCCATGTGTTTTTGGCACTTATAAACCTAATGTCTCAGTAGACATTTTTTCCTAGGAAAATAACAATAACAAAAAATTGTAATTTGAACTAATTACAATATTTTTTTGTTATTGCTTTTCTCTATCACTCTATATTACTGGTTCCCATATTGTATTCATTTCTATGCGTGGCCAGCTTAGAACATTTTTGTAGCCTAGCATATGCAATGATTCTTTAAGTTATTGTATTTTCCAATGATATACTCAGTCTATTATTTCAACTTCATTCCACAGAAGGTAGTGATC
Organism: Acanthosepion pharaonis; assembly: GCA_903632075.3. Classification (NCBI taxonomy): domain Eukaryota; kingdom Metazoa; phylum Mollusca; class Cephalopoda; order Sepiida; family Sepiidae; genus Acanthosepion; species Acanthosepion pharaonis. The sequence continues at coordinate 1,350,612 of CAHIKZ030000487.1, forward strand.
TCCCTTTTCTCTCCATATATGGTCAGCCATGCTCGATTCTTTTTTTTTTCTATTCCCTCTCATGTTACAGCCTTATGGTGTCCCTGCAGTTTTATCTTAAAGAGGCAGCATGTTTCTCCTTTATATTTCTTGCCACAGCTACATGGGGGTGATGTACACAAAGTTCCTAATCATGTTCTCATCTATGGCCTTACTCAGAAAAGCCTTGTGAATGAAATTAGGTAGATGGAATCCTTGGGGGCTGTTGATATCTATGCTAGCATGAAGTCACAAGTCATCTTGGCTGAGGGCTTGAGAGTGCTGGCTTGTTCAAATTGTTGATCACACTAGATAACACGCTCTTTTCCAGAAACTGTAACTAAGGTCTGCTCATCATAGTTGCAGTATAAACAACAGGTGGGCTTTTGTGGGTGTTGAATAAAGACAAATGCACCTGAGCAAGCATCTGCAATAGAAATTGGCTAGCCATCCTAGTAGATAGGTATCCTTGAATATAAGTGACCAGCTATATATATATATATATATGATATATATATATATATATATATATATATATATATATATATATATATATATATATATATATATATATACTCTAGTACTGTGTTTTTATACTGTTTTATCTAGCCTTATTTTTCTTTCAGTTTTCTCTCTCTATGCCTACAAATAAGATTCCGTGTTCATCACTTGTGAAATCAATCTCCCACTGTTTTTCTATCTAGTTTCACTTGATCCCAGAATATCTTCCCAGTTCCTGTTCAAATTGACTTTATTCTTCTATATACTGAATTTTCTAACTTTTTGTATTAGTACAGTAGTAATTTAATATTATTATTATTATTATCATCATAATATGCTCATGCTATTTTAGTGGTAAAGTACTTTTGACAATGGTAAATTAAATTACTACATTCTACATACTTTCCTGTTTTACATGTATCAACAAAGACATTTTATTCTATTTGTTCGTTATTGTACTTTATGTGAGTAACTTTATTGATTGAACCTTTTTTATGTGAAAAAATTAAAAAAAAAAAAATCTTATTGATTTTTGTGTTGTACATCATCATGCGATAATCTTGTCATTAATAAATAAACAAAAAATTATCTCGTAGCTTACTGATGTTTTTATGTGCAAAACCTACTTTAATTAGGCATCTGTTTATCTTGCAAGATAATAGTAACATCCAGTTTGGTTAAAAATTAAATCCTTTGGTGGCGAGACTAGAGTGACCTCTGCAGGGCACAGGCCTAAGCAATGATATATAGAGGCTGTGCACAGTCCAGAACTCATGGCCACTGACAAGATCCAAAGGATCTGGGGGCCTGTTTGGCTCCAGGCGTTGCCAAAAGGTTGTCAGTGTTGACAGTCAACTGTCTTTGGTGTTCCACTCCAGATTTTCTGTTTGGATGTACTTGCATAGTCTTTCTATATTCTGCTTGAATATGCCTGTAACGCAGTGGAGATTTAAAATCAGGTTTTTTCTTCCTGCTTAGATTGTAGAATTGAATTTATTAATATTGTATTAATGTATATTAACACACACACACACACACACAAATGTAAAAGAATGAAGAATAAAATTGCAACGTTCAAAACATTAATTTAAAATAACGCTCAATACAAAAGTAGAGCAATAAATATTTATTATACACTGTTACATTAGAAAATGTAAGCATCCACTACAAAATTATTGTTAACCACCTGAAGAGACGTTTTATTTTAAATGCTGAAACGAAATGTACAGTTTTGTAGTGGATACTTACATGTTCTAATGTAACAGTGTATAATATGGAAGCGAAATACTCGGTGTAAGGGAGACTACTCTATATAAATTTAGTTTATTCCTTCCCTTGTGAATCGCACGAACCCTCTGTTACTGAAAAAAAAAAATCTATTGCTGAAATTTAAAATTGTGAATATTTTGTAGGAGGAATGATCCTGTTCTTCAAGTTCGTTCCGCAGCTCAAGAAGCCCTGGTTCAAATTGGAGGGGAAGAAGCCGAGCGATGTGTATCAGTGACGCGTCTCCTCATGAAAGAAATTGAATCTTTGAAGAAAAAGTCAGAAACAAAGAGAGTGATCATAACAAAATAAAATTTCTTTCTTTTTTTTTTTTTTTTCTTTCTTTCTTTTTCTTTCTTTTTCTCTTTCTTTTTCTCTTTCTTTCTTTCTTTCTGAATGGACCAATTTACTTTTTATAGTAATTTTTCTATTTCATTATCTTTACTGTCTTCTACATTAAAACAACACTTTTCTTTTTATAAAATGTCTGACACTCAAATGATAGAAATAAAAGCAAGAAATCCCATTGTAAATCACTGTGCTAAAAAGCAGAGAATTTGAAATTGAATCTTAATGCTGATTTGGTGAGGCTCATTACCATATACAAAAGTAGTAATAAGACCGCTTTTCATCTGCCTCTTGTAAAATCGGAAAGTATTCACATTGTATCAAGAGTGCAGACAAAGTAAAAATATATAAAATTAATTTTTAAAAATTTTGAATTGTTAAATATGCAAATGAATTTATCAACTTAACAATTATTTTGTTGGCTACATTTTGTGAATTACTTTATATACAGAAAAATGTCACTTGTCACAAGCAGACCAATCTTGGTAATGGTTAAATTGATCCACTGGTTAAAAACTGTGAATATAAAACTGATGAAAAAAATCTTTACCGTATATGAATCTAATCATATTGTTGTACACATTATTATTAAGTGTTAGCCAATGAACTGGCATCTAGTCTTTCATGAATCTGATACCCAAGTGGTATAAATATTAAATTTCAGCAATGGTTGCTGCAGGATTATTTTATGTATTTTAATTATAAATTTAATAAATGCATCTTGGGCATTATTCTCACTAGATTTTTTGTTGTTTTTTTTTTTTTTTTTTTCTGTTACTTGATTTTCCTCTGCATTTTTAATTTTCCATTTATTTCAATTTATTCAAATGATAAAAATATGTCAACTGATTTTGTCTTATTTTATTTTCAGTGTTTTGCAAAAAAGAGGCTAATTTTCAAAAATGTTTTGAAATTCTATTTATACTCGTGGACTTTGTTATATTTCTCTGCCTCTATTTTGATCAGAAAGATTGAGGTGGAAATTTTTACTTTTTTCTTTTTAATAAGATTCACATTTAAATAAAGAAATAGAAAAAGTAATCAAGAAACTTTTTTTTATAGTGTAAAGTGTTTTCTATAATTTATTACTACTTGTCTAAAACTTTAATCTTGACTTCAAACAGTAACCAGTTGATAGTGAATAAATTTAGCAATGACAGTAACACTTTTAAATAAGATTTCTTACTATCTTTTATACTCTTTGCCATTAAAATGAATTAACAACATAGAAGAATAAACGTGCAACTGTTATTTTTATGCTTAGTGATCTTCAGACACATTTCTTCTGATTTGGTTGTTAAACATACAAGCATTAATCAAGAGTGAGTAGGTAGCATAGTAGGTACTCTGTCTCATGTTTACATTTAGAAATCACTTCAGACCTTTTGTTCAAGACAACTTCTGTTTCAGGTATAATCCACATCTTTTAGATTCTGTTTTGTAGAGAAATACTTTCCTTCAAATTCTCCATTTCATCTTTGGTATTTCTTCACTCTTATCTTTCAATTTCTGTAAATAAAGGGAAAAAAATTGTTGTACTATTGGCATATTGACTTGTAAAAGAAGCTTTGTTATTATAGTTTCTTTGTAACTGGCGTCAATATAGAACCTCTTAGGTTCACCTTTAAACCTTTACGGTTGTCTAGTAAACTATAAACATTTGCTTTTCAGAAAGCAGTCATCTCTATTTCTGAAGTTATGGGGTTGGTGTTGAACTCATGTAAACTGTTTTGATTTTGTTTTATTTTTGGGATTGTTGTCTATGCAACAAGAACTCAGTTTTTTTTTTTTTTTTTTTATTATTAACTACTAGCAGTAGAGCGCGGCGTTGCCCGGGGATGTGACAGTAAGAGATAGATCAAGTATCGACCATCATAAAGACTGAAAAATAAAATTGACAAAGATTATTGTTTAAGGTTGATGGACATGCATGTCTTAATTAGGTTTTGTTTTTTTTTTTTTAACGAATTGGTCAAACTCAAACAAAAACTATCGATTGAATAGAATTTTATTATAAACAATTGTCTTGTAAATGGAATTTTTAAAGCATTCTGAATGTAAAAATAAAGAAAAAAAGTGTGCAAGACAATAAGAAACACTACCTGCCAAAGAAAAAGTGAAGTTTTGTTGAAATCGGTTGAAAAATGTAGGAAATCCGATCCCATATATAAACAGACACACACTCACAAACAACCTGGGTTTTATAATAAGTATAACTCGATACGAGTTTTCCCCCTTTCATACTTGTAACAGCAATAATCATGTTTTCAAATTGATTTCGTGCAAAAACAATTGTTTTTCCAATTTTTGGCGCTGTCAGAACCACCGCAAGGTAATTTTATGTAGTCCTGTGAATTTTTTTTGAAATCGGTTGAGAAATGTAGGAAATCCGATCCAATGTATAAACAAAAAACACACACACACATGCGCACACACACTCACACACAACCTGGGTTTTATAATAAGTATGATTTTATAGAGCTTACTATATTGTTATCTTTTATAGTCTTTGCTTTGGAACAATGAAAACCATGTCATCAACTAATGCAATTGTTTCATATAGTAAGTGTTCTGATTCCTTTGCTTCAATTTTTAGTTTGATATCTTGAATATTTGAATTTTCTGACTTCAGAAAAATAACAATTAGATGCGGTACCTAATGCATTATGGGGTCATGTGGAGGTGCTGAAAAGTTGTTGGCCTAACCAAAGCAAAATCTGATCTTAGGTCATTTCATCAGATTTTAGGAAGTAAATCCAAAGATAAGGATCCCAACAAAAACTAATCAGCATGATATGATGTCTAAATTATTTAACGAAACCTGTTTGAATGTTTATTCCTGTATATATCTTCATTAAAATAAACATTTTCATTTTTCTGAAGATATTCTACACTTTGTTCTCAGCTAAAAGAAAATATGAAGGCCTGAAGTTGCATTTTTATTAATCTCTTAATACCAATTATAAAATCCAATATTAATAAAAATCAAAATCTGCTAGGATAGTGGGCTTAAAGTTTTTATCATTTCATAACTGAATTTAATAAAATGTTTGCACTTAAAGTTTGTACTTTTAAATAATTTATTATAATTTTTTATAAAGCGTATTATTTACAAATATTCTTAATGGTAAGTAGTATAATTCACATAGGAAATAAAACTGGAATCAAAATCAGAGTTGTTTCTTATCAATTTATGAGAATTTGAATATCTAACCTCAGTTTAGTCTAAATGATGAAAGTAAAGTTTAAGTGTTTTATAAATATGCATATCTTTTGAAGTGTGATAGTCAAAAAATGTCTTGCAGACCTATTGACTAGTTTTGAACTTGATTATCTCCCCTGTTGATAGCTCGTTACTATAGCTAACTTTGTCAGAAAAAGATATATATATAATGAAATAAGCTAAGGAATGACAGTTTTCAACAATAAAAAGTTACTAATATCTGTTCAGTTGAGATATATATATATATATATATATATATATACACACACAGTGGGGGCAACAAATATTCACACACATACAAATTTTTAATTTACTGTATTTCCAACTAATGAATAAACATAGTTTTCATATAATTAACTGTACACAGATGCATAATAACTAAATATGCATAGAAAACAAAAAAAAATGATTTAATAGAAATAAATCACATTTTTCTATTTTAATGGGTGTAAAAAGTATTTGTACAATACAAAAAAGTATACATAATCTTTGTTTAATACTTTTTAAAATGGCCATTATTCACTTCTACAGCAACTTACCTCTTGTAGTTTGCAATGATTTGAAAATCAAGTTGTCTTCATATCTGGGATGTTTGGAGCTCTCAAATGGATTTGAATTTTCAAATAATGCCACAGATTCTTGATTGGGTTCAAATCTGGTGACTGACTTGGCCATTTCAGGATATTTATATTATTTTCAGCAATGCCAATTCTTCATAGATTTTGCAGTGTGCTTAGGATCATTATCTTCGAAGATCCAATCAGGAAGAAGTTCAAGATTTTCATCTGAAATCATTAAATTTACTTCCAAAATATTTTGATATGCTGGAGCATTCATTCGACCATATATTACTGATATGTTGCCAGTACCTTCTGTAGAAAAACATCCCCAAACCATGATGCTGCCACCATCAAATTTCACTGTCAGAATTGTGTTCTTTTGTTTGAAGACGTTGCCATCTTTCATCCATACACGATTTTTAGAATTATGTCCAAACAACTCAATTTTGGTTTCATCTCTCCCTAATACCCTTTTCCAATATGATTTTTCCTTATCCTTATGATCACAAATGAATTTCAAGCTACCATCTCTGTGTCTTTTCAATAGTAATTGAGTTTTCTGAGTGGAGCATGACTTTAAATTGCTCCTATGAATTACATTACTTATTGTCCGTTTAGTGATATAAATTCCTGATGGAAGCAAATCATCCTGAAACTCTTGACAAGTAAGCATTAGATTTTGTTTGATTTGATGCATTAATTTCCTTGAAGATCTTGCAGAAATCTTCAATGGAGCACCTGTTCTTTGGTTTTCAACAGTTTTGAGTATTTTATACCTTTCAGTGAATGAACTAATGGTAGTAAATAAAATATTCAGCTTGTCTGAGATTTTCCTCTGACTTTTACCTTCTTTCCAGAGCTTAACAATCAGTTCTGTTTGCGAAATTGTAAATTCTTTACCTCTTACCATGATGATAACCTTCTTGCATGAATATCAGTTACAGATTGTTCTGTTTGTATTTTTAGGCTAAAAATAACTATTGATAACATTATAGGAACATTCTAGAATATTCCACTTGAATTATCTGGAGTATTAAAGCAATTTCAGTTTTAAAATCTGAAATTTTCATTGTACGAATACTTTTTTCACCCATCAAGATGGATAAATGGGATTTTTTTTTTTATTAAATCAAATTTTTTTTTTTTTTGTTTTCTATGCATATTTAGTTATTATGCATCAATGTACAGTTAATTATATGAAAACTGTTTATTCATTAGTTGGAAATACAATAAATTAAAAATTTGTATGTGTATGAATATATTGTTTCCCCCACTGTGTGTGTGATATATCTATATAATAATAATAATAAATCAAGAAGAAAACCTTAAAGATTCATTTTTGGTTATAATTTATTTTGTGAATATTTCTATATATTCATCTCTTCAGACAAAAAGCTCTTCAAATTTTATTAAGAACTCTGTCTGACAAAATATATAGAAATGTTCACAAAATAAATTATAAAAATGGATTTTTAAAAGTTTCTTGATTGATTTTTATAATGCTCTGCAGTTTACATTGAGCTCTCTCTGGATTGATATCCTACTTGGAATTATCCCTACCAGTCACAAATTGGTATATATATATATATATATATATATATCTCAAAAACAATTTTGAGGAAATTGTATTATGAAGTGTGAAAATTTTACTTATAATGCATTTTATCCTTCAGGACTTCATCTTATTATCCCCCCCCAACAATTCTGCAAATCTGTTGAATTTTTGTTGGAAAGTTTTCAAAGGAATATTAAAATTAGAGATTTTTAAAAGAAGAAACTGAATTTAATTTCTTCTTTGTCACTGAGGCCTGTTGGTATGACGCTTGCATTGTATTGAAATGGTACAGGTTTCATTCTTGGTAGTGAATGCACACTGCTGATGAGTCCCAAATAGGACGAAACGGCTGCCCAGTGCTTTCTGTATTCTTTCGGTGATCAAGTTTTTTTTATTTTTTATTTTATTATAATGTGTGAAACTGACCCAAATAATCTCTTTCCATCCGACAAAGTCTCTCTGTACAAGCAGCATCGTGTTCAAGAACAAACTGTCTATTCTCTCACGCAATATGTTTTTATGCTCAGTTGATCTTGTAAAAACGATCTCACTTTGCCTCGAGGTAAATCGTCTTCTCTTCTACATATAAACTAAAAAAAAAATGATTTGATTCTAAATACAATGCATTTTGATTTGCATATAGGTAAATACATAATCATTAAAAAATGAATGTGTGGCTCCAGTTGTCTTTTCAAACATAGTAAGTGTAAATTTTACAAGTTTTCTTGAAGAATTAGATTTTTAAAAGTAATTTAACTTTATCATCATCTAAAACATCTAATTTATTATAATGCTCTGCAGTTTCCATTGAGCTCTCTCTGGATTGATACAAGAAAAGGAAAAAATTGCACAAAACTTTTCAGCCTCGCACTAACAAGCAAAAGTCTCTGTATGTGACTGCATAATGGTGAGAAGTTTAATCTCAATATTAAGTTTATTTTAGTACAGCACAAGATCAAAGTAGATATTGTGTTGTCCTAATCTGAGTACAGCTTTGAAAACATCATAAACAGTTTGGTTTCTTAACTAAGTATAAAAACCGACAAGTGGTCAATTAGAGTGAATGTCACCATTTGACCTACGTTACAAATGACTTTAACCTAATCTTTTAATCTTTTATAGATGCAATTTTTCTCGTAATTAATTATATATTTATAAAATAAGGAAACAAAGAAAAATAAACTTGCGGTGAAAAAGATTTAACTGTGGAACAAATAAATTTAATTAATATGGATTGTGTCCCTTGTCATTGGAGCAAGGGAAGTAATTACAGATAAATCTTTGAAGAGTTATTGCACTTGAAAAAATTGCTCAAAACTTTTCGGCCTCGGACTAACAATTATTGCTAGATTATTTTTGTCATTCACAATCCCTTTTCGATAAACTGCATAAATCTGTTTTTTTTTTTTTTTTTTTGAGTAAGAAGGTTGCATTTTTATCTTTATTAAAATAAATATGCTGATGTTAAAATCAATAAATAGAAAAATGTCAGTTTTAATATCTTTTAAACCTGCACGTTCATGTGGTCACTGTCATAATACAATGAAAAAAACGATCTTTTTTTCCTTTTTCTTTTAATAGTTAAAAACAACAACAAAAAACTAAACTTTCTCAATCCCATCGAATGACAGACAGAACGAACGTTTGAATCAATCCCATATATTTTATGTTTTAACAGAAGCATTTCTCATGAACAAAATGTTTTTTTCTTCAAAGATAATTTAATACTCCTACTACTGCGTGCTGCTAATCGATGAACTTTACTCACCAAGCCTTCAACTCTTCTTTTGCGAGGTAATTTAAGAAAGAAAAGCATAGAACATATAGATCATTTGGTAACTGCCAATTGTGTATACCAACTACCAAATTGCTTGTTGACAGATCACGTGATCAATATAATTGCTACAATTAAATGTATGTACTTATATATACGAGGGGGTGCTGAAAAGTTCTCAAACAGATGCACATACGTGTGTATATATATATATATATATATATATATATACATACACGATGCGATGGATAAATTGTCACCATTTTAGTTTCGCGCATGTCCGTTGTTTTTTTTTATTTTGTTGACTAAACAGTATAGATCCGTGAGAAAAAGAACAAAATAATACAATCTACTCCGCCAGAAATTTGGCTTGCCTTCCTGCTTGGCATTCGCGCCGGAAGCCCCAATACGAACATTTCAGAGTGGGTGTCAACCTAGGGACAGTGCAAGAAAAGAGTTGTATGAGTCTAATGATGATTACGAAGGTGTTTTGGTGTGATCACTAGTGGTAGCGACGTTATACCTCCATTCATCTTCCTACAGAGCCTCAGACTCAACACGGAGGCCTACATCAAATGCCTTGAGGGTGTAGTGTTGCCCTGGCTCAAGAGGGTGGCTGCTGGAAGACCCTGTCTGGCAACAGAACTCTGCATCATGCCACACAAGCAGGAGAACCCAGTCATGGCTGTCAGACAATTTCTGCGATCACATTTCCCCTTACATCTGGCCACCTAACTGCCCCTTGATTATTATCTGTGGAGGCGCAGTTGAACGAGATGCCAACAAAACCAAAGATGAAATGAAGGCAAGTATTCACCAACTTAAACAGGGAAACCATCCAGAAGAGTTGCAGGAGATTTTGAAGCTGTGGTTGTGGTTGAAGTCAATGGGGATTTTATTGAATAAATTTACTCTTTGATTTTTCAAGATATTTTTGTGTAATTTTGGTAAATATATCTGTGAAAATGAGATGTCCGTGTTATTTTCATTTTGGAGTAATTTAGACGACAATTTATCCATTGTATCCTTTATATATGGCCTGACGATTGCGTATAAGCATGAAACAGATTGTCGCCTCTGGGTATTGACTTCAATGTCCACTTTTATATCTACATACGCTCTATCCCTGATATTGAACACTAACCCATAAATATAGCATACCTTGAAACTATATATTATTATTATCATATATATATATATATATATATATATATATATATATATATATATAATTATTTATTTAAAAAATTAATAACATAAATATGTTATAAGATCACAACAAAAATAGCCATTTTGTTTCAACACCCCCGTATTGAGCACTCTTTTAAGAATAGTAATTGTTGGTTATTGGAATTCATTCCGTATACACCAATCATATACTTGGGTATATATATATATATATATATATATATATATATATATATATATATATATATATAATGTCTAATCATGGGAAAGGCTTCGGTACCGGAGTCTGATGTTATGCTCAACTTCGTTCTGGGAACTCCTGCGACGACGCTACTGCCAGGATGTATTGGACATCATCGATAGCATGGAGACAGACGTACTGCATGGGCAACTGCCGATCTCTCATAAAACCCTGCCCAGGTCAGCGCCTTAGATCAGACACTCCAGCGACGCGACGGCAAAACATGGGAAGCAACAGTCTATTGATGGGGGGGGGGCTTCTGTATGGGGAGCTAGCCAGTGTCAAGAAGGTACGAGGTCGACCAAATCTTCGCTTCAAGGACGTTTGCAAAAGTGACATAAGCGCAATGGACATGAACATCGAGAGGTGGGAAGACGTTACTAACGATCGCTCACGCTGGAGATGCGATTTACATCGAGGGTTGGAGCAAGGACATAAGAAACGGAGTCTTGCCACCAGGATGAAGCGTACACGAAAGAAAGAAAACAACACAGCGACATTGGGGTAGAGCGAATTCACATGCGTTCGTTTCAATCGAGACTCTCACTCCCGCGTGGGCCTGTACAATCTTAACAAATGCATGTTCTCTCGGGGCTGAAAATATCTATCTATCTATCTATCTATCTATGTGTGTGTGTGTGTGTTTGAAAATTCAAATATAAATAAAAAAAATATCTGTAAAAAGACAATTTACACTCAGTAACCCATTACGTCTTAGTGACGCTATTGCCTCGCTTGGAGTAAAATGATTAACAAAAAGACTGAAGGAAAGCTATACTTTACCAACGCGTTTCGTCCTCTGATGGACTTTATCAAGGCAAATACAATGATTTTATTTTGCAACATTTATTAATAAACAGAAGTGAAAGTAAAATAAGTAAAGAATGCCACACTCACTAAAAGAGAAAATAACTTGCGGAAAATTATTGAAAGTGCCGCTGTCGAATCTTACCAAAATGTAAATCTACGCCCAGGCATCCCGTCACCGCCGTTGATCTTCCATTCGACCAGAATCCAGCAAAGATATTCCGCTCGATCAGTCTACTCCAGGACCCCATCGTCATCATCCCTGCCAAAGCACCTTACCCGGCATCACATGAACACCTCAAAAAACACCACACAGATGTTGATTTCAACCATGAAGAAGGGTTCATGAATGGTCAAACCATAACGTCTTTCGAATCTTCAGGCTCGCATCCTCAGTATCAGCAATCATATTCTTGACTTCTCCTCACTAGCCACGCTAGAACCCTTGTATCAGCAAAGTCAGATTTTTTAGCTTCACTAACCACTCCGGGTCTCTCTCGTAGTCACCACCCTAATATCGCCAGCCAACCAGCCAATGCACTTTAACCCTGCCTTACTAAAAATCAGCCTACCTCCGTGACCGCGATCGATCAACCCGCTAACAGTTCGCCTGGCCATCAAACATCTCGGTGTCGATTTCAACCATGAAGAATGGCGTATGACAAACCCCGCCAACAATCCTATATGTAGATTCACTCATTCGCTCCAGACCTATCTCCTGACCCCAATTGTGATCTCAGCCAACCAACCCAAGAAATCTGTCAACACCCTTACACCTAATCACTTTCATAACAATGGCAACTAATGAAGCAGATATGAACAATATTTGCCATCTTTCAAACAACTATGTATATATTCTGAATTTTGATCAATACTCACTTCTATTTCTGTTTATCATGTTTAATATGTGTTAGAAATATATAAATGTCTAATTTTACACTATTTACATTATTCGGACTATTGTCCTCATCTTTGTTGCCATATTTATCACAATGTTTCAGCTGTTGTACGCTCTGGCCTTCTTCAGGTGATTGAACTGTCGAACTGAACCCTTTATTTCACTCGCTAGGGTAGACTGTTCTAATTCCACGTGTCATGTCTAATGGATGTCAGTTATCAGTTATCTACTGTTAATTCACCTCGCTAAGTTCTCCACTGCCTTAACGAGGTATCGAACTCACAACTCTTTGGGTCCTGTCACTGGATCAAACCAACGTCTTTATCCATGTGTCCTTAAGGATAAAGGATATAAGAGTCCAAATAACGTAATACCTCATCTCAGAAAATAGTGATTTCTAATTTTGTTCATAACTTTATAATTTTTTAAATTTGAAATTTTTCAGGGATAACAAACGGAGAACATCTTTTCCCCCCCTTACTCCAAATTTTAAAAAACAAAGTTTTTGAGCTTAAAAACGCATTCAATTACTATGAATGATTGCTTCAAATGTGTTTCACATTGCTAAGGATAAATTTGAAATTTGTAGGGATACAAACGGAGAACATGTTGAAAATTTTCAATAAAGTTTTGACGTAAGATATGAAATTGACAACTTTTCCCATTTCACTGAAACGGCTCTTTCTTTCTTTCTTTCTTTCTTTCATTTTCTCACTGAAATCAAATAGTGTGATTTCTTCTCTTTCCACACGATCAAAACAGAATCTCTCTTTCTTTCTTTCTTTCTTTCTTTCTTTCTTTCGTTCCAGACAATATTTGTCTTATGAGCATTTTCCTTACTCATTTATAGGTTGGAAATGGAAGTGTAATCTGGGTTTTTTTCTTTCGTTATCAAGGAGTCACTACTGTGATAAAAGTATGAATGTTTATTATATGTCAAAGTTTTGGAGTCGTGTAAGCTTTGGTTGAGGGATTTTTGTCTGGCTACAGAACATTGGATTATTAATCTAACTGTTTTTTCCTATTGCATCAACACACACACACACGCACACATATATATGTATATAATTTCTTCGAAAATTATAACATAAATATGTTATAAAATCACTGCAAAAATAGCCATTTTGTTTCAACACTTCTGGTGTCTTATTAAGTGATGCTTCTGAATGCAGAAATTCAACATCATCACTTGATAAGACACCAGAAGTGTTGAAACAAAATGGCTATTTTTGTAGTGATTTTATAACATATTTATGTTATAATTTTCGAAGAAATTATATTTGCTCTAGTCTGTATTGAGGACTCTTTTAAGAATAGTATTTTTTTTTGGTTATTGGAATTCATTCTGTATACACCAATCCTATACTTGGGTATATATATATATATATATATATATATATATATTGTTGCGGGAGTGTTGGTCGAGTGTTTAGTTGGAAACACGTCTCTCCTGGTACATTTATTTCACAAGAATAATGGCGGACATGGAATGTGAATTCGGATAATAAATAACAAATTAACAACAAAACTATATATATAAACAAACGATAAGTATGTTTTAACTAAATAAAAGTATATATAAACAACAGAAGATTTTTGCATGTGACAAAATAATGAATATGAAAGAAGAAAACACTTTAACTAGTGAAGGTGTGGACTCGTCCAATCATCCTTACCTTTCTAACCCTAACAAAAGCAGAGTCCACATCGTACGCCTACGTACCTAGAAATCTTCGACCAATAAAAACGACAAGAAACGAAGCAAACAACCCCATTGGTCAAACTTGAAGTTCACGTGAATTGCGCCAAAACCAAGTGAGCCATGGATATATAAACAGATAACGTTTGAACCTTCGAGGAGAGAATGTAATTACCAAGTTTCAAGATAACATTCACCGACTGTCTTTTGCTGAAGACGTTAAAGACAATTACCAACTCCTTAGTCAGTCTCCACGAATTCGCAGAGTAATTACCAATATACCCCACGCCACTCTAAATCATAAAATTTACTGACTCACATTCGAACATTCAACGATCGACTCTGTGAACACTTTTCTCAACTTAATTATGTACAGTGAATTGTATTTACTACTAAAAAGATAAGTAAACATCAAATACGATTAACTTAATCGTATTTGATGTTTACTTATCTTATCGAAGGGTAGACCACTCTAAAAAAACTCTTTCCAAAAACTCTTATTATTCATAATTACGATATTCGACACAAACAAAAAGACAGCGAACCAACGAACAATATCAACAAAGAGACATTCACGAATCAAACAATTACACACACATTTTGTCCACACGACACACACTGATTACCCAATCTGTATATTGATAAATTGTATAAATGTTGCATTGTTTTCTAAATTGCATATGTTTCGTTTTTAATTGCATTTGAAAGTTCGTTTATTTATATGTTTGGGGATGCAGTGAGACACGCAACCCACTAAAAAAATCCTTCTGATTCTTTCTTAAATAATTAACAATCCTGCACGTCCCCAACAAATGTGTTTGTGTAGAAGTAAGTGTAACAAGCGTGTGTGATAGACACATGTGTATATATGCATGTCTGTAAGAGTTTTCAAAAGTCAACAGAGGAGCAAGAAAAGTGAACGTGCCTCGGCGGGCAGCATCTTTATCTACGTGCGATGTACATCTTTCCGTCCCTGGGGGAAAATAGGTAAAAGAGTATAACAGAGAATGTCACTGCCTAGCGACGTTTTTTTTCTTTTTAGGAAAGTAAGTTGGGTAACTCCATAAATATATATATATATATATATATATGTATATATATATATATATACTTTCTTTCTAAAACAAAAAAGTTAATATCAATCAACCTAAACTGAAAAGTCTTACTAAAAATATTATGCCTCTGACAAGAATCGAACCGTTATCGCTTTTTTTTTTATCAGGTAAACTGTTTGTGTAGATGGAACATGTCTTTTTATATATATATATATATATATATATATATATATATATATATATATATATATATATATATATATATATATATATAAAAAAAGAGATTATAATTAAAACATTTTGAAATAATCTCTTATAATAAAATATAATAATAATATATTGCACTAGTGAAATTTTACTCCATCTGTTCTTACTCTCATTTGGACACACACAAACACACACACACACACACACACACACACACACACACACACATATATATAAATTGATATTATTACGTTTTCGATGAGTTGAACATGTCGGTGTTCATAAAATAAAAATAATCGAAATGGATAATTAAAGTCTCCGTCTTCCTATTATCATTATAATGCTCTGTAGTCTACATTGAGCTCTCCCTGGATTTATATCCTACTCGGAATTTTTCTCTTCCTGTCAAAACTGGTAAAACGTATATATATATATATATATATATATATATATATATATATATATATATATGTGTGTGTGTGTGTGTGTGTGTGTGTGTGTGTTACTTTGAACGTTATTTTCTAGTGGAAACCGTTATTTCTAATGGATACACTATTTTTTAAACAATGAGTGTTACGTCATCCACAAAAAATAGCGTTTGAAATAATAAAAATGTAGGATTAAAAATAAATACATTAATTCTTTACACACACACACACACACACACACACGCGTGCGCCCGTACACACACACATATATGTACATACTACCTTACATCTCTAGCACGACTGAGTGTTGTTTAATATATATATATATATATATATATATATATATATATATATATTTGCTCTGTTTCATTAAATTGTGCACTGTTTCATTAACACCTGCACTATATAAAAGGATATGTTGCAATTTTATTGACATATATCCATATGTATATATATATACATACCGTAATTTCCCATGTATAATACGCTTTCACCCATAATACTCACTCCTAAAATTGTGCTGAAAGTGTGGGAAAAGGCTTCTACTCACGTATAATACGTAGCTTTTGTTGGGTAATCAAATCCTATAAATTTTACCTCTCCAAATTCTTTACGGCTAGCGTTTCCCACTCTTATTAAAAACGGTTTTAAACATAAAATTCAGTTTTTATGATAATTCTTATTTTATCTTACATTTGTAAGTATTGTTAGGTGACATATGATTGTATTTGACATCCTTATGGGGTCGCAGTCACCGAATGTTACTGTCAAATTGTCGTATGTTTTGATGAGTAGTTATTTCGCAACTGAAATCGACCCATGAAAAGGCAATTTTTTCTAGCTGTGCATAATCCGCACCCCTAATTTTGCTTATTATTTTTTAGAAAAAAATGCGTATTATACATGGGGAATTAAAGTATATATATATATCTTGCAATCTCTCCCAGATACTGCCTGGAGTGACTATTACTATTGTAGATTAGATTAATGCATGGCAACAGACAATATTCGTTAGATGCAGTCATGAAACGAAAGAATATCTACACAAGATTAACAAGATATTAACTGGAGCGAAGTATTCATGCTATGAAACATCTAACAACTTGTGTTCTAGATTAGAAAGTACATAATTACTCATCTAATTAACCTATTTTCATATTGACCAAGAGTCCCATTGACTAATTATCGGTTTATTTTGCGAGCTACAATATGAAGAAATCAAAGTAAAGCAAGTACAAAAATTTAGTTATCTTGAAAAGATGACGGAAAATGTCTCACGGGAATCTGAAGATGCGTTAGAATAGCCGAAGATGTTTTCCAAAAGCAAAACAAAATATTAAGAAATAGGAAAATTTTGTCGGAAACAATTATAAGAATGCTCAACCATGCAATATCAATCTTCCTATATGATATTTAATGTTGGACAATTTTCTTATAGATGAAGAGGTGTGATTCTACAGAAGGATGAAAAGAATACCATGGACGGAACATGTGAACCACAAGAAAATTTTAAAGAAAATAAGAACGAAAAGGATACTTTTTGTTGTAATGGAATGTCCCACACTCCTTATCGCCTATGTGGACTGACTATATCAGTAACTATATATAGTGGGCACAGGATATACCTGGGGACTTGCTTCGGCAATTAGTTGGAGATTCGTCTCCAGCTAAGCTAGGCGAACTCTCTGCATTCGGACGGAGAGGAACCCTGACGAGGCTATGCCGAAAGGCAGTGTCTCGTCTGGGGTGGTAGACAGCTACCCGAACCCGTTTTTTACAGGGTCTACGGGGAATTTTTGCCCGAGCCTACGGACTCGGATAGCCAACGTTAAATTCGTCCTTGTGCCACATCTGACGGCATAGGGCGGTGGGCAAATATCCTTGCTTCGGCGATTATTGGGAGATTCGTCTCCAGCTAAGCTAGTCTAACTTTCTGCCGAAGGGCAGAGTCTCGTCTGGGGTGGTAGACAGCTACCCGACCCCGTTTTTTACGGGGGCTACGTGGAATTTTTTCCCGAGCTTACGGGCTCGGTTTATACCCGCATTAAAAAACGGCCTTGTGCCACATCCTGCCTCGCGGGGAGGTAAGGTAAATATCCTTGCTTCGGGAACTACTAGCCTGCCACCCGATTCCTCGTCTTTCAGTAGTCTTTATTCTTTCCCAATAAACCCGTCTTCTTTCATGTACGTGCGTGTTGCTGTTCCATCAATCGAGTACCTCCTTTGTCTGTTTGTAACATCTTTAAGGATACAACGCTTTTGCTTAAGATCAAAAAGAAACAGTTGAAATTTTTGGGACGCAATAAGGAAAGAGTGTTTGGAGAATTTGATGCTCGCAGGAAGGCAAGAATGCCAGGGGAAAACATCAAGTAACCTATCTGTTGTAACCTAAAGAAGGTTACTGAATAGAATAATCACACGAAGGTTGGTAATGAACAATAATACCTAGAATAAGAACAACGCCTATAAGATTCGCCAGCGGCGCGTAGGAGTAGTCAACTGTTAGAAGTAAGTCAAGTAAATTCCACAATGAATCTCCAAATGCAGGATATCTACCAACCGTCCCATGCGGTCAGTTGTGCCACAAGGCCGAATTTAATGTGGGGTGCCCGAGCCCGTAGGGTCACCCAAAAATTCCCTGTAGATCCCATATAAAACGGGGTCGGGTAGCTGTTTCTCGAGACGAGACTCTGCCTTCCGATATAGCCTCGTCTGGGCATCCTCTCTGCCCAGAGGCAGAGAGTTTGACTAGCACAGCTGGAGACGAATCTCCAACTGCAGGCCGGCCGACCAACACATACTGTACTCACTACTGTATTTACAGGAATGGTGGCATACCCATTATCGTCCGTAGGTATGCTAAAACACACTATCTAATAAGCTTTCGGAAACAGATGACAGGACATGTCAATGTTTTGCTATTCATGGGAGGGATATAGTAAGAGGACAAACATTGGTAAGAGCCACATAGATAAAGAAATTGTGGAGAGCTATGATCGCCCAAATCCTGAAGGGACACAGTACATAAAAGAAGATGTTTATTACCCTCCCCACTCTAAAGCTATGAGCCAATCTCTCCGTTTACCTACTTATTCACTTTTCTATATCACATATTAATGCAAACTTCTTTTCATAAGAAACAATTACGTTGATACCTTAATCCTATGGATTGAAAAATGCTATGTGCAAAACGGTCTTATTTTAACTAAAAGCAGTAAAACTTGGATTGTTTTTTGTTGATTTATCAAACATGGTAAATACAATAAGAGTGTAAGCAAGAAGACTTCGGCGTCAATTCATATCTGCCTGTTTGATAGCTGTATTTCTACTTGAGAAGACAGTTGTTTGTACTTCCCCTTCTCTCTCTCTTTTTACTTGCTTACCCGCCAAACTCCTCGCTTACTTACGCCACCTCTCCTGCATCCTCTCCTGTGCCCACGCCTGCTTCATTCATTTGCATTTTGCTTTTCTCAATATCTTCAAGTTTCAGCTGAGAAATTTGGGTCGTAGTGATTCGGCCGAGAGAACAGCAACATCATTCGAATGTTTCGATCCGGCTTTGATATTGTTAAAATCTTACTTTGGGGAAGCGATGGCAGGAGAGCTCTCTCATCCTTTTCTCCAAGACAGAACGATGGCGCCAGTGAAGGCCTGGTCTTTTACAAATCTCAGTGGCCCCGGAATGTCGCTTTGGCTAATGGGATGCCACAGTGGCCTAATCCTTGGCAGGTTGTGCATATTGCATCCCAAGGAAATATATAGATAAGCATTAGTGAACGTAGGAAAAAAGAAGAGGGAAGGGCAAAGAGAGGAATAAATAGAGAGAGAGAGAGAGAGAGAGAGAGAGAGAGAGAGAGAGAGAGAGAGAGAGAGAAGGATAATGAAATGAAAGGAGAGAAGTGCAATTTTTATAGAGAGAGAGAGAGAATATGTATAAAGCAATTGTCGGAGATAGAGTGTAGCATAGTTGCAGTTAAGAAAATGGGAGGAGAGAAAAAGGGAGAGAAAATGAAAGTTAAAAGAACGTGAGAATGAAAGTAAAATTACAAGAACGCAGGAAAGAAAGAAGAAATTAAAGAGCGCGGGAAAGAAAGAAGAATTTAAAATCGCGGGAAAAAAGAAGAATTTAAAGAGAGCGGGAAAGAAAGAAGAGTTTAAAGAGCACGGGAAGGAGCGGGAAATGTCAAGAGCGCGGGAAAGAAAGGAGAATTTAAAGAGAGTGGGAAAGAAAGAAGAATTTAAAAGCGCGGGAAAAAAGAAGAATTTAAAGAGAGTGGGAAAGAAAGAAGAGTTTAAAGAGAGCGGAAAAGAAAAAAAGAAAAAAATTAACGGGAAGGAGCGGAAAATTTCAAGAGCGCGGGAAAGAAAGAAGAATTTAAAGAGCGCGGGAAAGAATGAAAGAAAGAAAAAATTAAAGAGCGTGTGAAAGAAAGAAAAATTTAAAAATGTTAGAAATGTCAAGAACAAAAGAAAGAAAATTCGACAGTTCTGTATTTCATCGCAGAAGAACGTACGTGCGGGTGTTGAAAAATTACTTGACCCAACCCATTTCGCAAATTTTGATGAAAAAAATGGCCAAACATTATAATTTCTTTTTTTTTGTTTTTTTTAAAATCTCCTCCAGGTCGGACCGAAAATATTTCATCGCCTCATGATAGATAAAAACTGTAAGAGATAAAAACAACTCCAGTAAAACAGAGCGTATGGATATGAATTATAAAAGAAGTAGTAATCAAATAAGAGAGAAAGAGAAACATAGATGTATAAGAAAGGATAAGTGAAGCACACCATCCATCCTCCATATATATATATATATATATATATATATATATATATATATATATATATATATTAAAGAAATACCCCTTTTACACTCTCTGTTAAATTACAAAAACTTACACTACTCATCAATTTTCATTTCATTTTTCGTTTCATATATATATATATATATATACATACATACATACATACATACATATATATATCATATATACATACATACATACATACAAATTTATATATATATATATATATATATATATATATATATAAGATAGATAAATCAAACGGCTATACCCTATAAGCAAGGGTATACGCGTATGCTGGTGTGCATACGCGGGCAAGCAAATAAATAATCGTCAAATTCATACATAAGGTGCAAACATAATAGTGCTCGATTTGGTTATACAGAACAAAGGCATTATTATAATTAGTACATATACGTGTACCTACGTTTTGGTGCGCGATTAAAGTTTCTCTGGATTACTATGCTGTTCTTGTGACCGACAAACTGGTAATACAACGAAACTTCAGTTGCACACCAAAAACCTAAATACACGTGTATATATATATATATATATATATATATATATATATATATATAGATAGATAGATAAATAGATAAGTTATGAGTAACTTGGTAATCCGTATGGATAATCCCAAGGAGGATGAAATCCTGAGAGCTCAATTCCAAAAAGGAAGTGCTATCTGATGATTCTGCGTCCTTTAAAAGTGCTCTGGTGAAATAAATTATTATAATGGTACCTTAAAGTGGTCTGTTTTTCTTTGAAATATTAGCTCTGGATTTACATTGAGCTCTCAGGATTTCATCCTCCTTGGGATTAGCCATATGGATTACCAAGGTTTCATATACTTAAATATATATATATATATATATATATATATATATATATATATATATATATATATATATATATATTTTATCTTCAACATCATCACTTGATAAGACACCGAGTGTGTTGAAACAAAATGGCTATTTTTGTAGTGATTTTATAACATACTTATGTTATAATTTTTTATAATAATAATATATATATATATATATATATATATATATATATATATATTAAGAAATGGACAAATTCCGACAATTTATTTATTAAAGACATTTTTATGTTTAACGTTCTTTTTTTTTATAGATACGAGTATTTAAGTAAATGCTCTGTTAATAATAAACAGTATTAAATAACATTTACCGGCCTGAATGTCCGAGAAATTTTCATAGAAAGGACGAATATATATTTATATATATATATATATATATATATATATATATATATATATATATATATATATAATATAAATGAATATAAAAGTGGACATTGAGGTTAACACCGAGCGACAACAGTTTGTTTCATGCTTGAACGCAATCTTCAGCATGAAACAGTCTTGACCTCAATGTCCACTTTCATATTTCCATACACTCCCTCCCGGATATTGCACCTTGTTACTCATCAATATAACGTGGCTTAAAACTCTATTTTTATCATATATAATGTGGAAAAGTGATAAGACAATAATGAAGAATATAAATTGATGATTACTGCATGAAAGATCAGAAAAGAGAGTGATGTAAAAAAAGAAAAGGAAAGGGAAATAATGAAACAAATAATAAAAAAAGGGACATTGAATATAAAACAGAGGAGAGAAACACTGTTATTGATTAGCGAAAGATGTCGAGAAAAAAAAAGAAAGAAAAAAGAAAGAATGAAAGGGAAATAAATTAAAATAAAGAAAAGGTAAAGAAATGGTAAAATATTAAGAGCAGAATAAAAAAAAATAGCGTTAAAAGAAGGGTAAAAAAAATACCTTAAAAAAATAAGAAAACAAAATCTATAAAATCTTCAATACGATACAGACTGAAAAAAAAAAAGTAAAGATAAAAAAAAATGGTGAAATAATGGCTGGAGAGAAGAAAGTAAAAAAAAAAAAAAAGAAAAGAAAAAGAGAATCTATTATAGAAAAAGAAAATGGAACAAAAGAATAAAAACGCTAGAAAGAAGAAGGAAAAGAAGCGAAAAAACATTTGTGCAACCAAGGTTCGCTGAAAATGGCACCAGTAGCAACTCTAATTGCATTATTCGATTTAATTCTGTTCTTTCTGTGTGAGTATTTTATCTGATTCTTTTCCCTCATTTTTTTTTGCCCAATTTTGAGGGTTTGTATTTCAGTATATTTGATCTTTATTCTTCAATATGGTTTCTCTCTCACATTTCCCATTTATTTTTCTCCTTTTCTTTTTTTTAATATACACTCCCCCCACAATATTATATATACGAGAATGAATGCAAATGTATTTGTTACAAATAATTCAAAGTATTATCATTATACACTATGCATTACCATATTTTTATTTCATGTGTCTAGTTTCATCCGTGGCTGGTAATAAATTCACGGGAAAATCGTCAAACAAACAAAAAAAAAAACAAGAAACAAAAACAAAAAAACAAAAAAAAACAAAAACAAAAAAAAGTCACAATTTTGGCTGAGAAAAATAGTCACAGGAAAATATAATAATTAGATTATGGTGGTTGGTAATAAAGTCATCTATTTCTGCCGGTACTTCACGAGTTTATGGGTCCACTCTGTTTGCAACAGAAATTCATAGTAAGTCGATCCAATCTCTAAATTTTTTCTATGCTACGGTCACATATTCGATATATTTCTTAGTTAGGGATTCCTAATATCTTGCAATTTTGTCCATGTTTGGTATATGAGGTTGCGATTTTGTTCATATTTGGGATAAGAGGTTGCGATTTTGGCTATGTTTATGATAAGAGGTTGCAATTTTCTGCACGCTTGGGATAAGAGGTTTCGATGTTGTCCACGCTTGGGATAAGAGGTTTCGATGTTATCCACGCTTGGGATAAGTGGTTTCAGTTTTGTCCACATTTGGAATAAGAGGTTGCAATTTCGTCCATGTTTGGGATAAGTTGTTGCGATTTTGTCAACGTTTGGGATAAGAGGCTGCAATTTTGTCCACGTTTGGGATAAGTGGTTGCGATTTTGTCCACGTTTGGGATAAGAGGTTGCGATTTTGTCCACGTTTGGGATAAGTGGTTGCGATTTTGTCCACGTTTGGGATAAGAGGCTGCAATTTCGTCCATGTTTGGGATAATATGTTGCGATGTTATATATGTTTGGGATAAGAAGTTTCAATTTTGTCCACGTTTGGGATTAGAGGTTGCGATTTTGTCCACGTTTGGGATAAGTGGTTGCGATTTTCTTCACTAGGTTTTTGTCCAACGTGTGCTAACTTTGTTCTGTTTCTTTAAATCCTGTGCCTTTTTTTTTACCCAGTTTCCTTTCACCAGTCTCTTGTATATTTAAATATATAAATTTATGGGTCACTTGATAAATTAATATGATATTTGAAAACACACAAAACAATATGATACTTTCCAATTTGAAATGAATGTTTGTAAAAGATAAATGAAAGAAATTTAACATAGACAAGGTAAAACAAAACAAAAATAAAATCACTTGGTGCACATGTAAAATTGGGCTGAATTTTCTCTGTACTGTTCTCATGATTTCAAAAAGGCTATTAAGTTATACTTTTAGTTTGAAGCAGGGAGCCGGTCTAAGAGTTTGCAGTGCACTGACTACGGTTACTGATGTAAGACTAATAGGTGAATTAGTTTCTAACAAAAATATTTATTGAATTCTATACTGTCGCTGAATAAGTAATAATATACCTATATTTTCTTATAATTAAGTAGACAGAATTACCTCTGGATTTAATTAATAGGAAAAATAATAATGGATACGACAACTACAAGCCATTTTTTATAAGAGATAATATTTCTATGTGCTCAGAAATATTAAGTTTCTTTTGATATCTACGAATGCACATAAGTATTCACTTATATTAAGCACACACATATATAAGAGTATATATTTGTATGCTTTCAAATATGCCCCCGACCACAGAAGTATGTATTTGTAGATATAGAAGAGATGATATTTATGTACAAATATAAATTGAATATGATGTCGTCATATTGGCATCATATTGGCGTTTATAGTTGCATTTTGGCGATAATTAACACGAAAGATGATTACTAAATGTATTTTAAATAATCCTGAAATTAAAAAATGTCTTTAAAAAAAGACTATTTGTCTTTTTTTAAATACATTTTTTAATTAAACATTCTAATTTATTTCCATTAGTTTTCAGCAACGCTGTTCATAATTATGGGAAATAAAATTTGAAAAATATATCGTAATAAAAGCTATGGAAGAAAAGACGCGTTCGTTTGCAGAAATTGTTCGCTGTAAATATTGATTAAATTTTATTGGAACCAATATCAGCACAGTCAAATCTGCTGCCAACCCCACCACATAAATGGGTTTGTTTTAGTAAATGAACAGAATATTCGGAAGCTAGATGTTCGAGATTCAATCCCAGAGCAAAACGAAGAGGGCGCTGAAAATTAGATTAACTGTGAAACTTGAAGTTTATATGCTAATTAAATAATGAAAACCATTTTATGAACCGTCTTATTGATTTTAATGAAATTTAAGCTAATTTTCAATGTAAGTTCAATCCATGCTTAGAATATTGCTACCGGATATGTTCTGGTGCCCCTAATATTTACCATGAGCTCCTTGTTAAAATCAAAAGAAGAATCTGTTGAGTGTTTTTGGTATGTTGTTGGTGCACAAACTAATTTAGTAGCTGTGATTACAAGTTATTCCGGGCGCTGCGTCCTTGGGAAAAATCGTAACAGTTATGCAATGCTTTAAAATTAAACAAGTGAATTTTTAAATGAAACTAAAGACAGATTTGTTTTAATAACAAATAACCACTTATATTTTTTACACCGTGTGGTGTGTTTAATAAAAAAACCTTGAGAAGAAAGGAAACGTTTACATACACACATAGAAGTGTATTTAATAAAACCCTTGAAAGAAAGGAAAAAGTAGGTACTTAACTTCGTTGAAGAATCTATGTCGGCAAAGCGGCAAATGTCAATTCAGTTGATGAGTGATCCATGCTTGAATTCCCAACATGAAATCCCCCTTCACCTTTTTCTTTTTTATCTTTGGTATTTAAGGTTTTCAGGTAGCAGGTGCTGACTCAAAATAAAGCTCTTCACATATGCAAGGGAAGCGCTGTCAGTGGTCGAATAATAGAACGAATTTTATTTTCGAATATTTTAAAACGCTGCAGGAAGTGTCACTCGGAGCCTATGCGTACATGTCAGATTTTGGCCATTCGACTCCTGACTCTGAGATAGCAACTTCCAGTCGATCTGACGATACGCCACCAAGTTTGTTAGTTGAGAGGAACATAGTTTTTAAAATGAAATTCTTCTCCCAGAT
The DNA here is from genome assembly GCA_903632075.3 of Acanthosepion pharaonis. Lineage (NCBI taxonomy): Eukaryota > Metazoa > Mollusca > Cephalopoda > Sepiida > Sepiidae > Acanthosepion > Acanthosepion pharaonis. The sequence goes on from CAHIKZ030000487.1 coordinate 1,376,508, forward strand.
TTGGTGGAACGCGGTACTGTATTTTGTAGAGTGATCATCACTTCCGCCCGTTGTGTTTGTGATGCGGGTGATGTTAATAAAATGACTAAATGGCTGTGAAATTGTTATATCTTTTGTCTCAATGTAAGTTGGTTTAATTTTGTTAATAGATACAGTTTCTCTCTTGTCATTATACAAAATTGTAAAATACATGTCAGCTCTGTCACAAATAATGTACAGACCATTATAAAATGGCGCAAAATCTTGAAATCTTTGCATACAAAATATTTTCACAATTTTTTTGTGATCAGTGTAAATCACAAAGTCCCTGTCTTCTACCAAACTGATACTTTCTCACGGCTAAAAATATAGTTAAAAGTTCTCTGCAGAAAGCTGTCCTGGGAATGACGATAAACTGCTTCCGCGTCCTGGGTAAGACGATAAACTGCTTCCGCGTCCTGGGTAAGACGATAAACTACACCGGCGTCCTGGGTAAGACGATAAACTGCATCGGCGTCCTAGGTAAAACGATAAACTGCATCCGCGTCCTGGGCAAGACGATAAACTACATCCTGCGTAAGACGATAAACTACACCGGCGTCCTGGGTAAGACGATAAACTGCATCGGCGTCCCGGCGTCCTGGGCAAGACGATAAAACATCCGCGTCCTGGGTAAGACGCATCGGCGTCCTAGGTAAAACGATAAAATCGGCGTCCCATCCGCGTCCTGGGCAAGACGATAAACCATCCGCGTCCTGGGTAAGACGATAAACTACACCGGCGTCCTGGGTAAGACGATAAACTGCATCGGCGTCCTAGGTAAAACGATAAACCGCATCCGCGTCCTGGGCAAGACGATAAACTACATCCGCGTCCTGGGTAAGACGATAAACTACACCGGCGTCCTGGGTAAGACGATAAACTGCATCGGCGTCCTAGGTAAAACGATAAACTGCATCCGCGTCCTGGGCAAGACGATAAACTACATCCGCGTCCTGGGTAAGACGATAAACTACACCGGCGTCCTGGGTAAGACGATAAACTGCATCGGCGTCCTAGGTAAAACGATAAACTGCATCCGCGTCCTGGGCAAGACGATAAACTACATCCGCGTCCTGGGTAAGACGATAAACTACATCCACGTCCTGAGTAAGACGATAAACTACATTCACCTCCTGGGTAAGACGATAAACTACATCCGCGTTCTGAGTAAGACGATAAACTGCATTCAACAGCAAGGCCTCTGATCAGGAGACTTTGAGGAGCGTAGAAACATCTCTTAATTGCTGGTGTTCCCTGGTCCACCCTGACCCTGGGTGGTAGCACCTGTTAGGGTTTTAACTATAGGCATATAGCTAACCCCAAATTGGAATCAAAACATTTTGAAAGTGTAAAAATAGGTTTTAATACAGCAATATGTTTTTGCAAAAAAATTAACAACAATAATTTTTTGAAGAAAAAAATATTACCATCAATAAAAATCTTATCGACATTAAATAACACACTGAGGTTGATAAGCCGTAAAACAAACAAAACCAAACCAACTCGGAGAAAGTGTTGTAATTCCTTTGAACTGGATTCATTTTAGAAGAAAAAAAATGAGATAGGCTGAGAGATATTATAATTTACTTGACGTAAAACGAGCGCAACTGCTACCCTACTAGCACCAGTTGTTAATGTCAATTTGATGTCATCATTGCACAAATAACTTAGTTTGGCGTAATTTAATAAAGCCTTTTACACATTTTACATTGCTTGAGTTTGTTCGTCATTTAATTTAATATTTTTATTCTTTCCTTTTAATAAAGAGGTGAATGGTGATAAAATTAAGAATATGATTTCGATAAAAATTGATAAGTCCGATGAAACGCCTGCTTTGTCGTACAGATGTCGACGTTGGTAAATCGGAAATAACGTTAACTTTCTCTTGAACATGTGTGACTCCTTCCTGCAAGATAGTATGCCTTGAAATGTTTAACTGTCGGACTCCAGTCGGACATTTTTTCTGGATTAATTCTTAATCCGTATTTTGTCAGTCTTTCAAATACGTGCTGCAAACGAGAAAAAATGTTCTGATTTGTACTTACTAGCTATCAGTAAATCATCAAGATATGCGAAAACAAAACAAACTCGTCGACAAATCTCTGAAATGTTTGCCCCACATTTCGAAGTCCGAAAGGCATTTTGTTAAATTCGAATAAGCTGAACGGTGTAGTGACCGCAGTCTTGCATATATCATCCTCTGCGATTGGAATTTGATAATAAGCCCTGATCAAATCTATTTTAGAAAAAAATTTTGATCCATAGTATAAATTTTATTTTCGGATATTTTAAAACGCTGCCTATGCGTAAATGCTTAATTTTGGTCATTCGACTCCTGATTTTGAGACGGCAACTTCCGGTTGACCCGACAAATCAGCAATATTATTGGTCCTGATGTGGCGGCTCTGCCTCAGTCTCTTTTCCACCGCCTTAAGGTTGCCTCTCTGTGACTTTTCTATAAACGCTTTCATGGTAACTGTTTGGATGAGCGCATCGCTAGACTTTTTGAATTCAAGCGCAGTACGAGACTGGCGTCGAGATCTCATCAATTTGCAGTTGAGCTGGCGAGATGTAGCCGTAACTTCTATGATAACAGTTTCTTTTCTCGTACTTCTCACTTGTGGAACTCCCCTTTGGCTCGGTGGTTTCCAGCGAACTTTAATCTTAAAAATGCAATGTCAATCGAGATCTACAGCACCCCTGATTACTCTTTCCTATTCCTGCTCATTATTAATGTTTCTATTCCTAATTCTTCTACACCCTGTACCCCTGTGAGTTAGTGGCTTTACTGCTTTGCATAGGGCGATACCGATTAAAATACACACACACACACACATATATATATATATATATATATATATATATATATATATATATATATATATATATATGTGTGTGTGTGTGTTAGAAGATACTGAAAAGTTTTCAGTTCGATCCACTGCCAAAAATTCAAAATTTGTTCAAATGAACATCATCTTCATATATATATATATATATATATATATATATGGCTGAATATATATATATATATATATGCAAACCAAATAAATCTCAATAACTCAAACAGTTCTGAGCAAATATTTGTCAAATTTAAACATGTTCATTTTCACTCTTAGTAAAATATTTAATTAAATTTTCCTCTATTTTTAATGGTTCGTTTTTGAGATATTTGGAATTTACGAAAATGGACTTTCTGAATTTAATTTGCATATGAAACTAATATTAGCTTAAGACCTCTGAAATCTAATAAAAGCTATTATTGTCTTTTTGTCCATAATATACATTGAAACATGGATAAAGGGAAGGATGTAACAAGTACTGAAAAACAGAAAATAAAAAAGTTATTGAGTGAGTGAATGTTCACATTGGTGATATCAAAGGAGCTTTGTAGAGATCCTCGAACGATAACGAAGCCCGTTGAAAATATAAGTAAGTTGAGAACTCGAAGCAAAGGAGAAGGCTGGAATTGAGGATGTCAAAAAGGACAAAATATATCGAATACTTTGCGAATTGGGATCCATAAAAAAATCTCCTAGGCAGCCACCTTCCACTAAAGCAAATATTTTAAAGCGTCAAAATTGGGCCAAGAAATACATGAAAATTGACATTTCTAAAGTATTTTTCACGGACGAATATCGAGTGACGTTTGATGGACCTGGTGAATGGGCCAAAGGATGGATTTTATCTAATTCAGATGTGGCTGTGGCTAAAAGAATGCAACAAGGAGGCGGTAGTGTTTTGATATGGACTGGAATTGTAGAGCAAACCATTATTGGACCATTCAAAGTCGATGATGGAGTTAAACTTAACAGTGTTAACTATTGCGATTTTATGGACAAGACTTTTTTTGCATGGTACACGTTCTAGTTTCGCAGTTTCAAAGTGAAGTGTGTATTTATGCACGACAACGCTCCTTATCATGTATCTAAGCATACCCGTGAATTCTTTGAGTATAAAAGACTTACAGGAGGAAAGATAATGGAATGACCACCATCAAGTTCTGGTTTGAATCCGATCGAAAATCCATGGTCATTTGTGAATATGAAATTATCTGAAGGTAACAAACAATATAATATCAAAGCACAACTATGGGAAACAATCAAAACTACCAATATCTGAAATCGAACGCGCTGAAGTAAAAACATTGAATCAATGGATAATAGATTACTGGCTGTTATTGAGAAGAAGGGTCACTATATTAAGATATAAAGGATTCAAATACTTATCATAAGTATTTATTATTTGTTGTTATAGAGGTTGATCAAATTTTTTTATGTTTTTATTGAAGTAAAATGTGATGATTTGTTTTTGCCTAATAACTTCATACGGCATTTTTTTTTAGAATTCTTCAAATAAATTCTTTTGATACTTATAAATGGTTTAAAATTTGACAATTTATTTTCAAACCAAAATTTAATTATTGAAATTAATATGATTTGCTTAATAACTTCAGACACACACACACACACACACACACACACACACACACACACACACACACACACACACATATATATATATACAGGTAAGACGAGAACGAATAGAGTACAAGTCCAACGTTCGTAGCATTTACTTTAAAAGTAGAGCAATATTCTTTATTTTACGTTATTACAGAGAAAAACATGTCAAAATCGCTACACAATTACAATCGTGTTCGATGCGTATCAACACATTTCACCAGGCGATTGTAAATTACTGGCGAGTGAAGTGAACGCATTTTGACATGTTTTACGATGTAATATCCTAAAATAATATATATATATATATATATACATTGTAACATAGGGAAAGTTACTGAATAGAATAATCGCACGAAGGTTGGTAATATACGATAATATTTAGGACACGAAAAACACATATAAGATTCACCTAGTCTACTGCTAGAAGTAAGTTAAGTGAATTCCACAATGAATCTCCAACTACAGACCAACATACAGTATTTACTACTTTATTTATGTGAATGGGGACATACCCATTATCGTCCATAGGTATGCTACAACAATCTCTCTCTCTATATATATATATATATATATAGTGAGAGAGAGAGGGGGAAGAGAGAGAGAGAGAGAGAGAGAGAGAGAGAGAAACAGATAGACAGACAAATTTGCCGATACGCCAATATGCGCTTAAATATAAGCAATAAGTATGCATATATGCGTCTGCTTGAAAGTCAAGAACTTGAAACAGACACTGATTGGTGGGCTGTACTGGTTCATATATAGAATTATAATGGTAAATACATGAACCAAGAACTAGAGACGGATAGAAATAGAGATTAAGCTACAGAATTTCATAGAAGAACCAGTGACAGACAAGTTAAAGAGATGAATGGGGGCTGGGAGAAAAAATGTACATTAGAGTGATGGACGTAGGATGAAAAGCCCAACAAACAGACACAAGAGGTGAACAAACATTTATAAACAGAGTGTAAGTAGGCTGACACAATAGACAGTGGATAACAAACGATAGTGGAATGATTCGAAATAGGGACGCGGTAAGGTGGTTTTTGAAGAAAACGTCCATGGAGGCGAACGGCTACGGTTGTTGAAGAGTTTGAGTGAGGGAATGGTTCTTTGGTGATTATAAAGAAAGAAAAAGAGACAAAAAATTGTTCAAAAGAAAGAAAAGTGAGATAGAAAATTGTTCAGTTATTTCTGTCCCGACAGAAATCACTGAAAAATACGTTTTTTTTTTTAAGTAGTAAAAGCAAAGTTTAGTAGTTACTGACTGTGGGTGTGGATGTTGGTAGTATTTTCCTGTAAGCAAAATGAAAATCTTGAAAGAAAAAGAGAGAGAAAATTAAAGAGCAGACAATAATAATGATATAGAAATTGGTACACCACCAAGACCCGGTTACGGAGTTAGGATCCGTAACAATTTCATGGGACTACACAATACACACAGACAGAACAATCAAAACTAACCACCCAGACATTGTTATTAGAGACGGCAGACAAAAATTACCCCCTTATTGATATGGAAGTCCCTACAGACTGCAATGTATGTTTGAAGATCTTTAAAAAGCTATCAAAATACAAGGATCTGGAAATCGAAATCTCAAAAATTATGGCACACGGGAACATCAGAAATCCCTGTTGGAACCCTCGGATTGGTTGGAAATGATTCCAGTAGACCCACTGAAGAGATATCTGGAAGCCCATGCCTTAAAGAAATACAAAAATTGTTCTCATGAATACAGCCCACACCTTCCGAAGGGCTTTATCTGTGTAATAATATATATATATATATATATATATATATATATATATATATATATATATATATATATGTGTGTGTGTGTGTGTGTGTGTTTAATCGGAAAATGATGCAATTTCTGACCTTAGGTCTCTGGGCGGGACCAGGAAAGAAATGTGGACTTCCACTCAAGAAACATAAAGGATACCGAAAAGGATCCCGAAGAAAATTGGCCTAAAGAATAAATATGAAAGAATTTTAAACAAAGAGATGACCCTGGAATGGAAAGATGGCAAAAACACCTACGACCTGACCTGACCTGACAACATTAAATACAAAAATAGCTAACTATCCTGAAACTTATGAAAACAGGTGATTAAATTGTTAATAAATTCAATGTAAAACTGGAAAGGATGATAATTTGCAATATGACAATCTGTAGTTGAGGCCAGCCTAAAATGCGTTTTTCGAAGAGATTCTTTTGGTTCTGTTACATTTTGTTGCAATAATAATAAATCATTTAATTGCATATTTTGCATTATAATGGAATATATAAAGTTACAAAGAAAACTCACCCACATAAATATTTTGATGTAGTCAATCTCTTAAGTGGGAATATCGATAATGAAGCACCAATGTATTTTCGACTAATATCTGTCTAAGCTGTGAATGTGGACATGAGTATTGCTTTAAATGTTCTGAGATTGAACGATGATTGTTCAAGTAAAACGTAAGACTTCACGTCATCATAATTGTTGTAAAACCAACATAGGCATTAACATTTTTATCAGAGACGCAATCAACCAAAGAACATTTAAATTGATATACGATTCTGGTATTTTGTAAGGTGTTAGTTGACAGAAAATAAATTAATTTATGGACTCGAAAGGATTAAAACTAAAATAAATAGACATAATACATCTAAATTATTTTACCAAACATGCTTGAATGAAATGTGCAATGCTGGTAAGAAGATAAACGAGAAGCAGTAAAAAAAAATCGAACGACTAAATTATGAAATTGTTAGAATGCTGAAGCGAAAAGAGGACTAAAAATTGGATGGGATTCAATGGAACAAAATCTAATGAAGGAAAATGTAAGAAAATAATACAGTATTAAAAGAATCTTCTGGAAATTAGCATCTAAGGAAAGGTGGTTCTCTGTGTCGCACCAGAAGACTTTTCACACCTGAGTCCATCATTCAAATCTACAAATCAACCATTCATCCTTGCATGGAAGACTGCTGCTCTGCATGAAGTATTGCTGCCATATATGGTCTGGTGTCCCTTCGGTTTGTCTCAAGGTCCTTGATAAAATCCAGAGACGGATATGCAGTGTAATTGGCCCTGATCTGACATCTCGTCTGCAACCGCTCTCTCACAGACGTGCCGTCACCTCCCTCTGTCTTTTTTACAAATACTTTCACGGTAACTGCTCCGATGAGCAGCTTGCGCTGGTTGCCAGACTTCATGAATCCAAGCGTTCAACTAGTCTGGCATCTTGCACTCACCCTTTCACTGTCGAAACGGTTAAATGTAGCCGTCTCTTCTACTCCAATAGCTTCATGTCTCGCACTTCTCGCCTGTGGAACTCCTTCCCTTTTCTAGTTTCCCTTATAGCTTTAATTTCCAACTATTCAAATGTAATGTCAATCGACGTTTCCAGATGCCTTGATCTATCCACTACCTTCCTCTTCATCCTTTCCTTTATTACTCCTATTTGTTCTCGTTCCAACTCTTGTGTAATACCTTGCGTGCTAGTGACTTCCCGCCTTGCTTGCTTGGGGTGAAATGCTTAATATATATATATATATATATATATATATATATATATATATATATATATATATATATATGTGTGTGTGTGTGTGTGTGTGTGTGTGTGTGTGTGTGTGTGTGATCTGGTGCCTCCGCTGCTCATCTCGAGGTCCTCGACACAATCCAGAGACAGATATGCATTGTGATATGTCCTGATATGGCATCTCGTCTATAGTCACTCTCTCACAGACGTGCTGTAGCTTCCCTCTGTCTTTTCTACAAATATTTTCATGGCAGCTGCTCCGACTAACCACTTTCACTGGTTCCCAAACTGCATGAATTTAAGCGTGCTACTAGGTTGGCATCTCGGTCCCACCATTCCACTGTAACCATCTATTCTACTCCAACAGCTTCTTATATCGCACTTCCCGACAGTGGAACTCCCTTTCTCTTACTTGCTTCCCTGATAACTATAATCTTCAAATATTACAATGTAATGTCAATCGACATCTTCTGATGCCTTGATCTTGACCCCGTCCTTCTCTTTATCCTTTCCTCAAACACACCTCTTTACTCTTGCTCTCACTCTCCATAACCCCTTGCGTGCTAGTGGCACTCCCCACTTGCTTGAGGTGATATGCTTAAAAAAATACAAAAAAACGTATAATCCACTGAAAAACATTCTGGACCTTTCTTAAATTGGCCAAGAGAAGAATGGAGAAATATACCTATGCATAAAGCCCTGTCTTTAGAAAGGATGCTGATAGATTTTTATATGACTGTTACATCTCTTTATAACCAAAAAGGCACAGTGTGAAGAATACGGCACTGGAATATGAACGCGCATTGGAATGGCTAAAGATGCATTCCAAAAGCAAAGTAGAAATAAACATGAAGACATCATTAAAGACAAAGAAAATATCAATTATCGGTATGGCAGTGAATACTGGAGAATCTTCTCACAGATAAATAGAAGACATGATAACAGAGATGTGGTTCTATAAAAGGATGTTGAGAATATTATGGACGGAGCACATAGCCGAAGAAGAAGTAATGGAAACAAAAAGGACCTTTAGAAACCGAAAGAGACATTTGAATTTACTAGGATACATCACGAGGAAGGAAGGTTTGGAAAATCCGACACTCTTATGATACATCAAAGAAAAGACGAACAGGGGAAGGCAAAAAGCTACTAACTACATGAAGAGTTTGTGGGAACGTTGGGTGATAGGCTTGTCAAAGGGACAAACAGTGTTCAGTGCTACAAGGGATAGGAGGTTGTGGAGAGCCATGATCGCTCACGTCCTGCAGCGATACGGCATACAGAAGAAGCAGTTTTCCAAAATGACTGAGAATGATCCACACAGAAACAATCTTGATATTTTCATGACGGAATAGTCTGCACAAATATCCTTTTTATGCTGTGATCAATTCATTTTTAGATTTGCCTTTCATTCTAGTAAAGTATTAATGAAAACGGTTAATTAAAACTCATACAGGATACGCTAACAAAAGAGTAATGTGCTAATCCGAAGTATAACCCAAAGAGCCGTAGTTAATAAGCTCTACTTACATAATCACAGACATTAATTTTATTTTTTAATATTCCCTAGGCATATGCAAAATACTATAACTGTTAATAAATAGCATATTTTTAAAAAACATCTTTCGGTCTAAACTACATTTATTTCGTCTTGGTGTTTACCTGTAAATGGAAATATTACGCTCTGAAGATGACAATTTGAAATTGTCGAAAATACTAGGCCCAGAAGGATCATCAATTCCATTTAACAACAATTCAGCTATAAGGATCGCGTTATTCGAAGAATTGATAGTAAGTTAATTAAGTGCTGTTAGCGAAGTGATTTCGCGATTAATCACATTAACATTGCTAATTAATTCTTTGTATAATTACTTCTTTATGATATACAAAATTGTATATGTGTAAAATTGTGACTTACATAGTAACGTTTTTATTTTGAGAACAAAAGTTTTCGTTTTTAGTAGGGAAAATATTATGCTTCAAATATCAATCGTTTTATCATTTATGACTCACCAGAATAAACTTTAATCGATTTCTGCCATCTGTAACATGATTATGTTGTAATGTTTTTTATCGTGTCTCTGTAGAATTGTTTTAATCTATCACTTTGACGTAATGAATTATTGTCGGTCTGTTCTTAGACTTGAACAAAACATTTCAGACATTAACTTCTTCGTTCTTGATGTTAAATGTTTCACATCCGTTGTCAGCATCAAAATCAAAAAAAGTCGAATAAACCCACTGTATTTCCTTTCAACATCAGTCCTCTGGAAGTCTGGTGGCTTCTTTCAATTCTACCCAAACTTCTGTTTCGCGAACCTTATGATTTTAAAACTGCGAAAAGTTGCAACGTGACGCGTGTGATCGATGGTTTGTGAGTGAAGTGGGCAGCTGTAGAACAGAGTTTTATTGTCCAAATAGAAAGTTGAGTGACAATTTAAAACTTGGGCTTCACTAAAGTGGTTCAAAATTTGATCAGGCAACCAGTTATCCCCTTTGAGCTTACAACAGCTTATACGTGTCCCCTGCACACTCTTCATTCCTTTAGCCATTAGATACTGTTAGCCTCACTCTGAACAATAATAACTTTGAGATGAAAAGAGATTTACTCGTATCTTGTAAAAAAGGACATTTGTAGGAAATTGTATTATTTGTTTGTCCGAAAATTCAGCGTTTGGGTGTTTTTCCTCTGTTGATAACGAGAACCAGTGTGGTGATCCGAACCTTAGACTTCTTAAATTCATACAGGCTGATTAACATCATACTTATTATAAAACCCAGGTTGTTTGTTTGTGTGTGTGTGTGTGTGTGTGTGTGTGTGTGTGTGTACGTTTATATATTGGATCGGATTTCCTACATTTTTCAACCGGTTTCAACAAAACTTCACAGGACTACGTAAAATTACCTTGCGGTAGTTCTGGCAGCGCCAAAAATTGGTAAAACACAATTGTTTTTGCACGAAATCAATTTGAAAACACGATTAAGAGGCATCGCGAGAATGAAAGGGGGACAACTCGTATCGAGTTATACTTATTATAAAACCCAAGTTGTTTGTGTGTGTGTGTGTTCGTTTATATATGGGATCGGATTTCCTACATTTTTCAACCGATTTCAACAAAACTTCACTTTTTTTTGGCAGGTAGTGTTTCTTATTGTCTTCTACATTTTTTTTTCTTTATTTTACATTCAGAATGCTTTAAAAATTCCATTTATAAGACAATTGTTTATAATAACAATCGGTAGACTCATAACGATTGAAAACAATGTTTTTGTTTGAGTTTGGGTTTGACCAATTCGTAAAAAAACAAAACAAAAACCTAATTAAGACATGCGTGTCCGTCAACCTTAAACAATAATGCAATATCATTATAAAACTAATGCAACAGATTATTTGAATCTCATAGGTGTAAGTCATTTGTTCTAACCATAGGACAAAACTTGTCAGTCAAACAGTTTTCAAATTTGGTCCCACAGATTTTAGTATTATGTATTTTTTTACGTCTTTTCCCATCTTGATCAGGCTTCAAATATCGTTGACAGTAAAGAATATTGTCAAATCGGTTGCAGCCTTTTAGAAAACTTAGCCAGAAAACAACACCATTTCCTACAATGTATTTTATCTAAAGAGGTTGATAACGATAAAATTGTCGGCAGTCAGGGTATGAGTTGCGCTGAACTGAAATAGACAGCTGTATAAACATACAGAAAGCGGAAAAAGCAAATTATTGTTAAAGTTTGACCTAAAATAATAATAAAAAAAAACACTTTAGAAGACCGTTGAATAAAATAACTGCAGGCGTACGATGCTTAAAAGCCTGTAGCAATATTTAACGGCCAGAAAAGTCGATCAGGCATTAAGGCGTTGGGTGAAAACAAGTCTTGAAATCATTCAAAATAGAATATATTTCTATAGAAATGCAAAACCTGATATCACTGTATGATATATTTGGTTGGACAAAAAAAAAATATGTGTTTATTGCTAGATAGAATTAGTGGATGCTGTGTATGTGGTGGATTGTATGAGAGTTCTCTCCTATGAGCGTATTACGAAGAACTAAACGATTGATTCGAACAAGTATAGTTCTTTTTTGGATTAAATAAAGACAGTTGTAAAAAAATCAAAAACAAAAAACAAAACAAAACAAAAAAAAACATTTGAATTTAGGTGAAAGAACATAGGATTCCATCTGGATAGTTCTAGACGGCATGTTTCTTTGATAACTAAGCAAATATTTGAATATTTGATTTTTTCACTCATCTGTTGTCTTTACCAAAAATCGCCCCTTTGTCACATCATTTATTCCATTGTTTACGGAATTCTCTTACTGAGAAAAATTAAATTTCCTACGCTCGTCAAAGTCTCCTGATCAGAGGCCTTGCTGTTGGATGCAGTTTATCGTCTTACTCTGAACGCGGATGTACTTTATCGTCTTACCCAGGACGCGTATGCAGTTTATCGTCTTACGCACGACGCGGATGCAGTTTATCGTCATTAAATTCGAAAGCCTTTCCATATCAAAACCTGTGAAATTTTACTCAGAAGTTATCGAAGTTTTCATGTTTTTTTTTTTTTGTATTTGTTGTTGTGCCTGAATGAGTGCGTGTTTGTGTGAGTGTTTTGGCTGGATGAATGTTTTTTTTATACTATTATAATCCCGCATTTTTTCGTCCAGTTAACTGATGATTCTGCCACATTTAGGGATGTGTTTTTTTTTATTACTAACCTTATTTTGTTTTGTTTTCTTGTATATAGTATTAATTCATATTGTAAATAATCATTGGGGTTTTTAAATTGTTGTTTTATTTCCCTCCCCCCACAGACTTTGAAACGTACATATTGGGACTAGATGGTATTTCATAGAGATATTGAGGTATTATGGTGGATGTAGTAAGAAAGGTAGGAAAGAATGTGTTGTTTTGGTGATAGGATTATTGTTGGCATGTTTGGGTCAGTGTTTGTGACTAGCTAAGTTTAGAAATTAAAACAGAAGGAGATCGTCCTTTTCACCAATCCCTTTTTTGGCCTTGTGACACATTTTGTACAATCGTACGAATAAATATCGATACCAGCGAATATATAACTGATTAAAATGTAACTGTATTTTATTTGTGGAAGAGCAAAAACGGAAGTTATTTATGACTCACTCTATAACTGACATATAATTATGATACATATATGACATATCACATATGACTCACAATTATGACATATTTATGACTGACATATAATTATGGTAAAGCAATGCTTGTTCGTTTTATGCTGCATCGAGCATGTTTCGTTTGACGATTACCAGGAATTTTCTCATTACGCAATAGTGAGAGTAGGTTGTTAGTAATTACCCGACGGGCGAGTCTATTGTTACGGACAGTAAAATAAAGAAACAGAAAAAGTCACACATTTCATTATATATATACTTCTTAATAGAAGTATTAATAATTATATATATATATATATATATATATATATATATATATATATATATATATATATATACTGCAGGACAAAATCTCTAACCCTGATCATTTCATCAAATGTGGCATCGGTGGTATCGAATCCTTCCTGATGCAATTGCAGTTCAGATGGGTCTTTCTTTGTAATTGATGGTGTAGAGAATTTTGATGTTTTCTAATAATATTTGTCTGATGTTAATAATTTTACTTTGCTCGTTCATGGTGTACTTGTCGATATATATAGAGAGAGCATATACGTGAATTACAAAAATGAAACCCAAATTACCCCATTCAGATGGGCATTTCGTCCCTGGGAGATTCTCCCTGGAACATGTGAATGCAAATCTATTTGTTAAAGAAAACTTCTTTTACAAATGTATCTTCATTGACAAGTTCCAGGGAGAATCTCCCGGAGACGAAATGACCATCACACACACACACACACACACACACACACACACACACACACACACACACATATATATGTATTGATACATGTTTCATTAAATAATATAGACAAGTGTTGTCTATTTATTTTATGCATATTCTTTTCCTATCGTTTGGTAAGCTTAATAGCATTATTATTAAAATTAGAAAGAAAATCACAATATTGATACATATTTTTTTTAATCCTATCTAAGCTTTCGGCTTACATAAGCCATTATCAAAGATGACAATTACATTATAATATATTAAACAATACACGGACAAAATATGAATGATAGTCGGTTTTTGTTTACATGGAAGATGCAATCACAAATCAGATGGGCTGGTCTTGTCATCAGAATGAGTGATGATCGGATGCCGAAAATCCTCATGTACAGCCAACTTTTTCATGGTAAGCGTAACGTAGGCCGTCCTTGGTTACGCTTCAAGGACAAACCTAAATACAACTTAAATGCTGCAAACATTCCTATAGAGGAGTTCGAACTTGCTGTTAAAAACCGAGAAAACTGGAGAAATACCTGCCACCGAGGTATAACTAACTTTGAAAAGAATCGTCTCAACCATCTGAGAGAATTAAGAATTAACACTAAATCTTGGGCTAACATATCAGCCCATATGACGAGCAACACTTCAGCATGTCCCTCGTGTGGATTTGTTTGCAAATCCCGTGTAGGATTGTTGTCCCATACGAGACATAAACATAAAAACTTAACTGAAAGACATTCATAAGTCGAAAACGATGGGAGAGTCCATCATATATATATATATATATATATATATATATATATATATATATATAATAAGCAGGATCTGTATAAATTACACAAATTTACAGCTAATTTTTTGTAAAGCTACACTCTGTACTATTCAATTCATGATCATTCCCAGATAGTCATAAGAAAAGTGACATAATCTTTGTTAAAAATACTGAAATGTGGTTTCACGCACAGCTTCGTTAATAATCTGAGACGATTTACCATAAAATGGAATGGTATAAATATGAATTATATACATTCACCCCACATGAAAGGCAATAAGAGAATTGTCTGTCTTAATTTTTCTCAGTTTAGGCATAGGTCATGTGTAATCATTAGAGAAATACGAGTTGCCTCTCGCTCTTTTGCCCGCAAATGCTCACGCTGTTATTTCTGCCGTTCCATCGTTGCTGCTCTTTGTTGATTTATTTATTGCTGTTCTCCCTTTTCCTTGTATTCATAAAAGCCTTATTGTATGCACAATGTGAAAAGACAAATTATAAGTTCAGACTACATTGATACGCATTAAAAGTGGTGCACTGGTTGCAATAGAAATTAATTGTAAATTGATCCCCCCATGATGGTATTTACATATTTACTCACTTCAGTCTCTAACATATTCGCGAAGATAATTTTTAAAAAAATAACCGCCTGACTACAAACGCCTAGGTATTTATCCAGTACCCCCAATGCAGATGAGATGTAAAACAAGGTCTCTATCCGAAGACAAAGTCCCGACCGTGTCACATAGAAGAAGATAAAGGTATTGTTAGTCACAAAGCAGACAGCGAACTGCCTGACTCGAAACGCCTAGGTATTTATCCAGTACCCCCAATGCAGATGAGATATGAAACAAGGTCTCTATCCGAAGACAAAGTCCCGACCGTGTCACATAGAAGAAGATAAAGGTATTGTTAGTCACAAAGCAGACAGAGAACTGCCTGACTCGAAACGCCTAGGTATTTATCTAGTCCCACCATTGTGATAAGATGTGGAGCAAGGTGCCCACTCTGGCTAATGGTTAAAATTTACCTCTCCACCGCAAAAGCGGGGTTAGGTACATTACTTGTCCGTTTTTCTCTGTCGATTTTCTGTCCGTAGAAAGTACCGCGATAGAATCTCCCTCTGCCCGAAAACAGAGGTCTTATCAGTCGCAAACCAGACAGCGAACTGCCTGGGTCGAAGGTATTTGCCTATGTATTGCCACTGAGACGGGATGAGATACAAGGTCAAGCTTAACAGTCGGGCCATTGCTCGAAATTTTACCCATTCACCACAAATGAAAAGAAATCCTCGAAGATAAGATTAAAAAAAAGACAGATTTTAATTTGAAAAGGTTACTCGCAGTCCAGGTATAATAGTGCAACACGCTAATCAGTTGTCCTAGACCTCCAACACCGAGGCAGATCGATGAAGATCGCTTCGATCACAGGCCTGCCCTATCCCACGTTGTGATTTGAGTTTGATCATAAGGATGCCAAGAGCGAATCGTCATAGGTATATTAGTGCTGGACTGGTCCAAGCAGGGTGAAGACGTACAGGGAAAAAATAACACTGAAATAAATTGAACGAAAATACACTTTTTAAATCAGTCCCCTGTACAATAATTGGTTTATATCAGAGTTTGAATGCAATTAATTATCAGCCCAACCCCGCGTCTAAATCGGAAGTGATACTATCGTCGACCTGGCAAAAATCTGGTTTGCTGTTGTGGGTAAAGTTTGGCACAAGGTTGAAGACAGCGGCTTCTCTTCTCTCTTCTGCCTGTCTCTGTCTTTTCTGCTCCGACTCGTTTTTCTTCTGCCGAATTCTCTTCGCGTATTCGTATTTATGGACATAATTTTGAGGAATTCCCTTCTCCCAATCTCTCATATCATTACCTTTCACTAAACCTCCTCAGTGAGCGTGGATGGCTTATCCACCACCCCCACGTCTCGAATCACTTTCGACCAGGAGAATCAACTTCAAATTCGTTATTTACGAAAATGAATTTTTCGCTTTACAGCTTGCATTTGCAGCTGTGTGTCAATCAACATTGTCCCTTGAGTCTGGGTCACTTTTCCATGGTTCAAACTGTTCGACATACAATTCAAGTCGTTTATGTGTGAATTAAATCCTCAATTCTTCCCACGGGTTTTTGGTATTAACCATTTTCTTTTCAATGTCTCTCAACACACAGGGACGAATTTGTTCGTAACAGATCGTTAAGTCTCGAAGCATGATTTAACCTCTATCTGCAAAGAACTGCCTTTATCTAAGATGAGACCCCGAACAATCTCTCTCTATGCTGCGCTCTCTTTTCGTCTCTCTACGGTTCACTCTCTCTCTTTCTGTTTTACTCTCTCTATCCTTCACTCTTTCTGATTCCCTCTCAGTATCTGTGATGCCAGGCGAGACACACACCACATATAGGTACAAGCGTATAAATATATATATTCTTGCGGGCACGCACACATATACTCACACAGATATCGCGCACAGTGAAGTGTCAAACCAAATTGTTATTGGGTCTAAGAGAATGATTCAGCTAAGTAAGAATTAAGTAGAATTCATATGATTCTGTTGCCTAACATACGAATTACCGTAGTTTCTGCCTTACAAGACGCTATTTTTTTCTAAAAAATGGCCTGAAAAATATGTGTGCGTCTTCCAAGACGAATGTAAGGTAACATCCAGGTTGAAGTAAGCTTAGGCGGTCATCTAATTGGCTTGATTGGTAGGGACGTGAATTTGTATGTTGAGTCATTACACTATAATGTTTGCTATCTAATTTAACCTTTTATATGATATAACCTCGGTACTTAGCTGTTACAAGTATTTCCAAGACTATAAACCTTCCTGGAGCCGAGCCACAAACTCAGACATGCTCTGTTTACTCGCAGCGGCGGGAGCCTTTCTGCTCTTATCTAGAATGTCATTGTCATACAAACAAAATCGGACGAGTGATTAATGTCAACAATACGTGGCGCCAGTATGCGAGGGATTCATGGTGAATGTGTTGTTGTATGAGAATGACTTTTTTTTTCTAAAAGATTTCTTTCCAATAGTATGGTGCGTCTTCCAAGCCGCAGCGTCTTGCAAGCCGAAAAATACGGTACTTTAGTAATTAAATAAGTTGACACTAGTTTAAACTAAAGTTTATTTTAAACTAGTGTCAACTTCTCAATTACTTTTATTTGATATTTGGATTTGATCCTGCTTAAAGAAAATTGAAAAAATCTTCAACACATTTATCAAGACTTACTTGTCTATATAATATTTTCAATAGACTAACCATGATTAAAACTTGTATTTTACATGGTACAATTAACTGCTTTATGTGGCTCAGCCATCTTTATGATTTATAGTGGAATATATACATTTTTGACCCAAACTTGAATTCGAAATATTTTGAAACTGTTTTACGATGACAAAAGTTATTACTTATATTATTGTGGTACCGTAAGTAAAAACTGATTATGTAAAGTGTAAAGTTAGGAAAAACTGGATTCCTGGTTATGGGCTGCAATAGTCTGACCAGCATGGTGAGTGTTTATACGCCGAGATTATATGGGTGAGAAGGAAAGATAGGAAGTCGCAAGCACACTGCTGCATTGCTCACACGGAATCGACACTGCCTATTTTACAAGTCCAGCTTTAATAATTGATGATGCTGGCCGTTCAGCCTGGATGTCGGATGCAGGTGGGAACGTTAACGTGAAGGATGTGCTCGACAGCTGGAAAAGCGGCCGCACCAACAAAAGCGGCTTGGCCGTGTCGTTAGCCACCGGTAGATATCCTTGGTGCCTTCTACTGCTCTGCTGTGTTCCAACCCTTTCACTCTCAACCTCTGTCCTTGCCTCACACGAGTCAAGTGCCTTCTGCAGGGAACTAGATAGGAGAGAGAGAGAGACGGGGGGGAGGGAGATAACAGAGAAAGAGAGAGACAGAGAGAGGGAGGGGAGAGAAGTAATGAGAGAAAGGGAGACACAGAGAGAGAGACACACAGAGAGAATTTTTATGGGCAAAGGAGGTGTTGTGCTGAGTCTAACTGGAAATGGGTGACAGCGGTACGGTGGGGGTAATGCGGAGAGTTAAGAGCAGGTGCAACAGAAATATTTAAAGATGGCTCGTCAGACTCTGCTCGGCACATTATAATGGTATATTCATTATTATTATTATTATTATTGTTTATTTCGATCGTTACAATAATACGGAATCTATCATAATATTCAAACTATCGTAATATGAAACATTCTAAATTTCATTCGTACAATAATGAAAAAAAATACCATCATGCTGCAGTAGCACTGAACATTATTACCGCTTTTATTATAATTATAAACCTTATATTTATTACTAGCAGTAGAGCCCGGCGTTGCCCGGGGATGTAACAGTAAGAGATAGATCAATTATCGACCATCATAAAGACGGAAAAATAAAATTGACAAAGATTATTGTTTAAGGTTGACGGACACGCATGTCTTAATTAGTTTTTTTTCTTTTTTTTTTTTTTTTTTACGAATTGGTCAAACCCAAACTCAAACAAAAACATTGTTTTCAATCGTTATGAGTCTACCGATTGAATAGATTTTATTATAAACAATTGTCTTGTAAATGGAATTTTTAAAGCATTCTGAATGTAAAAATAAAGAAAAAAGTGTGCAAGACAATAAGAAACACTACCTGCCAAAAAAAAAAAGTGAAGTTTTGTTGAAATCGATTGAAAAATGTAGGAAATCCGATCCCATATATAAACGAACACACACACACACAAACAACATGGGTTTTATTATAAGTATAACTCGACATGAGTTGTCCCCCTTTCATTCTCGTGATGCTTCTTAATCGTGTTTTCAAATTGATTTCGTGCAAAAACAATTGTATTTTTTCCAAATTTTGGCTCTGTTAGAACCACCGCAAGGTAATTTTACGTAGTCCTGTGAAGTTTTGTTGAAATCGGTTGAAAAATGTAGGAAATCCGATCCAACATATAAACTTACAGACACACGCACACAATCTGCGTTTTATAATAAGTAAGATTATTAACATTATCTTTATCAAGTGTTAAAATATAGAGTAATTGGCCTTGGTTATATGTAATTGGAAGAAACAACCAACAAACTGAATTGACAAAGTTTCCATTAAACAACAACATAAAAAAGAGCAGGGCAAAATAATATAAAGTGAGCAAGCAATATACTTACCAGAGGTTTTTGACCAAACAAGAATCCAGTCCTGAAAGAAACCCCACATTCACTGGCTTCAGAGGAGGATAATAGACGAATATAATGTGCTAGAGTATCTTTACACCCTTGCCTGCAAATAAGAACGCATACATTGTAATTGATCTATATAATGTTATATAAAAGACAATAGATACACAGATTGCGATTAGAAAAAAAAATACTGGTATACAACATAATGCTTATTGAAGGTGCTCAGAAGATTATTAAGAAATAATCAAGATTGTAGAGTAATTGGCCTTGGTTAAATGTAATTGAAAGAAATGACCAACAAACACAAATGACAAAGTTTACAATAAACAATAACACGAGAAAGAAAAGAACAGGGCAAAAATAATATAAAGTGATCGAACAATGTATGAAAGGCAAAGCAACAGTAATAATTATAATTATAATATTTATCATTATTAACATTATCTGTATCAAGATGCTTCAAATGTAGAGTCATTGGCCTTGGTTAAATGCAATTGGAAGAAATGCCTAACAGACAGAAATGACAGTTTCCAGTAAACGATAACAACAGAAAGAAATGATAAGGCAAAATTTAATACTAATCAAAGGGTATATATATATATTAAGAAATGGACAAGGTCCGACAATTTATTTATTAAAGACATTTTTATGTTTAACGTTGTTATTTATAGATACAAGTATTGAAGCAAATGCTCTGTTTATGATAAACAGTATTAAATAACATTTACCGGCCTGAATGAACCGAAATTTTCATAGAAAATATTCGTTCTTTGACGATTCGAACCTGCATCCTATACGGAACATATACGCTGACGTGCCTTGACCGCTCGGCCACAAAGAACCTTAGGTAGACAAGGTCGAATTTACTGTTTATAAACTTCAATCTTCCATGAATCGGTCAAGGCACGTCAGCGTATATGACGGTTCCGTATAGGATGCAGGTTCGAATCCTGTCAAAGAACGAATATTTTCTATGAAAATTTCTCGGACATTCAGGCCGGTAAATGTTATTTAATATTGTTTATCATAAACAGAGCATTTGCTTAAATACTTGTATCTATAAATAACAACGTTAAACATAAAAATGTCTTTAATAAATAAATAAATAAATATATATATATATATTCTTTTTTTGAACAATAAAAAATATTAAAAAATTAAAATCTTCAGGCACACTGGGCTGTAGATTAATATTCTTTCGTTTTCATTATTATTATTTCATTTAGATTCCTCGACTAGTTTCGGCCAACATGGCCATCATCGGGAGAAGAAATATCTCTACTTGAGATTTATATATATATATATATATATATATATATATATATATATATAATTTAATTTAAAGAAAAACAGACCACTTTAAGGCTCCATTTCTAATAATTTATTTCACCAGAAAATCTTATTTTTCTCTAGATTTTCAGACTTTCAAAAGGGATATATATATATATATATATATATATATATATATATATGTGTGTGTGTGTGTGTGTGTGTGTGTGTGTGTGTGTGTGTGTGTGTGTGTGTGTGTGTGTGTGTTTGTGTGTGTGTGTATGTGTGTGCAAGACAACGGTAGACAAAACAACGGTTTTAAGGCAAAAAATACACAAAGAATGGTGTTAACAGACAAAAGTGGGTACAGACAAGTGATCGCAGTGTTCTGACTTCAAGATAAGACAGAACAAAAATATGGCGTATGTAGCCGAGAAATGGTCTATTAGCTAGGAAGAAATCCCATCATGCATCTGTACGATTTATCTATAAATTTGGAGAAGGGGATGTTTTTGCAGTCATTCCTATCGGATTGGAACCGAAAGATATTTATAACGATTGCTGTCAGTGTGATAATAATGAAATATCACTGATGAATTTTATACGTGTTTTTACATTGTTGTTTACTATTTTATAAAATCGCTTTAAACGACAAACTTCATCATTTTTCTGATTACAATCCTCCTTCTACATTGTTATGATTATCATGATTATTATTATTATTTTCATCAAAGATCTTCCGGACGCCATTGACTCCCAAGTCGGCACCTACGCGGACGACACTACAATTTACTCCTGCCACAAAAACAAATCTAGTGTCACTGACAAAACTAACCTGGCCGTTCGTCTCGAAAAGGACCTCCAATCGGTTGTGAACTGGGGCAGTAATTGGCTGGCTAACTTTAACGACTCCAAAACAAAACTGCTCTCTATTAATCACCACAGATATCCTTCCCTGCCCCCCCCCAATTAGAATGTCTGACGCTCAACTTCCCGAGAGCACCTCTCTGCGGCCCCACCTTGTCTACTGACCTGAGATGGAACAAATACATTGAGTCAATTGCTTCGTCCACCGCAAGGAAAGTTGTCTCCCTGTGTCGCGCCAGGAAATTTTTCTCCCCGGAATCGATCCTTCAAATCTACAAATCAACCATTCGCCCTTGCATGGAGTATTGCTGCCATATATGGTCTGGAGCCCCTACTGCTTGCCTCGGGGATCTTGATAAGATCCAAAGACGGATATGCAATATAATTGGCCCCGATAAGGCATCTCGTCTGTAGTCGCTCTCTCACAGACGCGACGTCGCCTCTCTCTGTCTTTTTTACAAATACTTTCATGGTAATTGCTCCGATGAGCTGCTATCGCTGGTTGCCAGACTTCGCAAATTCAAGCGTCCTACGAGGCTGGCATCTCGCTTACACCCTTTCACTGTTGAAACTGTTAAATGTAGCCGCCTCTTCTACTCCAATAGCTTCATATCTCGCACCTCTCGCCTGTGGAACTCCCTTCCCTATTCCTGTTTCCTTGATAGCTATAATCTCCAACTATTCAAATGTAATGTCAATCGACATCTCCAGTTGCCTTGATCTATCCACTGTCCTTCTTTTCATCCTTTCCTCTATCATTCCTACCTGCTCTCGCTTCGAATCCTCTATAACCCCTTGCATGCTTGTGGCTTCCCGCCTTGCTAGGGGTGAAATGCTTAAAAAAAAAATTAAGATGTGTCTCCTCCTGTTTTTCTTTCGCTCCTCCCTAGATGTTTGTGCTGAGAAAGTTATTTGAAAGTACAGCCCACACTTTACTATGTAATTTTTTTTTTGTCAGTGGAAAGTGTCATGATGCCATCTCTAACCTTACGTCCCTGGGCGGGGCACGGAAAGAAATGTGTAAACGCCAGAAATCAAAGAAAATAAAAATAATAACAATAATAATCTCCCTATATGTTTGTGTGGAGAAAGTTATTTGAAAGTTGTTAGAAACTTATTTTACAAGATTACTAATTAGTCACAGAAAGAGAAAACTACTTTCTGACAGTTTAACTGTACAACAAATAGCAACACATGTAGATAAGCGAGAGAAATACGATAATTAACCTCTTTTGAAAATTATGATAATTAACCTGTTTTGAAAATTATGGTAATTAACCTGTTTTGAAAATTATGATAATTAACCTGTTTTGAAAATTATGATAATTCACCTGTTTTGAAAATTATGATAATTAACCTGTTTTGAAAATTATGATAATTCACCTGTTTTGAAAATTCATGCAAGCGTGCAAGCGTTCAGACGTGTACAGAAAGCCTTATACGCAAATGCAAGCACCCATATAAACTTAATTACTCCTAATCTAATATAATATAAAATAAAATTCCTCTCCAGTCTTTTTCAACGGTTAATTGTACACCGAGAGAATAAAAAGG
Organism: Acanthosepion pharaonis; assembly: GCA_903632075.3. NCBI lineage: Eukaryota > Metazoa > Mollusca > Cephalopoda > Sepiida > Sepiidae > Acanthosepion > Acanthosepion pharaonis. The sequence continues at coordinate 1,400,065 of CAHIKZ030000487.1, forward strand.
TCTTGTCATGATGGAGAAAAGTTCAACTATTTGATTTGGTTTGGTTTGTTTTACGGCATATCAACTTCACTGAGTTTTGGGAATCTCGATGTGGTGTAATGGTTAGCAAGCTTATCTCGCTAGAACAATTACGACTGAATAGTGAGTTCGATCCTCACTGGTCGCTTCATACTCTTAGGCCTCGTGCCACATCAAAACTACGCTTGGAAAATCGCTATCAACTTCAATGGGTTATTTAATGCCACCAAATTTTTTGTTGTTGGTAATATTTTTTTTCAAAAATGTATCACTACTAATATTTTTTTCCAAAAATATATTGCTGGTAATAATTTTTTTGTTTTACAAAAATGTATTGCTGGTAATATTTTTTCTTCAAAAATTTATTGCTGGTAATAATGTATTGCTGGTAATAATTTTTTCTTCAAAAATTCATTGCTAGTAATAACCTTTTACAAAAATGTATTGCTGGTATTAAAACCTATTTTTTCGTTTTCATAGTGTTTTGACCCCAGTTTGGGGGTCAACTATTTTCTCATAGTTGACACCCTCACAGATGCTACCACCCCGGGTCAGGATGGACCTAGGAACAACAGCAATTAAGAGGTGGTTCCACGCTTCTCAAAACCTTTTGATCAGAGGCTTTGCTATTGGATGTCGTTTATTCTATTATTTGAGGCAAATCAGAGGGGGGGGGGAGACGGATAAAAACCCGACGTCATATTATTGGTGGAAGTGACTAATTTTGACGAATAAAATATAATTTTATCCGCTCGTTCTCCAATATTTCTCATTATAAACAGAGTAATGAATAAATATACCTTACTAAAGACATAAAAAGAACAGTCGTGGTTATTATTTCTATGAAACGTTGTTGAATGCTGTTAGCCTCGTCTGCTCTAGACTCTCATATGGATCTCATACAAGGCGCCCAGAAATGTCTAAACTGCCAACTGTATAAAACTGTTCCTTAGAACAATGACTAAAAATAGTCACGAGTGAATGATCCTTGTAAATGTTAAGGAAGACCCATTCTTATTCGAATCTTATGAACTGGCGCTACAGGATCACAAAGATTTATACCAAATAAACGAAACTCCATCACTTGAAAATTTCCAGCAGCAGCAACAAATAAAATGGCTGATACATAAAAATTGACATAACCATGATGACGAATTTTCACACTACTTCAAACAAAATGCTAGCAAGGAAACCCCGGTCAATACTGCAAAGGGTAATAACAGAGGACTTGAGAAATTTATTTTTTCTGAAAAATTGATTAAATAGAAAGTTGTTATACATTTCAATGGACAGTAGCATTGACTAATAAATGCTGAATGTTTCCTTATATTACCATTACCTTTTATATAAGAGCATCTACACATAAATGACATTAAACTGAAGATAGACACTCACATAAAAAGGGTGGAGGTAAAAATGAATTTCTCTCATTACAAACCTCCTTCTACATTGTTATGATTACCACGATTATTATTATTATTATTATTTTTATTTCCTTTGATTTCTGGCGTTTACACATTTCTTTCCGGGTCCCGCCCAGGGATATAAGGTTAGAAATGGCATCATGACACTTTCCACTGACAAAAAAAAAAAAAAAAAAAATTACATAGATAATGAAAGAAAGTGAAAGAACATCTCAAATAAAATAATAATAATAATAATAATAATAATAATAATAATAATAAAAGCCGTCAAAATAAAAGGACCTTGAAATCGAAATCTCAAAAATGTGGCACATGGGAACATCAACAATCCCTGTTGTAGTTGGAGCCCTAGGATTGGTTGTAAAAGATTACAGTAGACTAATTGAAGGGATTCCTGGAAGCCCATGCCTCATAGAGATACAAAAAATTGTTCTCACAAGTACAGCCCACACTTTACTATGTAATTTTTTTTTTTTGTCAGTGGAAAGTGTCATGATGCCATCTCTAACCTTACGTCCCTGGGCGGGGCACGGAAAGAAATGTGTAAACGCCAGAAATCAAAGAAAATAAAAATAATAACAATAATAATCTCCCTATATGTTTGTGTGGAGAAAGTTATTTGAAAGTTGTTAGAAACTTTATTTTGAAAGATTACTAATTGGTCACAGAAAGAGAAAAAAACTTTCTGAAAGTTTAATTGTACAACAAATAGCAGCACATGTAGATAAGCGAGAGAAATACGATAATTCACCCGTTTTGAAAATTATGATAATTCACCTGTTTTGAAAATTCACAAATTTACATTATATTATTATTATATATTATCATAACCTTTTATATAAGAGCATTTACACATAAACGACATTACACTGAAAATAGAAACTTTCATAAAAAAAAAATTGGAGGTAAAACTGAAATTGAAGTTTACATCAAAAACAGTTGCTGTAACCAGAATGCAAAACAATCAATTAATCAATCAAATTACTCCTACTTCAATATCTGTCTATATCTCTGAAATGAGGTATTATAATTACTTGCATTATTTACATTATTCGGACTGTTATCCTCATCTTCATTGCCATATTCACAACATTTCGACAGTTGTACGCTTCGGCCTACTTCCGGTGATTGGAATTTCGAACCGAACCCTTTATTTCGCCCAACGGGGTAGATTGTTCTAGTTCCATGTGCCATGCCTCTTCCAGATGTTTCAGTTATTTCCCTTTAACTTAACTCTCCTAGTTTTTGGTTCACCACTGCTGTGGCCTGGTTGTGAACTCACAACTCTTTAGGTCTAGTTGAGTTGTAAGTTCAATATCAGACCACAGCAGTGAAGATAGGTTAAATATAGGGTGCGGCAGAAATATCTCCAGCATCATGGTAAGACATTAGCTAGATGAAGACACTGTCATTAATGTCTTATCATTATGCGGAAGGTATTTCTGGGGGCTAAATGTGGGAGGTATTTCTGTGAGCTAAATGTGGGAGGTATTCCTGGGGGCTAAATGTGGGAGGTATTTCTGGGGGCTAAATGTGGGAGGTATTTCTGGGGGCTAAATGTGGGAGGTATTTCTGGGGCTAAATGTGGGAGGTATTTCAGGGCTAAAGGGGCTAAATGTGGGGAGGAGGTATTTCTGGGGGCTAAAAGGTATTTCTGGGGGCTAAATGTGGGAGGTATTTCTGGGGGCTAAATGTGGGAGGTATTTCTGGGGCTAAAAATATTTCTGGGGCTAAGGGATTTCTGGGGCTAAATGTGGGAGGTATTTCTGGGGGCTAAATGTGGGGGATTTCTGGGGCTAAATATTTCTGGGGGCTAAATGGGAGGTATTTTTGAGCTAAATGTGGGAGGCTAAATAATGGGAAGCTAAATGGGGGAGGTATTTCTGGGAGCTAAATGTGGGAGGTATTTCTAGGGCTAAATGTGGGAGGTATTTCTAAATAAATGCAGGAGGTATTTCTGGGGCTAAATGTGGGAGGTATTTCTGGGGGGCTAAATGTGGGAGGTATTTCTGGGGAGCTAAAAATTTCTGGGGGCTAAATGTGGGAGGTATTTCTGGGGGCTAAATAAAGGAGGTATTTCTGGGGCTAAATGCGGGAGGTATTTCTGTGAGCTAAATGTGGGAGGTATTTCTGGGGGCTAAATGTGGGAGGTATTTCTGGGGGCTAAATGCGGGAGGTATTTCTGTGAGCTAAATGTGGGAGGTATTTCTGGGGGCTAAATGGGAGGAGGTATTTCTGGGGGCTAAAATGTGTATTTCTGGGGCTAAATGGGGTATTTCTGGGGGCTAAATGTGGGAGGTATTTCTGGGGCTAAATGTGGGAGGTATTTCTGGGGGCTAAATGCAGGGAGGTATTTTGGGGGGCTAAATGTGGGAGGTATTTTGGGGGCTAAATGTGGGAGGTATTTCTGTGAGCTAAATGTGGGAGGTATTTCTGGGGGCTAAATGTGGGAGGTATTTCTGTGAGCTAAATGTGGGATGTGTTTCTGGGATGTAAATGTTGGAGGTATTTCTAGGAGCTTAATATGGGTGGTATATCTGGGTGCTAAATGTGGGATGTATTTCTGCCGCATTGTACTTTCTGGAGCTGTACAAGGAACCGGATATTTTTCCGGCATCTTTAGCAAAAACGCAAATATATGAGTTACATTTGAGGCCTGTTATGACGTTTAAAGCAAGAATCCCAATAGAGAGTACAACCGTTCGTCGGGACTGGATTAAATTTAGGGCCATTTACAATATTTTTTACACCTGTTTTAATTCCCAAATGATGGAAACATTTCCTTTTTCTTTCCAGATTTAAAGATTTCTCTTTAATCTTTATCAGCACCCTTCTCCTTTTAGCTCGAGTTTTGGTATACACATAAATGTTTATTTTAAATGGATGCAACTAGTGCACCTTTTTTTACGTTTGTCTATGATACCATATATAATTCATTCAATGAATTGATAAACAAGAAATAAACGAAAGAATCGTTCATTTCTTGCTTACCAATTCATTCAGACATGCTTTCCCTTGTTCTCATACATAGCGATGTTTTTTTTTTCGTATTTCATTCAAGTCTTTAGTAGCTTATTCCTCTTCCAGTTCATTCATTCTTTTATCCCGCGCTGTCATTTATTTCTTAATTCGTTTATTCCATTCATTCCTGCTTTTCCAATTAACTTTCACCAGTCCTTTATCCCTTTCTCCTGGAGGCCATATTTGTCGTAATGACGGCTGTGGCATGCGCTTCCGTTGTGATGGCGTGTGTAGGATATCTTAACCGCTGACATTACGCAAATGGAAAAACACCTAATGCTGCCCACTAAGCAATTAGTCAACCATGGCACAAACCAAGCAAACAAGAGACCTAAAGAGTAATTAGCGAACCAGTCCATAAAAACAGTCAGACAGCGACCTAGATGAGCAAGTGCCCCGAGGCTGTAGAGGATTGACGGATTTTGAAATGTCGGAACGGTTTTGTCGGATGGCATATACACAATGGAAAGAAGAAGAGCAGCAGCAGCAGCCAAAAAAAAAAAAAAAAAAAAAAAAAAAAAAAAAAAAAAAAAAAGAAAAAATGGCTAGATATAAAGAGTAGGAAAGAAAGGAAGAATAAAAAAATGATAACTGAGTATGTGGAATAGAAGGAAAAAATATATGTGTAAAAGTGTTTGTATATATATATATATATATATATATATATGTGTGTGTGTGTGTGCATGTGTAATATATTATATATATTATTATTTATATATTATATACGCGATACTGATAAGAAAGCGCTCAATATCAGAGATAGAGCTAACATATTTGGTTGGATTGATGTGAGTTTGTAACCTTAGGTTTCACACTTTTGCGATCATCAGACAAACCATATATATATATATATATATATATATATATATATATATATATATATATATATATATATAGGAGTAACTGCAAAGTTGTTTAAAAAAAAACATTTTTCCAGTTTTTCAGACAAGACGTTTAGCCATCTTGTCGTAAGAATGACTGAAATACTCCTTGAGTTATTCAGCTAGAAAGAGGACAGGTTAAAATCATTTTTGTCAGTCGCACTGTCTTCCCAAATGATCAATGGTGAGAGGAAACTGATCATTCAGGCCTTCAATAATAGTACCAACATTCATACTCAAGCTTCCGTCTTCAAGGTCCATTCAAGAACTATCAAGAGAACGGTAAATATTTTTTAAAAAAGAGGGCGCAGTAGAGAGGAAAACCGGATCACGAGGTCACAGCAGGAAGAGGGGTCATCATTTCGACTTAGAGCTAAAGAGATCGATTAGAAAAGATCCAGATCAATTCATAAAACGTTTGGCACGTGAGAGAGGACTTTCAGGTCTGACAGTCTAAAAAGCAGTGTAAAAAGATTTGAAAAGGAAATCGTACGTGAAACCTGTAAGGCACCTTGTTACTTTAGGACAGAAAGTTAGAAGTTTAGAGAGGGCGAAGATTTTCTCTATAATAATAAATACATTGAGCTCTTTTTGTGGGACAGTTTTAATATTTTATATGACTAGGATCCACTTGGATTATATAGCAACAGATTTATTACGTTCACTCTCTCTCTCTCTCTCTCTCTATATATATATATATATATATATATATATGTATGTGGGGGTGGGATGAGGGTTTGATTTTTAATATCGAATCCACAGTTTCGATTGAAAGAATGCACTTTTTAAAAGTGAAAGTCATTTCTTAAGGCGAAAATGTATTGAAAGTGTACTAATTTCTGAGTTTTCTACGGTAAATTTACGTCCGGGATCTTTCAGCATATCACCTTTCTTAATAATACTTAATTGATTCATCGATTTTTTTTTACACCGTATCAACCCTTTATTTTTTTGCGAGTGAACAATAATTTTTTGCAGTTACTATTTACTCCATAGCAAGGGGAGAAGAGATGGATTCATATAGTAGAATTTGCGCGTAAGTGAATGCCTCAAACTCGACTGGAATTCGAACTCGGCTCTCTAATTTCTCATTCCGTGTCGCCATTCATTAGACCACAGGTATATCTACCTTTCCCAATAAAACTACCCCGCTCTATTGCAATGTTGAATATCTATCTATCTATCTATCTATCTATCTATCTATCTAAACAACAGCAATAAAAACGAAAACAACAACAACAAAAAAGGAAAACAAATGCGTTAGAAAGCTGAATGATGTCGGCTAGGCCAGGGGTCGGCACGCGTGTCATGCCAAGCAATTTCCAATGGCACGCAGCCGCAAATGACATCACGAAGTCCAAACCAATAACTACTATAACGCAAAGAAAATATTTATCTGTTTCCATTTTTAATATATACTAAAGTATATATACTATATGTTACTATATAAAATATATTGTAGATCAGGTATATTGACCTTGACTTGTATAAAAATACGTATGCTGTTGGCACACTGAATGATTTTAAAACCCTAAGTCGGCACATCGTTAGCAAAAGGTTGCCGGCCCCTGGTCTAGACGCAATTGACGCCAGAAATTTTAAATTCAAATTCAAATTTAAGTGTCTCTGCATATACAGCGTTTCTCTCGATGTATAATTGTAACCGAAGTTTGTTATATTTCTTTCTCTTTCAAGACTGAAATGTTTATTTTTTTTAGGTAATTCAGTATTAAAATCTTCACAGACAAGGCACTAAAAGAATAACTATATTTTTGAATACTTGTATAATCGTATTATGCAAAATTGACAAGTCTTTCTCGAAAGAATTTTCTTTTTTTTTTTTTTTGTCTTTCTCCGCAACATGAACATTTTGAAATTGCATTGTGTGAAGATTTTGCCGGTTACTTATTTAAATATTAAGAAAAATGTGCAATGGTACCTAGACTTTTTGAATTTAAGCGCAGTACTAGACTGGCGTCGAGATCTCATCAATTTACAGTCGAGCTGGCGAGATGTAACTGTAAATTAAATGCTAGCTAGTTTCTTCTTTCGCACTTCTTGCTAGTGGAACTAAAGGCTTGATGCTTTCCAGCCATCTTTAATCTGCAAAAATTTAAATGCAATGTCACTCGCTCTCTACTGTTCCTCCTGATTACCCGTTCCTCTTCCTTCATTAATGTTTCTGTTCCTAATTCCCTGTAACTCCTTCTGTTTTAGTAATATTACTGTCTTGCTCGGGTTGATACATTATATATATATATATATATATATATATATATATATATATATATATATATATATATATATATATATATAAATAAAATACATAGATTAAAAATCCCTCATTCGGAAAACAGATTTTCTTGAGGACTTTATTAATTCAGAGTTGTTAGGAAAGGAAATGAGAGCTTAAAATCTAAACTTTCAAAGAGTAAAAGAAGACGAGGAAGAGAGAAAGAGAGAAAGAGAAAAGAAATAGAAAAAAAGAGAGAGATGAGAGTGGGAGCAGTAGCAGATAAATGTCTAGACATAAGTTAACATAGATTTCCAATATTATAGTGAGAATCTAGACATTAAAGGAATAAAAGAGGAAGAGAGAAAAAACAAGCCAGAGAAGGGAGGAAATAGCAGAGAAATACACACACACACACACACACACACACAGAGAGAGAGAGAGTCATCCACAAACTGATTGTTTCGCCGTATCACAGCACTTCAGTGCGGCAGACGTCTGATTGCTTTAAGCCAGGATCGAAACTCGACCGATTTGACATCAGTCAGAGATCCTGCCCCTAAGCTATAAGCACGGCAGGTAGAAAGGGAAATTCTAGCGTTTTCTATACGAAATACACCAGTGGTTAAGAGATCTCAGTTCGTACTTGGAGAGTAATGCGTTCATAGAAGCTGCAGCCACTGTTTTTATTAAATTTATTCTTTTCTCCAGAGAGCTCTATTGAAGGTACTCCAAGAGCAATATATAGTCATCCACAGACAGACTGTTTCGCTGTATCACAGCTCTTCAGTGTGTTTAGAAGTCCGATTGCTTCAAGCAATATATATATATATATATATATATATATATATATACATATATATATATATATATATGTATATATACCGTCAGACAGACAGTTTCGCTGTTTCAAAGCTCATCAGTGTGGATAGACATCCGGTTGCCTCCAGCTAGGGTCGAAACCCGACTGAACTGGAGATTCTAACCATTAAGCCATCGACGCACGGTAGGGAGGAAAGTGGATTTTTAGCGTCTTTATCTTTATAAACACGCCCAGTGACCGGGAGTGACTCAATTCGCATTAGCGAAGAGTCTCGCTATATAGCTATAATAGTCACTGTTTACCAACCCACATCTCCTCCCCAGAGAGCTCAACTGAAATTAATTTTTCAGGAGCCAATATACCGTCATCCACATGTTTGAAAGCTGGTAATTATGATATTCTTGATGAGGGTGAAAATTCTCCCTATGCTAAAATAGTGCTATCAGGATACGATTCAAACCAACTTACCTTATATTTTCTGACTTATTGAGACAAAAGAAGAAATGTTTAGTTTCTTTTTTAAATTCTTAAGTTTAATGAGTCCATGAAATGGATGTGACATGGTTCGGAAAGGGAAATCTGCGAAACGATTTCGAATTTCGTTCGAGATCATTGTATTTACTTAGCACAAACTTTACACAAACACTACTGGTATTAATTCATCTCTTGTATCTAACAGCTATTGGTTAAATACCTGGACGGACTGGCCTCCCTAACCATAGGTGGCAAACCAGCCAAAGGTTAGTTTTGAATTTAAAACCTAACCACTTGAAGATAGTTATACATCTGTGCAGATACGATGCTGATTTTCTATGCGTAGCTTAGTGGTAGCTCAACGCCGTAAGTATGGAGCACCTAGTGAGGATCGAAATCACTACTCGGTCATAATCGTTCTAGCAAGACAAGCTCGCTAACCACTACACCCCGTCGAGGTGCCTTTAATGCAATGTACAAGTCCAAAATTATGGGGCACCCAGTGAGGATCGAACTCACAATTAAGTCGAAATTGATTTAGCGAGACAAGCTTGCTGACCATTACACCACTTCGAGTGCCCGAAATGATTTTCTAAGCGTAGCTTAGATGTGCCATAAGTCCGAAATTATGGGGCACCCAGTGAGGATCGAACTCACTACTCATTCGTAATTGCTCTAGCGAAACAAGCTTGCTAACCATTACGCCACGTCGAAGTTCCTTTAATATATGGTGATTTTCTAAGCGTAGCTTAGACGTGGCACACGGCCGAAAGTACGGGGCACCCAATGAGGATTGAACTCACTGCTTAGTTGTAAATGTTCTAGTGAGACAAGGTTGCTAAAAATTACACAGCATCGAGGTACCCTGATTTAAAGGATAATATCGGAATTTCAATATTGTTGCTAAAGAAGTTAATATTTTATTATTAAGATTGAAGTCCTCGTAACAAGATTAAAAGTGATTGAAGCAAATGTTTGAAATCATAATTAGCACTTATTTGTCATCGGTCAACAGTTTTGATCTGGTTTGTCTTTTTTAATTGTACACCCTTGTGCAAATTAATTGAAACAAAAACCAGTAATTCCTTTATTATTTACTTTATTTCTTGTATTGTTCCAGTGAAACATGACCCAGTGCACATATTAGTACTTCGTATGTCCATTCCACGAAGTCGTTCCTTGCAGATTGACCACAGATTCTCGATTGGGTTTAAATCAGGAGTGTTTCCAGGCCAGTCTATAGTACTTTGATTTGTTCACTGGTAAGACTTGCCATTGTGTCGTGCAGCGTTACAATTTTCGTACGCTTTCATGGAATACCATCCATCGCAGACAATCGCTGTAGGACAACTAATCGATTGTGCAATCACGGATGATGCAATATTTTTCAAGGCCAAACAAATTTCATCATACACGCCGAAAATAGATTCATATTACTGCACACCACTGCAAATGACCTAATCCGAGGGAAAAATACAAATCGATTACACCCTGTCACTCCAATGGGTCTATAACTGACTGTATAGTGAAAGAAAGGGAAACTAAAGCGGTTGTTTCAATTAATTTACACAAGGGTGTATATCAACCTTTTCCAGATTATTTAATGTTGACTTCTGGAGATGGATAGATATAAGTTTGGTTTGGTTTGGTTTTCATGAGAGTTAAAAAGATAGATATAGATACGGAAGACACGCTCTCCCCTTTTCGTTTGCACCCACTGAAATTTGACTTCATCTGACAGGTCGTTCGGTCAGCAAGTAAAATAAACGATGGAGATGAAAAACTCACCATAAAATAGAAGGAGAAAATAAGATGAAAAACAATTCCATGGTTTGCCGATAGATAAACGAGAACAACTGCAGATATGTGCGTGTGGTGCAGAGAGACCAATAGTAAATAACGATGGACGTGATACACAGGTGGAGTTATCTGGGATATGATAGATCGTAGGTGGAAAAATTATTTTTTTTTTACATTTCCATAAAGTAGAAATCAACTCCAATTCATTTAACACCTCATATATATATATATATATATATATATATATATATATATATATATATATATATATATATATATATGTGTGTGTGTGTGTAAAAATATATAGAAAATAGGAAAGAACTTGTTAGGTAAATAATCCAAAGTTATTTAGTATTTTTGTTATTATTTTAAAAAACAGTGCTCGATACAAAAGTAGAGTTTAAATATAATTATTTATTTAAAAATCATTTATGGAATCATATTTTCAAATAAATAATTATAATTTTTAAATAAATAATTATATATATATATCTATATATATATATATGTGAAAAAATATAGTTTTAAGGTATGGTATGTTTATGGGACAAAGTGGTCAATAACAAAGATAGAGCATATATAAATATAAAAGTGAACATTGAAGTCAGCACTCAGAGGCGACAGACGGTTTCATGGTAAACGCAATGATCAGGCCACATATGTCGCTTCTGAGTGTTGACTTCAATATTCTCTCTCACACACACACACACACACACACACACACATATATATATATATATATATAGCCGCTGCTGCTATTAACACATTGATCTTCAATTACGAATTGAGCACTGGCGTTTGTATACATCCCGTGTATAATTCGTTAAAAATTTCCCTTTCTCTGCCGTGCGCCGATGTTTGATTTCTTGTCTGTGTATGTGTTTTTGTGTGGGTGACTGTTTATGTGTGGGCCTTTGCATGTGCACGCATGAATGCATAATTACATGCGAAACCTACATAAGGGGCTATTGACATTAAATAAATAACTACTTTACTACCTAAATACTAATATAAAAAGAAAAGAAATACAATACAAATCACAATCCCATCACAAACACTAGCTACCACACCTAACACCAAATCCACACCAATCCACAAAACAATCCATCCAGAAAAGAGTAACGACAATATCAACAAATAATAATATTATAACTCCCTTTTCTAATGTTATTGTTATAACACACACTCGTACTTGGTATGACGTAATTAGCATAAAGATTCTCCATAGGTATTGCTTAGACTATTTGCCGTAACGCCTGTATGGTTAGCATTAAGTGACTCCAATACACAATTTACACAATTCTCTCCACGGGAAGGGAAATGGCACAAGGCCGGTTTTTATGTGGGGCGATTCCGAGGCCGTAGGCTCGGGCAAAAACTGTCGTTAAACCAAGGCTCGGGTTTGTCGAACTCCCCAGTCGAAACTCTGCCTGTAGGAATAGACTCGTCTGGGTTCCTCTCTGCCCGAAATAAGAAAGTTTGATAAGTCTGTTGTGAGCCTAGCAGCTAACTGTCTGACTCCAATACGACTAGGTATTTACCAAAACTTCCCACCAGGCAGAATGTGCCACAAGGTCGTTTTTTATGTGGAGCGATTCCGAGACCATAGGCAAAAATACCCCGTAGACCCCTCTTCTTTCTAGTGTGTCCAACTCTTCATTTACTTGTTCTAATGCTGCAAATGGTACACTCCGTTTCAGCTTAAATACTGCCATCGAACCTTTTTTTTTACTTAATTCGCCTTGAATTTTGAACACCGACACAGTTCATTAGAAAGAACATCAGGAAAACATTTTTTAAATTCTTCCTTAAGATTTTCGCTCTGACTTTTAAATTGCTCACTTGTTCACTTACAGTAAGCGTTTATCGGAAAATCCCACAGTTCGAATAGTTCCATCCAGTCCGTACCGAATAGATTCGTAGCATTTCTTAGAAGATAAGCTTTTGTTTTTACCTGCTTATTTCGAAAATAGACATTACAAGTTAATTCTTCCCCCAAAAGTAATTTCTCGCCAGAAACTGAAGTTGCGGCTTTGTAAGTCCTTTTTAATAAAGGTTTTCTAATTTCTTTCCATGTGGTTTCATTTATCATTGAATTGTCACTCCCAGTATCTAGAAACTTTTTTCTCGTGCATTATTGATTTGCGCTTTAAAAGATTTTCGATTATTTGGTTTGACTAATATTTCCGTCGCAATAGTGTATATTAATTTCTTCCTTGCGAAATGTTTTTTTTGTTTTTTTTTGCAATGTGATTTGATATGTCCTTTTTTTTACCTTAGTTGTAGCATTCTGCATTCTTCCATAGACAGTCTTTCTCAAAATGTAATTTTCTACATTTGAAACAAGAGTTTATATTCCTTTTTATGCATTTTTCCTTAGCTTTTACCAGTGTACATCCTTTAGTCTGAAGTTTTTCAGCATCATGCTTCATACTTAGAATTGTATGGCAGTTGTATACTATTTTCTGTAGTGTTACGTTATTATTATGTTCAATCTTTGCGAAAATTTCGTTCGGACTTCAGAATCTTTTTCCGCTGTTAGGCCTTGTACGACAATGAAACCCTTAAACATATTACGTGTCATTTCCTTTAGTTTAAATTGCTCACATTCTCTGTTGATAGTATAAGAATACATGACAAAATCTACATCTAGTTAATGTATCTCCAACGGGCATGGATCAGAGAGCACTTGTCACTAAACGTTTTCGTCAGAATGTGTGCTGTCACTTCAAACCCTATTCCATCTGGTTTTCTCGGTAAAATATAATTGCAGTACTTTTCGTACTCTGTTGGAGCTATTTTTCTTAACAACAACTTGTTTTTTATCGTCTTCCCAGTCGCTGCATTCCTGACTGAATATTTTTTCATGTCTGCGAGAATACACAGCAAAAGTCAGTCCGTGATCAGGAATGTATACGAATTCTGATACAGTGTTTTGCACCACGTCTGGCGTAAGAGACGTTTAAGAATTTTTCGTCTTTTTCCTAAGTACATCCAACAGCTCCTGTTGTTGTTTTTGTAGTTCCAGCAACTGCCGACTCTGCTGTTGCTGCTATTTCTGTTGTTGTTGATTTACAACTATGGAAGCCAAAATTTCTCTATATTCGGAAGAGTATTTTTTCTCTACAGACAGAAATTTTTTTGAACAAGACGGTTAAAATGTTTAGCGTTTCTCGAAGCAACATGTATATTTCGTACTTGTTCACTCCGTATGGGTTTCTGAATCCCCAACACAACGGTTATAAATCGTCTGAGGTTCGAATCCCTTGTCGTCAATTATAACGACGTCTAGTTGCGACGATCATTCACCGTAATGCTTTGAGTACTTCGACGTGAACGTCTGTGCTGTTTGTATGGTAGTCGGCTCCAAACGACTAACCGATCGCCCACTATTATAACTCCACTTATAATGTGGCGCTTCTTGAGTTCAAGTTCCTCTTCGCTAACTATTATAACTCCCTATTGTAAGATTATCGTTATAACAAACACTTGTACTTGGTATAACGTAATTCGTATAAAGGTTCTCTATACGTAATACTTAGGCTATTGCCGTAACGCCTGTATAGTTGGTATGAAGAGTGTGTCCAATAAAATGGTATTTACTCAGTCTCCACCAGTGAGGTGTGTCGTCACACAAGGTCGAAAATATTGTGGGGCACCCGAACGTTTACACCTTGGCCATTGGTCAAAGTTTACCCAGCCAACACGAAAGCGGGCACCGGTATATTACTTGTCTGTTTTTCTCAGCCGGGTCTCTATTCGAAGACAGAGCCCTGTCTGAGTCACCCTCCGTCCGAAGACAGAAGTCGCGATCCTGGGACTGACTGTGATTTGACTGATATTTACCCAATCCTCCCCTCAAGGTAGGATGTGTCACAAAGCCGGTTTGTATGTGGGGCGATTCCGAGACCGTAGGCTCGGGCAAAAATTTCCCGTAGATCCCGCATACACAAGGTCTACCATCCCCAGACGAGGATCTGTCCATCATAGCCTCGTCTGGGTTCTTCCTTTCCCAAAAGGCAGAGGGTTTGACAAATCTGTCGTGAGCCCAGCACCTGACCGCGATTTGACTACCAACGACCTCATTCCATGGAATTAGTATTGGACGAGTTCATAGAGTCACAAGAGATGTATGCTTTACTCCACAACAAATAACTAGCAAATACGCAACCATACAAAATAAAACACAAAGCCCAACATACCAATCATCACAACTGCATACCATATAAAACGCAAAAACACACACAAATGCTCTTCACAACACCCACAAAATCAACAAAATAATAACCAACCAAATAATGCCCAACCACACAAAACAACAAATAAATTACCACAGCTACACTCTTTAAAAAACGCAAAAAACATACAAACGCTACACACACACACACACACACACACACACACACACACACACACACACACATATATATATATATATATATAAACAATAGCGAGAATGCATGTAGGGGCGCGGACGTATCCCCCACACACAAACATAAATACACAGTTAGACGCACACACACGAGCACACAAGCATACATACGCGGGCACGTGTATTCGTTCATATTTGCATGTAAGTATGCATGCATGTGTGCACATGCAAGAGCTCACATAAACACTCACCCGCACAAAGACACATACACAGACAAAAATTGAAGCATATCCTAAACTAAAAGGTTAAACAATAACAAAGTTAAGGAGCATACTAAACATAAACCAATGAAAACAATACAAAAGAAGTAATTAATTGGTTTAATATCACCAACAAAAAGTGTTCTTTCATACAACTGAACACAAGTATCAAACACTAAGTTAAAACACTAAGTAAAGTTAAATAATATCCACCCACTAAAAATACATATACAGTTAACACAAACAGACACAACACAAAAAAGCATACACACACACACACAAAATTTCAACCATGACCTAAATTGAAATGGTTAAATCAATACCAAAGTTAAGGAGCATGCTAAACATAAACCAATGAAAACATACAAAAGAAGCAATTAACTGTTCTTTTAGACATTTTAACATAAGTATCAAACATTAAGTAAAGTTAAAGCACTAAGTAAAATTAAATAATACAGGCTACTAAAATATATTAAAACACTAAGTTAAATAATACAACCCACGAAAATACATATACGGTTAACACAAACACGCACAAACACACAGATGCACAATACAGTTAACAGGAATACACACACAAATACAAACACATAGGTAGAGGCACATAAACGAACACACGTGCGGTCGAGTGTGTGCGTACATGCTTGTGTATGCATAGGCACGCACATAAACACACAATTGTACAAATATCCTACCATAACCTAAATTAAATGGTCAGCAATAAACCAGAGACCAACGGAAAAAGGTGAGGAAAGAATAAAAGAAAAAATAAAACAGAAAAATAAAATAAAAAGGAGGAAGGAAGAGGAAGAAAAATCAGCAATCAATCAACACCCACCAAGCGAAAAGAAACAAATAACACACTCATACCAAAATAAAAGTACAAGAGAATCGAGAAATGGCAACAGTTTAACTCTGTTCCGACGAGTGATTATACCAATATTACCACGAATCTCCGAAGTAAACATGAGTTAAAAAAAAAAAAAAAAAAAAAAAAACTTGTTCCTATTAATTCTATTAACCCTCCAAATGGGGTTAAAATACTATCAAAGTATAAAAATAGATTTTTTTATAGTAAAAATACACGCGTTACATTAAAAAAATATTACCGGTAATATATTTAACTCTCGACAATAAAAACTCTTTACTAAAATATATCTAGAAACTGATTTCTTACAAAGAATACATATCTCATTCATACGAACTTGTCCTTAAAATATTGTCGGAATTAAATAACCCATCGAGGTGTTGATATGCCGTAAAAAATAAACCAAATAAATCAGACATTAATAATAATAATCCTATTTTATCGTCATAATGATGATGATGATGATACTAATTTGTTTTAAATATGACCTTCTAAACATGACTTATTAAGATTATTTTTCATTTTTTCATGGTTAATAAATTTCTTTGTCATTTTCTTATTCTTTTTCTTTAATATTTCCGTTATTAATAATCTTAAACCTTAACAAAAACGACCAAAAAGGCTGTAATGAAAGAAATCAGTCAGCGAACCATGACTGAGGAAGCTAACAGATACAGATATAATACAGTAATGTCGACAAAATACGTTATTTTAGAACAAAGGTCAGAAGTTTTACAGAAAGGTAAATGGAAAGATTACAGATTACGGTTGAAGTTGTATCCACCATTAATGGTTTGTTTTGAGCAGTCCAAAAATATTGGAAGATTAAAACTATCCCAATGACAGTCAGTCAGTCAGTCACTTATGTGCCATGCGTGATACACTCTTAGGCAATCATGTATCTTTCGTACATGACTGGCAAGGCAGATTTTTCCCGCAGTAGGTTGCCATATCTTTCTGTAGTAGACCAGTTGCCATCCAAGACTATAGAACCCGGTCTGTCCTGCTATTTACCCATAGCTGGATGGAGAAGAAGAGGATTCATACCTTTCCCAAGAGTATTTGCGCGTAAGTGAATATCAGTCAGTTATATGCCATGTGTGATATACGCTTAGGCGATCATGTATCTTTCGATACATGACTGACAAGGCGGATTTTTTTCCCGCAGTAGGTTGCCATTTTTTTCTGCGGTAGACCAGTTGCCATCCAAGGCTATAGAACCCGGTCTGTTCTGCTATTTACCGTAGCTGGGGAGTGGGGTGGAGAGGAAGAGAATTCATACCTTTCCCAATACAGTAATTTATTCTTTTCTTTAATATTTCCGTTATTAATAATCTTAAACCTTAACAAAATGGACCAAATGGGGTACTATCAAAGTATAAAAATAGCTTCATTTTTAGCATTTTAGTCAGTCTTTAAATAGAAGGACAGCCTTCTAAGCTTTCATTCTCTAAGCTCCTTTGTTCTTGTTCATCAAATTTTATAAATTTACTCTCTTTTTACTGTTTTTTTTCTACAATATTTCTTTTTTGTTTTTATTTTTGCACGTACGTAAATGTAATGGATTCGACTGAAATTCGAAATCGGCTTTTCCAATTCCTCAATCGGAGCCGCTATCCATTATCGGCTCGGATTGAGGAACGAGACAATTACTAAATTCAGCAATAATACTGTGGAATAAGGAAATGACATTCTGTCACTTAATTTACGGTAAAAAAAGAAGAAAAAAAGCAGAACAACAACAACAACAAAAAAACAAAAAAAAAAAAAAAAACAAAAACAAAAAACAAAACAGACCTACCAATTCCAGTTGTTGTGAAAACTCAACGAGTACAACAAACAAGATGGAATTTTTTATTTTCTTCATTATTTTCGGAGTTTTATTTTCTGTCCCATTTTCCATTTTAAGCGTTATTCATTTTTCAAATGTTTTTCTTTTCTTCACATATTTTAAATTTTAAATGGTCCCTTTGACAAATTTATGCTTATTTAGATACAAAGATTTTGTTTTCTTTACAATTTTGTGTCCGTTTCGCAGCGCAGAATCGGTTGACATTTCATGTTTTATTACTGCGAAGTTATAGCCGATGTGGATGTTTATTGCACATGTAAGCGAGTGATGTGGTAAGGGTGATGCAAGGAGGTGGCGGCGGGGTGGGGGGAGGTCAACGGGTTGGGCAAGTGGCTACGGCGTTTGTTATCGATACACGAATACAATGGACCCTTCAACAAAATCTGACAAACACAGCCTTCATTTATTCTTATAATGTCTTTGATAATCATTTTTATAACTTTTACCCTCACTCGTTTTTCTAATCTTTTTTTTTTCTTCACTATGCGTTCACACACACACACACACACACACACACACACACACACACACACACACACACACACACACACGCATGCGCGCGTACGTGCACTCGCTTTCTCTCTCTTTACACTCCTTGGATCTTTTAGCATTTTAGTCAGTCTTTAAATAGAAGGACAGCCTTCTAAGCTTTCATTCTCTATCTTCCTTTGTTCTTGTTCCCCCCCTCATCAAATATTATAAACCTACTCTCTTTTTACTCTCTTTTTTTTTACGATATTTCTTTTTTGTTTTTATTTTTGCCATCTCTCTTCACTCATCCCGTCTCTACAATTGCGCTTCTTTTATCTTAGCTAAATTTGGATTATTTCTTCACCCTTTACTTTTTCTCTCTTGATTTGTTTTTTTTTTGTTGTTGTTGTTATCAGCCTCGTTTTCATTTGTCTGTCTCTCCTTTCCTGCATCTTTTTTTCTATTCACTTCATTTTCTCCATTTTCTATTCGACTATCTAGCTATTTCTCAGCTTATTGAGATTGAAAAACTTCTCAGTGAATCTACATTTATTTACATGAAAAAAAAAAAGCAAAAAAAAGAAAAAAAAAAAAAGAAAAGAAAAGAAAAGAAAACAAAACAAAAAACAAAACGCAGATATACGATTACTTACATTATTTTCATTATTCGGACTGTTATCCTCATCTTCATTGCCATATTCACAACTTTTCGGTCGTGGTACGCCCCGGCCTTCTTCAGGTGATTGGAATTTCGAACCTAACCCTTTATTTCGTCCACAGGGGTAGATTGTCCCAATTCCACATGACATGACTGTTCCGGATATCTCCTGAAGAAGACCGGAGTGTACAACGACTGAAACGTTGCAATGAAAATGAGGATAACAGTCCGAATAATGTAAATAATGTAAATAACCATAATACCTCATCTCAGAGATATAGACAGATATTTTGCAGATACACTTGCTCACAAAAGCTATCTAGCATTCTCTCTCACGCTGTTCTCAACACATATAAGCAAAAAAATGACATTGGTCAACCGATAAATACGAATCCAAATAGGAAGCGTCGACCAATGACTGACAAAACTTGTAAACTAGTGTTAGTAAATTAAATGGGTAGTATATTCTACTTGGTAGAGTTTGGTAAATCACCTATATAATAGAAGCGTGGATATAAAATGCTGTCGATTTACAGCTAAGTACAAAAGAATAGTTAATACTATTACTCGAAATAAAGTCATGAATGATTTGAATCTGTAATACATAAACTAAAGTATCCTGGGTAAGACGATAAACTACATTCATGTCCTGGATAAGACGATAAACTACATCCGAGTCCTGGGTAAGATGATAAACTACGTCTAACAGCAAGGTTACTGATCAGGAGGTTTTGAGGGGCGTGGAACCACGTCTTAATTGCTGGTGTCCCCAGGTCCACACAGACCCGGGGTGGTAGCGCCTGTTAGGATCCCAAATATGGGCAAATCGTTAACTCCCAATCTGGGGGTCAAAGCACTGTAAAAGTGTAAAACTGTGTTTTAATACTAGCAATGAATTTTTTTAGGAAAAATTATTACCAGCAATACATTTTTGAGGGAACAAAATATTATCATTAATATATTTTTGTAAATAATTATTACCAGCAATACATTATTACGAGGAATACATTTCGGAAGAAAAATATATTACAAGCAATGCATTTTTGAAGGAAAAGTATTACCAGCAATAAAAATCTTGTCGGCATTAAATAACCCATTGTGGTTGATATGCCGTAAAACAAAATAAACGAAACCAAACTAAACCAAAGAATACATATTCTATTCATACGAACCTATCCTAAAAATCTTGTCGGCATTAAATAACCCATTGAGGTTGATATACCGTAAAACAAAATAACCAAACCAAACCACAAACTAAATAATAGTACATCAAACATTATTTGAGCATTTGATTATATGATAGAATTTATAGGGGTGAATTACATTTCAAACAAAATCATAAAAAAATTGCTTGCGAAAATATGCTAATAAGCGTCAACACAGTAAACTTTATACAGTAACGGTTAACAGGCTGCATCAATGTTAGGTCATCGAAATTTATTGTAAGTAAAATACAATTGTGGCACAAGGCCTAAAAGTGGGTGGTTGAGGCAGGTCTTATCTTATACCTAGCTAAGCAGATTCTCGAACCATTCACTCGTTACAATTTGCACATCTAACGCACGCAAGAACTCATCCATCATCATTCAATTCTCCATATACCATAATACCGCATACACTCATGAAACCTACAAAAACGCACCCCTTTACATAACAATTTAATTAGCATTAAAATTCTATATATACAAATCTGTAAAAGATACGAAATGACGTAGGGGGGGGATGAACCCCAAAACTAACTAAAATGTCAAACCAAATACACAAAAATAAGGATAACTGATGCTAGTTGGACCCGTCAAACCCTCAAAAGATTTAAGTGAGGTCGCTGTATTTTGTCTCTAGACAAAATCAAGAGGCTCTCTCGCTAAGGGAAAGGAAAAGCATAAAATAAATACGTCCATAGGGAAGGAAAAATCTGACCCAGTGGAGATGAAAAAAGGAGGTAAAAACAAACAGCGAAGGTTGAGAATCTCAAATTGGATCATAACCAAAGAGGAGGCCGGGAACAGACCGGGAACATGCTCACATTAACTAGGTACATATAAAAAGGGTCTATGCTAACCAAGGGAGGGCTCCACAGGAAACCACCCCGATGCGACTTAGGTGGACCTAAAAAAAAATCAAGGTTAACCCCGTTCACGCGAAACAGGTTCGCCGCAGTCACCCACTTTGTATAGTTAAGAAAGCTTTTCTCGCTAGATTTGAGTAGGGAGTTCGATTCTCATTGAGTGTTCGAAACTTTAGGCCTTGTGCCACATCTAAGCTACACTTAGTAAATCGCTTCTCCACTGGATGCTCCATATTTCTGGCCTTGTACCACATCTAAACTGTCCTTAGTAAATAGTTAATAGTTTGCAATCTTGTCTCGCTAGATCGTTTACGACTGGGCAGTGAGTTCGATCTTCACTGGGCGTTGCATACTTTCGACTTTGTACCACATCTAAGCTATGCTTATTCAATCACTTATCCCGCCAGATCAATTACAAATAAGTAGTGAGATCGATCCTCGCTGGGTGCTCCATACGTCATCGTGCTACATCTATGGTAGGCTTTGTAAATCACTAACGATTACAAAGGCGTCTCGGCGTTGGGTAATGTCTAGAGAGCTAGTCTGGTTGATCATTACGACTGACTAATAAGTTTGAACTTCATGGAGTATCTTATACTTGTGGCTTTGTAACAAACTAAACTTAGTAAACAACACTAATGGTCACTGTCTGCAAATAGTGTTCTGTTGTCGTTTTGAAATTGATCTTTGCTTTTATTTGACGATATACCGATCTGAGACTCGTTACCGAAATACTGCAGTTTTTCGACAATATTGTATTTGTTTTCTTCTCAATATGAAATGCATTATCATTTCTGATAATTTCTTTCATTTGGAATTTCGTAATTTAATAAAATAAATAATTTGAAACAGGCCTAAAATGGAGTACTGTTGCCATATTTGAATGGAAGCTGCTCAATCCTAACTTTCCAGTCTTGATAGAGTTCAAAAGCGTCTTCGAGTCCTTGCTAGATAATAATTATATTCCACCCTCAAACCTATCTCTTCACAGGAGAAATGTACCAATTCTCTCACTGCTTTATAGCTACTACCATGGAAAGTGTTCGGACGAATTACATTCCTTGGTTCCGCCATGTCGAACCTTCACGGCTAGGACCCACCCATGCCACACACGTACTAGCAAACCACCCACATTCTCTCCGTATTCCATTGGTGAATAGTAAGTTCCACTCAAACAGTTTCTTCCCGGGAACCACTGCCCTATGGAACTGACTCCTAAGAGGATGTTTCCCCAATCACTACAGTCTTAACTTCTCCAAATCTAGGGCTAACCGTTATCTTCCCGTCCTATTCATATAAACTACCCCTTAACGTAAACCTCTACTTCGAGTGAACCCGCGAGCCTTGTAAAGGGTGAACTATACCGTAAAAATAGATAAAAAATAAACAATAACTGGGTATTTGAAATAAAAGCAAACAATGCCTTAGGAATGGGAACGGCCTGACAGTAATGAGGCCAAATTCACTGATCTGATGTTGCAATGTCGATTTAGATCGCATGCTTAATGTTAAGTTTACATCCGGGTGGTTTGTTACTTTAGATTTGTTAGGTTAGGTTTGTTTTGTTTTACGGTATATCAACCTCAATGGGTTATTTAATGTCGACAAAATTTTTATTGCTGGCAATAATTTTTTTTCCAAAAATTTATTGCTGGTAAATAGTCGCCCTCGAAATGCCATATAACTTAGAACTATGCAAATACAATGGAAAATGCTCGGGTGAACTACATTCCTTGATTCCGGCAGGTTAAACCTTCACGACTAGGAACTGCCATGCCATTTACATAGAAGCAAACCATCCAGATTCCCTTCGTATTCCATCAGCGGCAGGTAAGTTCCACTCAAACAGCTTCTTTCCGCGGACGACCGCTCTGTGGAACGGACTTCCAGGGGGATTTTTCTACGATCACTTCAATCTTAACCTATTCATGTCTACTGTTAACTGTTATCTCCTCCTCCTGTTCCATATAAACTACACCTTAACGTAATCCTCTACCGCGAGTGGCTCCCGAGCCTTGTACAGGGTGAACCATAAGTTAGCCTACTCACTGAGTATGCCAAACGGTGCAGAGCCTAAATGTTAAAAATATGCCAAGATCGATAGAACTTCCTGCATAGTTGAAGCCTATAATGATAGAGAAGGCTACAAAAATCTATCAAAACGATTTAGAGTGCACGTCTCCAGCGTGCAATAAATTATTTATAAATGGAAAGGTATGACGGCATCGTAATCAAGAAGTGGCCGTCTGCGAAAAATAAGTGCAAGAGCAAGTAGATATCTGGTTCGAATCCTGCTGTGATCTCTGCGATTCTCCAAGGCCTCAAAGCCAATGACGGAATCAATGTGCATACGTCTACGGTGCGACTAAATCTGAACGATGCCGGTCTACATGTCAGAAATTCAAGAAAAAAGCCACTGCTTACGAAAAAGTACAAACAACCCCGGATCAACTATGCCAAAACTCATATTGATAAGATAGAAACGTTCTGGCAAAGATTTTATAGTCAGACGAGACTAAACTAGATATTTTGGGGAGGAACGATAGGCTTTATGTCTGGCCAGCTCCTAATACGGCATTTGATGAGGAGAATTTGGCGCAAGCAGTTAAATACGGCGGCGGCAGAATTATGATGTGGAGGGTTTTTATTTTTTGCTGCAGTTGGAACAGGCAAAATAGTACGCATTGGCGTTACTGAATAGAATAATCAAACGAAGGTTGGTAATGAACGATAATACTTAGGACAAGAACAATGGATATAAGATTCGCCAACAGCGCGTAGTAGTAGAAGTGAGTCGAGTGAATTCCATAATGAATCTCCAACTGCAGGATATCTACCAACCGCCCTACGCAGTCATATTTGGCATAAGGCCAAATTTAATGTGGCGTATCCGAACCCGTAGGATAGGCCAAAAGTTCCCCGTAGACAGCGTATAAAACGGAGTCGGGTAGCTGTTTTCCAAGGCGAGACACTGCCCTTCGACATAGCCTCGACTGGGGATCCTCCCTGCCCGGAGGCAGAGAGTTTGACCAGCACAGTTGAAGACAAATTTCCAACTACAGGATATTTACCAACCGCCCCACGCGGTCAGATGTGGCACAATGCGGAATTTAATGTGGGGTATCCGAACCCGTAGGATCGGCCAAAAATTCCCCGTAGACACCGTATAAAACGGATTTCCCGAGACGAGACGCCGCCCTTCGACATAGCCTCGTCTGTGGATCCTCTTTGCACGGAGGCAGAGAGTTTGACCAGCACAGCCGGAGATGAATCTCCAATTGCAGACCAACATACAGTATTTACTACTGTATGTATGTGAATGGGGATATACTCATTATCGTCGGTAGGTATGCAACAACAATTATAGAAAAAGACTGTGACCTTAAAAGGAGGAGTCATGAAATAGAAAATGTTTTTCTTAATAAATATATAGTTTAATCAAGATTTGCTTATTATCTGCAAAAAAGAGACAATTTTTTTCTGAAAAAAAATGCATACATTTTGGTTTGGACCAAAGTTTTTGCTGGTACGTACCTACGTTATCAACCCAGGATGTGCTTACATTAGATAAATAATTGGAAACTTACCGGAAATTTTGATTGGGATTTTTTCCCGGTGCAAGTACAGAAAAATATAAATATTGGCATTTATTTATTTTAAAGAGAATCTTACGTATGCTACACTACAGAAATGCTTATATAAGACAAATATGGTCAACTGAGAAATAAAAAAAGCAAATATTTCTTTCTTAGAGGTTCACTTTTGCGCAACTTTGTACATAGGCATGTATTTTATATCGAAAAAACATTTACCGAACGAATGCAAAATAATCTAAATGCATTTTGTTCCCAAAAGGATCTCTTTAAAAAAAGGATCTAACTTTTCTTTACATCTGCCGCATCCATTTTTTCTGTAAAGAGTTGATATAGAATTGAAATAAATGAAATAGGCGTTCAACGAAATTGTGGTATGTCCGAAAGTATCTAAAATGACGAAGCGTTTTTTTTTTTTATTGAGAGAATTCACACTTCATTGTGGATTTCTGTCTGGCAATTTGCCAGGGTCAAAAATAAAGATGGATTTACGATTTGAAAAGCCACGAACAACTACCAATTAATGATCGAATTATTTTGATGAAATAAAAAGTTGATATGAAAAATTTGAAGTACAATAACAACAACAATAATAAACAAAATGACTGACATAACTCTTCCAATATTTTTAACACATAGGGAAGGGCACGATTTAAGAAAAAAACCCAGAAAAGACAGTGTTTGACAATGTTTAACAGTATTTCGACAGCATATCTGTCTTCAGGTTATGCTAAAAAATTGATACTTTTTTATAGATTTTTTTTTTATACTTGTATACAATTTTTAGATATAACTTGAAGACAGACTTACTGTTGAAATATTGTTTAAAATAGTCAAACACTAAGTCTTTTCTTTTCTTAAATTGCGCTCTTTTCTGTGTTAATAATAATAGTAATAGTAATAGTAATAATAATAATAATAATAATAATAATCTCTCTATATAAAGCAGAGGATGTCTGTCTGTCTGTGTGATAGCTTTTCACTCGAGATCCATCCAACCGATTTTGACCATACTTGGCATAAACACTGTACAATAGGATCTTAGCGTATAAAATTGATATTTTTTTAAAATCAACAATCGATAAAGCCGATCAAAAATAGATAAATTCAACTTTTTTCCTCCGATTTCGTTCAAACTCGGTATGTAGGTTATTTACATCATTACGAGCTCAACGATACCTCATTTTTATTTCTACGCCACTGCGTTTAGCGAAAAATCGCGAAAAACGAGAAATCAATTTCAACACAAATTTTAAACTAAAAATTCCCTCAATTCTCAAACAATCTAATCCAAATTTCACTCAATATTAACCAACAATAAGTTGATTGTTTAACAGTCATTCAACTTGATAATTGAGTCCACACATATAGTGAAAACCTGCGTAAATAGCGAAAAATGGCGATTTTTACTGGTTTCATTCTTATTTTTCGTTGATCTTTCAACCAATTTTCATCAAACTTAACTATTTCTTTATAAATGAATCCTCTTTTAGATCCCTGGTAGCACACTGACAAATTGAATTTCAAAAAGTCCAAAATAATTGTGGTCTTAAGTGGGTCTTCATGTTGCCTGTTTTACCGCTTCATATTCTCGGTAAACTTCGATTGAATAATTACGGACTACTTCTGTTATATCAGTAACTAGATGATATAATGGAATAGGCATAGACCTGTGTTCCCTCTCACTGGAATATGATTGGCTGGTGTCCGTCATAAATACCGACGGACGTGCAGGAGAGTCAGAGCCTTAGTCTGAAAATTAAAGTCTATAACGACGCCCATTGTACTACGCCATTGATATACACTTCTTACCTGCGACTACGACGCGTACCAATCGATTACTGCTACCGTATTCTACTTGGTTTTAGTAGCCAAAACCACTTAGCCACTTCGTTCAAATATATCTTTTTCCGGGGCATATCACTAGATTAATTCAAAATGTTTTTTAATGAATGTTCTTTAAAGTAATTGAAGAAGATAAGACTCTGTTACATCTAAACATGATGCTGTTTTTGCTCCATTCTAATTGAATCCTTTTTCTGATCGACCAGCTGGGTATTGTTGCTAGTCATAGTCAAGAGAAGAGTGTGATTTAGGAAAAGTAAGCGAAACGAACTGTTTGTAATAACATATTCTGCAAGATCCGTTGATGTCACATTGTTGTATCTGACATCATACCTGTTTCCATTAAATCTTTTATTTAATTTTTCCGTTGTGCAACCCACATAAATCAAGTCGTATTTGGTACATTGGGCTGCATATATTAAATGGAATCAGTACAATTGCTACCTTCTGTAGAAATCATGATGTTTCTCTTTGAATTTGTATTTCGACAAACATCTTAAGGTGCACCTTTTGAAAAAAACAATTTAGAATCTACCGATCTTCTTGTGTCTTAAAAAGCTTGTGTATAGTTACGTATGAAGAAAAATATATACGGAAAAAACAAACAAAAATCCTTATATACAATTATGCTGTTTTAATGTTAATATGTCAACGTCGGACGTTTCGGTCTAATAAACCATCTTCAGGACATATTCATAAATTATAACATTATCAATACAACATGACAAAGACAATGTAAATAAGAACAAGACTTATCCAAACAGATAACTGAAAGTTTTATAAGATCAGCGCTCCGTTTAAAACATGGTCACGTTGTGAGCGCTGATCTTATAAAACTTTCAGATTTATATCCATATATTTGCTTACATAGTTACGTATGCAAATTACTAAGTTTCCGGCTCGGGGAAATGAACAAGAGAGTTCCATAAGTTTTATACTAAGCTGTTTTGATTGATTCCTCTTAGTAAATAACCAACTAACTGAACATTTCAACATTTTGACCATGCAGATTCTATCCTAGAGTATTAATTATATACAAGGACTTTGCGATTAAAAGTGACCCCCACCCCCGAGATATTCCAGGAGACAGGATTCATTGTTTGTAAACAAGAAGAGAAAAACATGTTAGAGTAGATGTAGAAGAAAGTGTAGAAATAGATAGGTATCTTGTGGAAGTTGTGGAACATGAAAGGAGGTAAAGACATTAACGGAGAAAGAAAACAAAACCAAAATCCAGACGTTACAGAAAGGAGAAGTCCAGGAATGAAATATAAGGATATGGAAGACAGCCAAACATAGCAGCAGTGTGGTTGTCGAAAGAAAAAGAAAAGAAAAAACGAACAGCCCCCCCCCCTTCGTTATTGAAGGGGAAGAATATATCGAAATAAATTCATGTATTATCGAGTGAAAACGAAGGCAATCAAGATTAAATATATTCTAAAGATTATGGTTCAAGAAATTCACTACGCTACATAATATATTGGTTTGGTTTGGTTTGGTTTACGTAATATCAACCTGAATGCTGACAAGATTTTTAGAATAGGTTCGTATGAATAGAATATGTATTCTTTGGTTTAGTTTGGTATCATTTATTTTGTTTTACGACATATCAACCTTAATGGGTTATTTAATGCCGACAAGATTTTTAGGATAGGTTCGTATGAATAGAATATGTATTCTTTGGTTTAGTTTGGTATCATTTATTTTGTTTTACGACATATCAACCTTAATGGGTTATTTAATGCCGACAAGATTTTTAGGATAGGTTCGTATGAATAGAATATGTATTCTTTGGTTTTGTTTGGTTTCGTTTAGTTTGTTTTACGACATATCAACCTTAATGGGTTATTGAATGCCGACAAGAAGGATAGGTTTATGAATAGAATATGTATTCTTTGGTTTTTGTTTCCTTTATTTTGTTTTGGCACATCAACCTCAATGGGTTTATTTAATGCCGACTAGATTTTTAGGATAGGTTCGTATGAATAGAATATGTATTCTTTGTTTTGTTTGGTTTCGTTTATTTTGTTTTACGGCATATCAACCTCAGTGAATGCCGACAAGATATTTATTGATGGTAATAATTTTTCCAAAAATGCATCGCTAGTAATATTATTTTCCTTCAAAAATTCATTGCTCGTAATAATTTTTACAAAACACCAGCAATTAAGAGGTGGTTCCACGCTCCTCAAAACCGCCTGATCATTGGCCTTGCTGCTGGATGTATTTTATCGTCTTACCCAGGACGCGGATGTAGTTTGTCGTCATACCCAGGACACGTAATATATAGGATCAGAAATTTTAAAATATCTGAAGAATGAGCAAAGATTCTGTCGTGGATTAGTAAATCAGACGGTACCTATTTGCATAGGTTAAGCAGAAGATATATAAAATGTATAGTAAACTAAGAGACAAGGGAAGATGTCTACTGGTCACGTGTCGTAACAACACAATGCAATACATCCTACAATAGAAGTTCACTTTTCACAAAGAAATGAAAGAAAACATTGATGAAAACAATTAAGATCGTCGGCGATGGCATATGAAGTTCCGTAGTGAATGAACTAATGGTAGTAAATAGAATATTCTTGTTGTCTAAGATTTTCCTGTAACTTTAAATATCTTTCCAGAGCTTACCCATCTGTTTTTTTTTAGCGAATTTGTCAATTTTTTACCTCTTGCCATGATGAAAACCTTCTTGCACGAATATCAATTACAGAATTTTCTGTTTGTAATTTTTAGGCTAAAAAAATACTGATAACATTATTGGAACATTCTAGAATATTCCACTTAAATAATCTACAGAATTAAAGAAATTTAAATATTTTAAAATCTGAAATTTGCATTGTACGAATACTTTTTTCATGCATTATTTCTATTGAATCAAATTTTGTTCTGTTTTCTATGCACATTTAGTTATTATGCACCTGTGTACAGTTAATTATATGAATTTCTCGGATATTCATGCCGGTAAATGTTGTTTAATACTGTTTATTATAAACAGAGCATTTAGTTAAATATTTATATGTATAAAAAGAATGTATAAACATAAAAATGTCTTAAAATAATTGTCGGACTTTGTCCATTTCATAATGTGTGACGTCATTTGTTTACATTTAATACGCCATGAGCAGATATGAATGTTCGTGAGAGATTCATGGAAGATTGAACTTTATATACAGTAAATTCGACCTTGCTAGCCGAACGCTCCTTCATCGCCAAATCGGTAAAGGCACGTTAAGCTAAATGACGGTTCTGTACAGGATACAGGTTCGAATCCTGTCGGAGGATGAATATTATCTGTGAAAATTGCTCGGACATTCAGGCCAGTAAATGTTGTTTAATACTATTTATTATAAACAGAGCATTTAGTTAAATATTTGTATCTATAAAAAGAATGTACAAACATAAAAATGTCTTGAAATAATTGTCGGACTTGGTCCATTTTCATAATGTATGAATAGTATGTTCATTCATTAGTTAGAAATACAATAAATTAAAAATGTGTACGAATATTTGTTTTCTCCCACTGTATATAAACCTGAAGCACCACCAATTTTGGAAAGTGATGATGTTACTTTTCTCTGGGACCTCAACAAATCTAACCACCGTAGTATAAAACCTAATAAGCCAGATTTTGTCATAAAAGACTTCAAAAGAACATAAACCTTATCTGATAAAAACATTGCAGTGAACTGTCAAACGCACCAAATATACTGTAATTCCCTATGTATAATACGCCTTCATCTATAATACGCACCCTTAAAATTATGCTGAAAGTGTGGGGAAAATGCTTCTCACGCATAATACGCGCTCCTTGTTTGGTAATCAAACCTTATGAATTGTAACTATCCAATTTCATTACGGCCAGCGTTTCCTACTCTTATTAAAAAAATGGTTTTAAACATAAAATAATATCATTCTAATTTAGTTTTATGATAATTCTTATTTTATTTTACATTTATAAGTATTGTTAGGTACATATGATTGTATTTGACATCCTTATGGGGTCGCAATCGCCGAATGTTAATGTCAAATTGTCGTATGTTTGTGGGGAGTAGTCATTTCGCAACTGAAATCGATCTATGAAACGGCAGTTTTTAAAGATTTTTTGTAGCTGTGCATAATACGCACATCTAATTTTGCTCATTATTTTTTTTTTTAGAAAAAATAAATATTATATACGGGGAATTACGGCAATAATCTTGAAATAAATATTAGAAGAATGTAACATTTAAACATAATCATTATTTCAGCGATAAGCATGATGAAGAAGGCGCTCCGACATAGAAAACAT
Organism: Acanthosepion pharaonis; assembly: GCA_903632075.3. Taxonomy (NCBI): domain Eukaryota; kingdom Metazoa; phylum Mollusca; class Cephalopoda; order Sepiida; family Sepiidae; genus Acanthosepion; species Acanthosepion pharaonis. Next base: position 1,431,023 of record CAHIKZ030000487.1, read on the forward strand.
TTGGACAATTTCTACATAATTCTACATCCAGAAAAGAAGAAAATTATAAGGACACAACAAAAATTGAATAAAAACTTTAACTTAGTACCTTGTCAGTCGTTTTTAATGAAACTTGTATAAAAGAGGGATTGTTGCCCAAATACACAATATATATATATATATATATATATATACAGAAAAACCGTACATCTTACTTATTATAAAACGCAGATTGTGTGTGTGTGTGTGTGTCTGTAACGTTTATATATTGGATCGGATTTCCTACATTTTTCAACCGATTTCAACAAAACTTCACAGAACTACATAAAATTACCTTGTGGTGGTTCTAACGGCGCCAAAAATGGGAAAAATATAATTGTTTTTGCACAAAATCAATTTGAAAACTCAATTAAGAGACATCGTGAAAATGGAAGGGGGACAACTCACATCGGGTTGTTTGTGTGTGTGGGTTCCTTTAAATATGGGAGCGGATTTCCTATATTTTTCAGCCGATAAAACAAAACTTCACTTTTTTTTTGGCAGGTAGTGTTTCTTATTCTTTTGCACACTTTTTTCTTTATTTTTAACATTCAGAATGCTTTAAAAATTCCATTTACAAGACAATTATTTATAATAAAATTCTATTCAATCGAGTTTTTGTTTGAGTTTGGGTTTGACCAATTCCTAAAAAAAAAAAAAAAAAAAAAACTAATTAAGACATGCGTGTCCGTCAACCTTAAACAATAATCTAACGATTTCTACTGATTGTACGAATACAAACATCGGATAAATTCTTTATCTTTAGGGAAAGATAATGAAATCTAAACATACACACGTCCTCCTAACTAAAAATAATAACCGGAAACTACTTTAAATACACATGGTGTCCAATTTTTTTACTATATTCAATAAGTAAAAATCATAAATTGTAAAAGATTATTATTACAGAAAGGCTACTAAATGAAGAAGATTTGTTAGATCATAATTAATAAACCCAAATAAAGTTAATATTTTTTGTATTAGAAACAACGAGTGGAAAATATATTCAAATCAGAATTCTAATTATGAATCACCACAAGCAAAATATGCAATTTTATTACTGTATTCAATAAATAAAAATCATAAATTGTAAAACTAAAAGATTACAGAAAGGCTACCTACATTTTTCAACCGATTTCAACAAAACTTCTTTTTTTGACATGTAGTGTTTCTTATTGTCTTGCACACTTTTTTCTTTATTTTTACATTCAGAATGCTTTAAAAATTCCATTTACGAGACAATTGTTTATAAAATTCTATTCAATCGGGAGACTCATAACGATTGAAAACAATATTTTTGTTTGAGTTTGGGTTTGACCAATTCGTTAAAAAAAACAACTAATTAAGACATGCGTGTCCGTCAACCTTAAACAATAATCTTTGTGAATTTTATTTTTCAGTCTTTATGATGGTGGATACTTGATCTATCTCTTACTGTTATATCCTAGGGCAACGCTGGGCTCTACTGTTAGTCAAATATAAGTGTATAAAAAATAAAAAAAATATAAGAGTGAACAGACAAGTCCGCCTACGAAACTCTGGAGTTGGGATGCTGATGTAATATCAATCAGCTAATTGACAAAATTTTAATTATATATATATATATATATATATATATATATATATATATATATATATATATATATATACTGACGAATATATATATATACGTAGTCATTTAATTTTTCTAAATATGAGCTACACTCAGATCTTTTATATTTAACCTATCTTAGAAGAATAAAGATTAATATCTAAATTTTTCGTTTCAAATTTATTAAACTTTACAAAATTGGATTTCTTTTATAGATAAAACCAAGTTTCGAACACAGAACATCTTTATAGATTATGCCTTTAAATTCCTTGAGGAACACAGTGTCGCAAGATATCATTACGGTTTCTATATAGTAAGCCAGTTTTTTAAAGCGAGTAGGTTGTTAGCTTACTGCACAAACCCCAGCCTGGAGGATCAGTTTTTGAATTCAGAGTAAATCCTTCTCCTAGACCAGTCACCACCAAGTCTATCCTGCTAAATACCCATAGCTGGGGTGAGATAAGAAGAGTATTCATACATTTCCCAAGAGTATTAGGATTTAAGTGAAGGTAATGGATTCGACTGTAATTCGAACTCGGCTCTCCAATTCTTCAATCCGATCCACTACTCTACAATTTTTGAGTATGGTAACTCATATATTATATGTAAATATATATTATATGTGCAAAACATATAAATATTATAAATAAATATAAAGATAAATATAAATAAATTTATATTTATTTATATTTATGAATATAAATATTATAAATATATATGTGTAAAACAGCCCAGAGTTTTTAGATAAACGGATTTGAGTGCAAATGTATATATTATGGCTTTGAATTCTTTGATATCGTTGCGGTTTCTATAACAAGCCAGTTTTTTTTAAGTTAGTAGGTTTTTAGCGTACTGCACAGCCCCACATCCTGGAGGAGCAGGTTTTGAATTCAGAGTTTTCCTTCACCTAGACCAGTAGACAAGGCTACAGAACCCGGTCTGTCCTGCTATTTACCCATAGCTGGGGGCACAAGAAGTGGATTCATACCTTTCCCAAGAGTATTAGCATTTAAGTGAAGGTAATGGATTCGACTTTAATTCGAACCCGGCACTCCAATTCATCAATCCAAGCCGCTACCCTACAATTTTTGAGTATGAAACGGAGATAGGGTTAATTTGTGCTTATGATATTCAGTAGTAACTCATATGCTTAATCGATATTAATTTTTAAGAATGATCGAAATTCTCTCTAATCTGTAGCAGTCTTTTATGGAGAATAGATTGATGTCAACTGAACCTTTATGTAAATATCATTAATTACCACATTATTTGTTAGATAAAAAAATGGGAAAAATGAATTCTTATAGAAGTAAGTAAATACAAATGCAATTTGACAAAGGGTCAATGCACATAAAATAAATTGAAAATTTAAATATGATTTTTATTTTTAAACATGTATTTGAAAAAAAATAAAATTCTGATTGCAACAACCAGTTCCTTTGCTCTAACAGATAGGTAATGGTGATATCCACGATACTCAACTTAGACAATTATTTCGCATCTGCAAGTGTAGGAACAAGTCTTCTATTGGCTGATATTTTATTGCCGTTTTCAGCGAATAAACAGCAGCGATCATATGAAGATGACGAAATTGACTGCATGCAAACGGCTGTAAGAAGAGTTGAAAAAGATGAAAGCAAAGTCGTACGGACTTGGAGAGTGCAAATAAAGCGTGTGTAAGTATGTGTAGGTGAAAGAAGAAGGAGGAGAAGAAGCCCGAAAGGATGAAATAATGATATTAAAATATTGAGGCAGAGAGAAAAGGAAATAGAGAAAAATAAAGAGAGAGAGAGAGAGAGAGAGAGAGAGAGAGAGAGAGAGAGAAAAGAGAAAAGGAGGAAATAATGAAAGAAGAGAAAAGTCTGAAAAATATAAAAGGCAAAGAAAGAACGAAAAACAAACAAAGAATCAAGAGCATTAAAAAACAATAAAAGAATGAAGAGATGGGCGAATATTAGAGAAGAATGGCGGAGCAGTAGAGGAAGTGAAGGCAGATTTGAAGGAAGAGTGGGTGGGGGAGCAATGATGTTCGCAGTCGTTCACTACTGCAAACCTTTTTATGACCTTCAGGACTCCTTTGTGTCTCGAATGTGTCTGCATGTAATGTCGGCCTGTCATGGCCGTGTGAATTTACGGCAGGCGATGCCACAAACTTTCAACTGCCCTTATCCTGAGACGGAGATGGCGTCATAAAACAGAGAAGCAGTAATAATGATGATGATGAAGATGAAGTTGATGATGGTGGGAGGTGGCGAGTGGGGCGCTGGAGCAAAAGAATAGCAATAATGATTCAATATGAGCCCAAAGACCTGACATTGTTAGAAATTAAGAGAGAGAGAGAGAGAGAGAGAGAGAGAGAGAGAGAGAGAGAGAGAGGTGGAATTGAAGAAGGAGGGAGAGATGGAGAAAGGGAGAGAGGGGGAAGAGAGGGGGAGGAAGAGGGAGAGGGAGAGAGAGAGAGAGAGTGAGTCAGAGAGTAACATCAGAAAAATAATGGCAGAAACTGAGAGTGTAGTAATTCCATTAATTGCTGGAGTACCGGGCACAATTCCCAAATTACATTCGAGGGATGTCTTATGCAAAATGATACCATATCGTTGCTCACAGCAGCAGTAGACTAAATAATTTTAACATACTTTTTTTTTTTTTTTTTTTTTTTTTAAGCGTTTCACCCCAAGCAAGGCGGTAAGCCACTAGGTATGAAGGGGTTACAGAAGATTTGGAGCAAGATCAGGTAGGAATGATAGAGGAAAGGATGAGGAGAAGGACAGTGGATAGATCAAAGCAACTGAAGATGTCGATTGACATTACATTTGAATAGCTGGAGATTATAGCTCTCAGGGATACTAATGACACTTGATTTCATATCTTCTAATGACCTTTAATCTCCCAATGATCTTTAAGAAGAATGGTAATGATGCAATGCCAAAAGAGATAGTAACGAAAATGGCGATGGTAATATTAAGTTGAATCTTAATATTAAGCATTATTGAAAACATATTAAGCATAGTATAAAGGTAGGGGGTCTTTACACGATTTAAAATATCAGTTGGTACGCATACAAGATTTGTGAGTATTACAGGGAAAGAGTGTTTGAGAAAAAGATAGATAGAAAAAGAAAGAGAGAGAGAGAAGGAGAGAGAAAGAAAAAAAGTTGAGAGTGAGATCGAGAAAGAGACCGAGAAAAAGGGCGAGAAAGAGAGAAAGACCACGAGCAGTTTTTGTGCGTTTACAAGAGAGAGAATTAAAGAAAAAGTGGGAGAATGAAGGTAGAGAATTTGTGAATGAACGAGAGAAGAAGGGGGGGGAGGAGAAAGAGAGCTAAAATATCATAGAGAGGTACAGACAGACAGAGAGAGAACAAGAGAGAGAGAAGGAAGAGAAAGAGTGAATGAACGAGAGAAGAAGGAGAGGAGGAGAAAGAGAGCTAAAATAGCATAGAGAGGTACAGACAGACAGAGAGAGAACAAGAGAGAGAGAAGGAAGAGAAAGAGTGAATGAACGAGAGAAGAAGGAGAGGAGGAGAAAGAGAGCTAAAATAGCATAGAGAGGTACAGACAGACAGAGAGAGAACAAGAGAGAGAGGTAGAGAAAGAGTGAATGACCGAGAGAAGAAGGAGAGGAGAAAGAGAGCTAAAATAACATAGAGAGGTACAGACTGACAGAAAGAGGACAAGAGAAAGAAGACAGAGATTGAGTGAATGAACGAGAGAAGGAGAGGAGGGGAAAGCGAGCTAAAATAGCATAGAGAGGTACAGACAGAGAGACAGACAGAGAGAGAACAAGAGAGAGAAGGTAGAGAAAGAGTGAATGAACGAGAGAAGAAGAGAGGAAGAGAAAGAGAGCTAAAATAGCATAGAGAGGTACAGACAGACAGAGAGAGAACAGAGAGAGAGAGAAGGAAGAGAAAGAGTGAATGAACGAGAGAAGAAGGAGAGGAGGAGAAAGAGAGCTAAAATAGCATAGAGAGGTACAGACAGACAGAGAGAGAACAAGAGAGAGAGAAGGAAGAGAAAGAGGAATGAACGAGAGAAGAAGGAGAGGAGGAGAAAGAGAGCTAAAATAGCATAGAGAGTACAGACAGACAGACAGAGAGAGAACAAGAGAGAGAGGTAGAGAAAGAGTGAATGACCGAGAGAAGAAGGAGAGGAGAAAGAGAGCTAAAATAACATAGAGAGGTACAGACTGACAGAAAGAGGACAAGAGAAAGAAGACAGAGAAAGAGTGAATGAACGAGAGAAGGAGAGGAGGGGAAAGCGAGCTAAAATAGAATAGAGAGGTACAGACAGAGAGACAGACAGAGAGAGAACAAGAGAGAGAAGGTAGAGAAAGAGTGAATGAACGAGAGAAGAAGGAGAGGAAGAGAAAGAGAGCTAAAATAGCATAGAGAGGTACAGACAGACAGAGAGAGAACAAGAGAGAGAGAAGGAAGAGAAAGAGTGAATGAACGAGAGAAGAAGGAGAGGAAGAGAAAGAGAGCTAAAATAGCATAGAGAGGTACAGACAGACAGAGAGAGAACAAGAGAGAGAGAGAAGGAAGAGAAAGAGTGAATGAACGAGAGAAGAAGGAGAGGAGGAGAAAGAGAGCTAAAATAGCATAGAGAGGTACAGACAGACAGAGAGAGAACAAGAGAGAGAGAAGGAAGAGAAAGAGTGAATGAACGAGAGAAGAAGAGGAGGAGGAGAAAGAGAGCTAAAATAGCCTAGAGAGGTACAGACAGACAGAGAGAGGACAAGAGAGAGAAAGAGAGTGTGAAAGAGAACAGGAGAGTTAGAGAAAGAGAGAGAAAAGGAGAAACTAGAGAGGGAAACAGAAAAAACAAGAACGGGAATAATTATTCGCGCTTGTGAACTTGTGTTATGGCAAGTGTAATTCCGATAAAATAAGGCTGTAAGATTTTCACCTGATGTCTGCAGCTATAAATAAGAATTGGCATCTGCGATAAAGCGATTTGGTTAAAGGCAGAAACAGATCCAAGATTTCAGTGGAATGACTCATAAAGAAATCGAAAGTTTCGCATTTCACAAGAATGGATCTAGTTAAGCAACAGTCGCTTCCAAAAGAGAGGAGGGCAATAAGTGAACGAATCAATTTAATTCATTTTGAAAGTGTTGAAAAACGTCTCTATGGAACTACAATTTAATAATCCGATCAAATGCATTATTGCTTAAAATGAATATATTAAAAATTATTTCACCTACACAACAATTGGGCACATCTTTCGAAGACTATGCCTTCTAGGATCGATTAATGTTTTTAAACTGTGTGCCGTAATTCCCCATGTATAGTACGCAATTTTTCTAAAAATTAATAAGCAAAATCAGGGATGCGTATTATGCACAGCTATAAAAAATTATTTAAAAATTGCCGTAAAATAAAATAAGAATTATCATAAAACTAAATTAGAATAATATCATTCTATGTTTAAAACCATTTTAAAATAAAAATAGGAAACGCTGGTCGTAATGAAATTGGAGAGGTACAATTTATAGGGTTTGATTGCCAAACAAGTGGCGCATATTATGCGTGAATAGAAGCATTTTCCCACACTTTCAGCACAATTTTAGGGGTGCGTTTTATAGATGAAGGCGTATTATACATAGGGAATTACGGTATATAGCCTTGTTAGAAGTGAATGCATTAATTTTAGAAAGTAAAAAATAACATACTTATATTGGACACACAATCACAATCATTTATTTGAAATGAACAGATTAAAGAATGCTCATTGTAAAATCCAGTTTTAATTGCAAAAATTAAAAATATAAAATTAAAAACATACTTCTTCATATAATGTGCCTCCTCAGGACGTAGGTGATCACGGCTCTCCACAATTGCCCTTTGTAGGTCTTAATAAATTTTGTCTTTTTGTTATTTCTCTTAAACCTTGTTCCGCCATCCATTTACTCAAGCTCTCTAAGTATGTTATGCGTTGTTTACCTCTGTCTCTCTTGCTTTCAATCTGTCCTTTGAGTATCAGATTTTCCAAACCCTCTTTCCTCATTATGTGCCCTAGAAATTTCGACTGATGTTAAGTATAAGTTTCCTTTTTGTTTCCATTTTGTTTAAAACTTGTTCACATAATCGGTCCATAGTAGCCTCAGCATCGTTCTGGAGAACACACATTTTTGCTGCTTCAAGTCTTTTCTTTGACGAGATTGTCCTGCACTCACTACCATATAGGAAGACAGATATCATGTAACATTTTGTACACTTTTCATTGTTTCTGACGAAGTTTTTCTGTCTCTTAATACTTTGCTTAGCTTTTGGTACGCTTCTTTGTCTATCTCAATACGCCTTCAGGCTTCAGTGTCGTAGTTTCCGTGCTCTGTTAAAATACATCCCAGATATTTAAATTTTTGTATTTGCTTTATTTTGGTATCTCCGATTTTTCATTTGAATTTTGGGCTCATCCTTTTGCTAACAACCATGCATACTGTCTTCTTTTAGTTCATATTTAATCCTTTCTTCTCACTTTCTTTCACTAAGTTCTATAGGAGTTTTTGTAGTTTTCTTTCCGTGTCTATTATCAAAACTATAAAAAACGCTGTTTAATTAAAAATTTATAACTCCGGTTTAATTAAAGGTGTATAATAATCTGGTATATATATATATATATATATATATATATATATATATATATTTTAAGCGTTTCACCCCAAGCAAAGCGGGAAGCCACTAGGACGCAAGGGGTTACAGAAGATTTGGAGCAAGATCAGATAGGAGTGATAGAAGAAAGGATGAGGAGAAGGATAGTGGATAGATCAAGGCAACTGGAGATGTCGATTGACATTACATTTGAATAGTTGGAGATTATAGCTCACAGGGAAACAGGAATAGGGAAGGGAGTTTCACAGGCGAGAGGTGCGAGACATGAAGCTATTGGAGTAGAAGAGACGGTTACATTTAGTAGTTTCGACAGTGAAAGGGTGAGAGCGGGATGCCAGCCTCGTAGGGCGCTTGAACTCATGAAGTCTGGGAACCAGTGAATGCAGCTCATCGGAGCAATTGCCATGAAAGTATTTGTAAAAAAGACAGAGAGAGGCGACGGTGAGTCTGTGAGAGAGCGACTGTAGACGAGACGCCAGAACAGGGCCAATATATATATATATATATATATATATATATATATATATATATATATTGCGGAAGGCATTAATGAGTTAAGGTAAGCTGCAAATATTAGAAGAAACGAATCTAATTTCTTTCCTTGATTCAATTCCTTGATTTCTTTTTTTTTTTTTTCTTTTTTTTTTTTTAAATCAGAACAGTAATTTAAGTCTTTCAGCCTGAACGCATGTTCGAGATATTTCCTTTTATGGATCGTAGTAAATTAGAGTTAAAGAGTTTAACGCTGATTAAAAAAAAAAAAAAAAAAAAAAATCCGCAGCGCTCTTAGTTAATTTACTTAACTTCGAATATTCCCAATTCGAGGTGAAACTTGCAGTTGGTTAAATCAGTCATTATTTTTTGTTACTATTCTTATTCACAAATTTAAGTATGTTTTGTTCACAAACTCCATTTTGAATTGCATTTAAAATGACCGCCATTTTGATTAAAATATGAATATTTCTCAATTTTCTGTATTAAAAACGTCAGAATATTTCTTAAATATTTCTCAAATCGTGAAGATGGAGTCAGCACCAGAAGTAGGGAGTCGATACAAGAGTACAAATCATAATTAAAAGGTCAATATCAGTTTAATTCTAGTATGAGCGCAATATTTACAACCAGAACGGGTTTTAGACTTAAAAGAATCACATAGTAACTTACATAGATATTATTCTTCTCTTTCATTGCGTCTTTATACCTGATGATGGCCGTAGAAAGAATCTGCCAAAATATAGTGTTAGAAGTATAAAAACACCATGATTAAAAATGAAAAACTTTTGGAACCTATGTTACTGGGAGAGTTAAGAGTTAAGAAGACAGCAAAAACCTCCGCATGAGACCCATCAAAATTTCGTGCAATTCAAGTATACACAAACATGCGCACAGATGCACACACACGCAAACATGCACACACACACACACACACACACACACACACACACACACACACACACACACACACACACACACACGTGCATATGCATATGTATATAATATTGTTTGTCTCATGATACGTGGTCTTTAATAATAACTCTGGATATCACATTGGAACACTGATTCTCATACAGGAATACCAGGTGCTGTAATCTTGAATGTGCGGATAGTGTAATGGATAGCATCTTGGAATTGGTGATCGGAGAGCCGAGTTCTAATTCCAGTCAGGTTCTTTACGCGCTTTCTCTTGGGAAAGGTACGAATTCCCCTCTTCCCTCTCCTGCTATGGGTTAAATAGTAGGACTTGTATCAGTAACTTATTATCATCTTCAAAAAAGTCTTACAGTCTAAAAATATTTTCTTCCTTCAAATAACCTGCAAAAGGTTCATAGGCCGTAAAATAGCAAACAATTCAATCAATAAATCAATCAACTTAATAATTACTAATAACACTGAAATATGTTTTGTCAAGTTTTCATATCCAGCTGCTTCAAGGAAATTGATCTGATAAAATTACTGTACTGCTTTGCTATATTCACGTTGTAGAATTTTATTCGAATTTTTTTAACACAGTTACCAATATATGCAGACTGCTTGTGTCCGGATGGACTTGAAGATGAGGACCCGGCCCACTTACCAAAATCTGACTAAAATATCAGAATTTATTTTGAAATCCCTTCTTTCTTGGGTCAAAAACATTTTAACACCGCCAACATCGTATTATATCGCTGAAGTTTATTCAGTCGTTTGTCGTAAGTAGTAAATCTATTTTAGTGTTGGCTGCTGACTTTCGTTAGGTGTTATATTTTACTGTCTACTAAACGGTGCTAATTCGTTGCTCGACAATTCTTGGCATGTCTGTGAGGGTTCAAAAGCGTAAAATATTCATGAAATCATCAAAGACCGGATATTCACTCTTTTATTACACAATAAAAACGGAACTGGATAGAATGTCAAGGTGGAGTAAAATAGACTCACAACAGACTGTAAGCATGATATAAAAAATAATTGCATAATCCGTAGGTCAGTCAGTTTGTTCAGAGCTCAATGCCAATTAATAATCAATTCAAGCATACAACAGACTGTAACAAAGTGCATTATTATTATGATTCCTTTTCCTCACTTGTTTTAAGGTTTAAAACAGGGAAAAGTTTGTTTTTTTTTATATAAAAAAGAAGTTTTCTATCGAGTTTATTTTACTCTGTTAATCAAGTACCCTCTGCAAACTTATTCATCGGATCGATTTATCGATAATGATCATTAACATGAAGAAAAATGTAAAAATATTGCCTAATCATGTAGACATATAGATATATATTTTATTTTGTCGAGCAGTTTCATAAAAAAGAAATGAGGATTTTATATTATAGTTACACTATATTGTCCGTCATATTGACAGTATTTTTTCTTTCTTTCTTTCTTTCTTTCTTTCTTTCTTAGTCTAGTCGAATTTTTTTTTTAAAAAACAGGATTCAAAAACTTTCGGCTGTCACATTGTTGCTTAGCTTGAAGTATTAATCAATCAAGACAGTGAGACAAACAGTAGAATGTAGATAAATTCTAAGCTGCTAATATTAATAGATGCTATTGTAATTTATTCAGCTTAGCCGTGTTCACAACAACACCAAATTGATGGGACACCCAGTGAGGATCAATCGCACTACAGTGGGAAGAGATTGGCTTCCGGTTATTAGTGACGATAGTATATGGGGCTATGCATTACCCAGAATGCAAGCACCACATCTCGATCGTAACGACAAGAACCAAAGGAATAAAGGACGTTACATTGGGGTCTCCACTCCGGGTTTTTTGTCTGGGTTTACTTCCATAACCTTTTCTCTCTTTGGATATAGCCGAAAGGCAGCGGAGGTTTGAAATCTGGGTTTTCCTTCCTTCCCCTATAGATGAACTGCCGGGCTGACGAGTTCCATCTACCTGCAGTAGCTGGTTATGAAGCACTAGTGGCCCGTCTTCGGCCTTTCCCCGTCTTGGAGCTGGACTTACTTGCTAAAGGCTATTTGAGATGCATGTCATGTAAACATTTTATAGACAGTGTGAGCTTGTCCCCACTGCTACACTCGTCTATAGCAAACTTTTGGAACATATATAATGTACATATATAAATATTACATATATAACATGTTTTAAAAGCCACCTACAAAATTAACTTATATATATATATATATATATATATATATATATATATATATATATATATATATATATATATATATAAAAAAACTACTAGACAAATTGCAGAAGAATCATTGCATAAACACAAATGTCGAAATTATTTATATATATATATATATATATATATATATATATATATATATTATATATATATATATATATATATAACATAATTTCGGCATTTGTGTTTTTATATATATATATATATATATATATATATATATATATATATATATATATAAGATTTCGACATTTGTGTTTAGTTATAACTATATATATATATATATATATATATATATATATATATATATATATATATATAAAACATAATTTCGACATTTGTGTTTAGTTATTTATATATATATATATACAACATAATTTCGACATTTGTGTTTAGTTATATATATATATATATATATATATATAACATAATTTCGACATTTGTGTTTATTTATGCATGATTCTTCTGCAATTTTTCTAGCAGTCTTTTGATTATATATATATCTATATCTATATCTATCTATCTATCTATCTATCTATCTATATCTATATATATATATATATATAATCAAAAGACTGCTAGAAAAATTGCAGAAGAATCATGCATAAATAAACACAAATGTCGAAATTATGTTATATATATATATATATATATATATATATATATATATATATATATAAGCAAAAATAAGAGACTGCTAGACAAATTGCAGAAGAGTCGTACATAAATAAACAAACACAAATATCGAAAAGTTTGGTAACTCTTGGAAAAGATTTCAGAAGAGAGAAATTGGGATGTAAGTCTAAAATACTCGGAGGTTATGAAGTCATTATTTTTAACATACAATAAAAACAAACTATAGAACCTTTTTGGCGGTACTAATACCTAAACTAGAAATTGATAGAAAAGAAATGAGAGTAGAAAAGGCAATGTTAAGAAACATAACTTTAGGTACAACAATCCGGAATTATGATTATTGAATCACATATTTCTATCTTAAAAAAAAGAATGAGCCAGTCGTTGAAAAGTCTTTGCCACAGAAGATGACAGAAAACATTGACAAAAACTTTACTTAAAGTTAGTACATACATTAGGTGTTGAAAAGCAGGGATTACCCCAAGTTCCAAAACCTCCACATTTGATCTTCGTTTAATTTTAAATTTATATTTAATTTTTAAATTTTGACAACTTTTCAACACACCTTATCATATGCGTCTATCTATCTATCTATCTATCTATCTATCTATCTATCTATCTATCTATCTATCTATCTGTTGGGGCGCACCCACCTTCTAACTAGTAATGGACTGGTCCCTCTTATATAAGTCAGCTCTGGAGAGAGAGTGACAGAGCGTCAGAGAGAGAGTCAGCGTGAGCAGTCCAGATAAGCTTACCCGGTACATACCGTTGGACTATAGACTTTGGATATTGTTTCGTACTAACCAACCTTCGTTCTACTAATCACTCTATTGTTAATTGCTTTTATGAATATACCAGTATTTTCCTCTACAACTGTGTTTGTCTTGATTCATACACCGACACGCGGGAAACTCACAACATCTCACTATCTATGCATGAAGAACGAATATATGCATACATACCGGCAAAAACAAAAACACTAGTCGGACCACACTTATGTTAGTGAAATATCCAGGAATTTAAAATTATCTCAACAACGAAGGTTTTTATTTACAAAACAATCCTTTTCATTGCCCTCAGTAGGTCTGATAACAAATTCGAATTTATTTTAAACCAGTATTCTGAACGAAATAGAGAAAGGAAAGGACTGGGTACAAAATATGCCTACCAACTTCACAACGAGTATAACTGCAAAGAATTCATCCAACCTTAATATGAAATTTATTAGAATTATTTAAAAAATATCTATCTATCTATCTATCTATCTATCTATCTATCTATCTATCTATCTATCTATCTATCAGACACGTGCCGTCAGTAATTACCCGGGGTAGGTATCTTGTGCAACTCAAGCACTAAACAACAGAGTCTCCTTACACAAAGGCAACATGAAATATACACATAGTGGTAAAGCACGCCAGTCGGACCACACGCACACACACACACACACACTCACACACACACTCACACACACACAGAGACACAAACACTTTACGAAAACCTTGTGTTTACTAAATAGATTTCTTTATAATAATATAGTATATAATATATTTGTATGAAGAACGAATATATGCATACATACCAGCAAAAGCAAACACACCAGACGGACCACACACACACACACACACACACACACACACACACACACACACACACACACACACACGCACTCACACACATACACACGAGCCCTACACACCATACATAGTGTGTATATACTGTCAAAAGCACACACACAATACACAAAAATAGAGAAAGGAATGAAAAGATTGGCGGGAGACATAAAAAAGAAAAGAACAAAAACATCCACGTTTCTTTCCTTTTCTCTGGGTAAAGTTAATTATTTTATTACACCTCAAGTAAAGGAACATTTTTTGGCCAGTCCAAGATGGATTCAGATGATTACTACTTAGTACAAAAGACAATGGTTAAAAGATTTAACATACAAAGGAAAAAAATAATTCCTTTAAATAATATGTGGAAATAATCATTCTTCACCTGATGAAGGTCGACAGATCTGAAACCCGTGTACTAAAATAAATAGAATAAAGTATTTAAAAAAATTCCCATAATAATAAAAAACGTTTGCCGTTTTTTTCTCTTTAATATATATATATATATATATATATATATATATATATATATATATATATATATATATATATATATATAAAAACCTTACATCAAATATAAGTGTATAAAAATAAAAAATATAAGAGTGAACAGACAAGTCCGCCTACAAAACGCTTGAATCGGGATGCTGAAGGTAATTTCAATCAGATAAGTGACAAAATTTTAATCATTTTAATTATATATATATATATATATATATATATATATATATGTTAACGTGACAGAAACCTTTGTTGTTTCCTTTAGAAAAGAACGTATTCAGGGAGATAATAGTTTTATTGATGATATTCAGTCACCCCCCCCCACGAGGGTGTCATGTGGCACAAGGCCTTTTTAACGTGGGCAATTCCCAAGCCATTAGGCTCGGCTAAAAAATAGCCCATTTGAACCCGTATAAACGGGTTCAGGGCCGGTTTTACCTCCCCGAAGGAGACTCCGCCCTTCGGCGTAGCCTCCTTCGGGTTCCTCCCGCCCGTAGGAAGAGAGTTGAACCGAACAGTCGGTTCAGAGTTGAACGACTGATTAATAGTTTTATTGATGAAATCAAATCTATGTACAAAAAGAAAAAAATACAATATTAAATAAAAAAATTAACGTCCGATGTACCTAACCTTTAAATATTCAACTTTTTACCAGTATTGTTTTTATTGTTATAGTTTTATCTTTTCCCACATTGTATTAATATATCCCCGAAAGACTGTATTACTTGGTTTTGTGACTAAATAAAACAATGTTGAACATACACTTGACTTAAGAAAGAGAATCAAACATTACCGTTTTTGGAATTTATGTTAAACCACATTGAATGGGCTAAAATTAAACATTAATCGAAAATTCCCTAACAAAATGATCTCATAAACTTCTACTCACATCATAGCGTTAAAATAAAATGTGGAGTAATTATAGGCTTCTACTTAAGGGCGTTTACAATATATGGCCTTCTGTGTCTACATAATAAAGAAAGATATGTTAAAAGTACTTTTAAATTCCTCCAGTATTCTAATTGTTTATATATATATATATATATATATATATATATATATATATATATATATAACGCGATAAGGATAGCTTACAAAACCCATGAAAACGAAAAAGAAAATAATATCAATAGCCCTGATAAGACTGGGTACAAAATATGCCTACCAACTTCACAACGAGTATAACTGCAAAGAATTCATCCAACCTTAATATGAAATTTATTAGAATTATTTAAATCTATTGTAGCCTAACTACGATGGATAATGGGTATGTCTCCATTCACATAAATACAGTAGTAAATACTGTATGTTGGTCTACAGTTGGAGATTATTCTCCAGCTGTTATGGTAAAACTCTCTGTCTTCTGGCTGAGAGGATCCCCAGACAAGGCTATGTCGAAGGGCAGTCTCGTTTCGGGAAAAACCTACCTGACCCAGTTTTATACGGGGTCTACGGAAAATTTTTGGCCGAGCCCACGGGCTCGGATACCCCACATTAAATTCGGCCTTGTACCACATCTGACCGCGTAGGGGTAGTTGGTAGATATCCTGCAGCTGGAGATTCATTTTGGAATTCACTTGACTCATTTCTAGCAGTTGACTACTTCTTCTTCGCACCGCTGGCGAATCTTATATGTGTTGTTCTTCTCCTAAGTATTACCGTTTATTATTTTATTATTTTAAATTTCGTGTGATTATTTCTATTCAGTAACTTTCCCTTTAAAAATTATCTCAACAGCGAAGGTTTTTATTTACAAAACAATCCGTTCATTGCACTCAATAGGTCTGATAACAAATTCGAATTAATCCCATTACGGTAAAAAAAAAAAGAAATAAATTTATTAAATCGTTGAAATTAATTTCCAAATCGTCAATGGTAAAATTTATATGCCGAATCATATAAAATTATATTTCCTCATAAAAGTACTATTAAAACGAAAACGTATGCACCGGCCTTTATGTCTATGTCTTCCTCTATATCTGTCTATATCTCTGAGATGAGGTATTATGATTACTTGCATTATTCACATTATTCGGACTGTTATCCTCATTGCCATATTCACAACGTTTCGGCCGTTGTATGCACCGGCCTTTATGTCTATGTCTCTCTCAATATCTGTCTATACCTCTGAGATGAGGTATTATGATTAATTGCATTAATTTACATTATTGGGACTGTTATCCTCATCTTCATTGCGAATAATGTAAATAAAGTAAGTAATTTTTTATATATATATTTACACTAAATATATTTATACTTGTTAATCCCAGTGAAAGAATCCCGGGATGTATTTGAAAAGTTGGATAACCTACGGTTTTTATTGAATGAGTTTTTATGTTCATGTTTTAAACCTGATCAAAGCAAACTCAGCTTTTATATTCTCCATTTGTAAGTTGTCAAGATTATGTGTTATAACTCGAGTTGATAATTTTAATTAGTTTTGCATTACAGGAAGGTAACAAATATTAACACCTGACTTCAAAATATGTTTTCATAAAAGTGACTTGTGGACATTACGACTATTCAGTTTATTAGCGACGATCTAATGTCTGTCCTGCGTGTAGATAGATATAAGCGTACATATGAAGATAAAAAGATTGATATAATAGACCAGAATAGATATATTTTATCAAATAAGAAGAAAGAAAAAAAACGGTTGAATAGTTATCGCTGTAGACTAAATCTTCTAATTCTGGCAACCTTATTTTCCGAGCTGGCTATATTTATTACAATCAGATAGAATTGTTTCTATAAGAAGAGAATCTTCAATTGGATAATAACATTGTGCGAAACAGTTAAAATGTCATCACGAATCAAAGGACATTTCTCTCTTTCTGTTTTACCTTTGTGTTTAATCTTGTAAGTCCCATTTCCTTTTTTTAAAACGATGTAGCCAAAGAGGTTTAAACGAAAAATATAAAAAGCTCTGCCATTTTTCAGTAGTCTATTACTGGTTATTATATTACAGTTCATCTTTGGAAGAAGAAAGATTGTCAAGAAGAATAAGTTGGGAAATCGTCTAGAGACAAAGAAAACTATTTATCTCTTATTTTCGATCGAAAATCTTGTAATATAATTAAGTAAGCAGTATGTTCCGTAAAAGAATTTGGGAAAATTGGTGGGCTAATTATAGATTGGGCAAACATTGGCTTCGATTAAATCTGGCCACACAAATGTGGTTGGGAAGAGGCTAACGGGTTTTATTGTCTAGAGTTGTAGATGACTGGGACAGTTAATTACATTGTGGAAACAAAAGAAGGCAGTATGAAAGAAAGTAAAAGAAGAGCCCGTACTGCTTATTGCAGCTATCTATAAGTGGTTCTCAAAAGTAATGGTATTCGGGAAAGGGCGATTGAGAGAATAAAATGTAAAGTGCATGCAAGGTATTGTCCCTTTGGTGGCGTGCTTTACAAAAGGAAAGTGAAAGTAGAAACATTCGCGAAAGTGAAAGTAGAAACATTCGCGTACACTGTTGTCTGAAGTTTATGTATAAGTAAGCAAAAGTGGGAAAAAGGTGAGACCGCGTTAATTTTTCATAAGGATGGCGACTCTCTTTCACTGTCCATCCAAGCAACTATTGTATTAAGGCTTACAAAAGACGTTCGTGGAGATGATTAAACAAAAACGGAAGCCAACATAAAGATGAAAGCTGTATATGTCAAACGCTGCTCGAGTGAATATTGATACAATTGATTGATAATAAAGTTATTTAGAAAGATTGCGAAGGTGAATATTCTAAAAATAAAGTATGCCGATCAAGCTTATAAGCAATGTTTATAATTCTTATTTTATAAACTAGTTTGTACAATTTAAGATTTTCGTGAAAGAATTATGTTTCTATTGCTCATAACCCTAAGTCATTTTTTATTATAGCAACAGTTATGAATTGTCAAGTTCACGTAGATATCAGGGTGTTGAGAGAATAAAATGTAAAGTGTATGCAAGGTATTGTCCCTTTGGTGGCGTGCTTTACAAAAGGAAAGTGAAAGTAGAAACATTCGCGAAAGTGAAAGTAGAAACATTCGCGTACACTGTTGTCTGAAGTTTATGTATAAGTAAGCAAAAGTGGGAAAAAGGTGAGACCGCGTTAATTTTTCATAAGAATTTTTAAAACAGGTTCTCTAAGTAAATTTGTGTTACAAAATATCCCTGCTCTAGAGCACTTATAAAGTTCAATGATAAAGGCATACACAGTTGTATTAAGTCCACTGAGCTTAATAAAATATGAACCTGTGTTGAATTTCACGACAAGCAGACGATATGTTTTTCCGAGTAGGTGTATAATCCAAGTTTTAATAAAGAGGCCAATTGTTCTATACTACACTGTTTAATCTATCTATCTATCTATCTATCTATCTATCTATCTATCTATCTATCTATCTATCTATCTATCTATCTCAGTAATATGTCCTGGAAAGGAATATATATATACGAAGTAGCTAAGTGGTTTTGGATACTATAACCAAGTAGAATACGGTAGCAGTAATCGACTGGTACGCGTCGTAGTCGCAGGTAAGAAGTGTAGATCAATGGCGTAGTCCAATGGGCGTCATTATAGACTTAGCTCTCAGACTAAGGCTCTTGACTCTCCTACACGTCCGTCGGTATTTATGACGGACACCAGCCAGTCATATTCCAGTGAGGGGGAACACAGGTGTACGTATATTACATTATATCACTCAGTCTTCATATCTATCTATCTATCTATCTATCTATCTATCTATCTATCTATCTATCTATCTAAATTGTAAATACAAGAAAGTCAAATTCTTGATATGAAAATGCACGTCAGCATTTACGATTTCTGACAGACAAATTTGGGAAAATTGGTGTGCTAATTATAGAATGGGCAAACATACTCTTCGATGAAATCTGGTGTGAAAGTTACACTGACAGCATCCCTGTGCAGAGGGGGTAAACCCACTTAAAATGCGACCACCTGTTTACCGTGTTAACCTTTCTGAATGTTGAACAAGCCAAACCTATGTTTATATTTGTGTCTCTCATGCAAATCAAACCTGTTTGTACACCTGTTGTATATCAAAACAACAATCAGAATTAAATTACCTGGAAAAACGGAAATTCCGTAAAAAATTGAAATGTAAAACAAAACAAAAAGACAAACCTGACGGATTTAGCATTTGAATTGTCTGTTAAGTAAACTCAGTGCATAATTTAATGAATCGGTAAAGGGTGTTCTTTGTTGGGCGTCCATATTTATTGAAATTATGTCCACAATTGATATTGTAATTTGGAAGTTATTAATGATAATATATATATATATATATATATATATATATATATATATATATATATTTTACTACTCTCCCAAGCCAACGTATCAAGAAATCAAAAGAAAATGGTTGAATCCATTAACACAACAATAAAAACAACATTTCCACACGTGACGTAATTTTCAGTTGACAATATTAATTCAATAGCGTTTTCTACATTCTTCTAGTTGCTAAGGACATTTTGTTTGTTGTTAATAGTTACTTTGTTTTCAATAAATTAATTTCATTTTTGCCCTGAAAATGTCCACATTGGACGAAAAGCGCCGGCTAATAATACAGTTTTCCTATTGTTTTTTTTTACCTTTATACATATTTGTCTTTTTCTACAGGTTAACTCTGAGAAATTTTTGTATTTGCTTTTGTAATTTCCTGCGCGTCATTTAATAATAATTATATTGTTGATTTATAAGACTTTGTAAGAAGATAGAAATAAATAAAAAACAATGAAAATGGATGAAGTGATACATTGTTTACTTTTGAAAGTCAAGAGCAAACTTCGGTGAGAGTTCAAGATATCCATTTCATAAACATTAAACCTAGTAATGTTTATTTTCATAACATCGTCAAGCCATCGTCTTTTGATTTAGGAAAGTTAAACAAAGTTCTCCAGCCCAATGCACTAACAGATAAACTATCGATGAAAAAAAAATATACTTGAAAAAAATCTACTGGTAAGATTCTCAACGACGATAAAAAAAGATAATGAGAAAAATCTGTCAACTTTGCGAGGATCGTAATGACAATAACTTATCCTTCATTGACCATTGGTTTGTTTAATCGAAAATCTGAGCCGAAATTTGCATAGAAGGATCGGGATCAAGTGTGAACTTAGTAAACAGAAGGTGAAGCGGCAAACATAGATCAAGAGAAGTGTCTTTAAGAGATAAGGAAGCAAAAAGGGAAGTAAAAAAATGTTATTAGTTCTACGCATTCACTCCTAAGTGACTTAATATGTCTTCAGGCATGCTTATAGGCCTTTCTTATAGGGTCTGAGGGATATCTTTGAAAGAATCAATTTTAAAAAAGAGAACAATACGACTCAATGAATAAATGGGTTAAATACAGGTGGAAAATAATTAAAACATATAAAAAGGACAGAAGCAAGTGTACAAAATGCATTACAAGTAGAATACGAAAAAACATGGGAAAAAATGAATATTATTAGGATAAACGTAAAAGTGAATCTAAGAAGAAGAAGAAGAAGAAGAAGAAGAAGAAATTCATGCAAGGGAAAAGAATGCAGAGAAGAAAAGAAAGAGGAGGAGACAAAGGAGAAGAAAAAGTACAGCGAGGAGGCTAATGTGATGAAGGAATATAAAACATGAGAAAATAGAAAATCTAAACGATTCGTTCATTTCAAATGTTTGTATCGAAATTTTCTTAAAATTTAGTATTTAGTGAGTATTTCCTTAAACTTTGTATTTAGTGAGTACTTTCTTAAAACTTTGTATTAAGTGAATATTTTCTCAAATTTTGTATTTAGTATTTTTTAAAACTTAATATTTACCGAGAATTTTCTTAAAATTTGTATATAGTGAATATTTTCTTAAAACATATTACTTAGTGAGTATTTTCTTAAACGTTGTATTTAATGAATATTTTATCAAAAATCTTTTTTTGAGTATTTTCTTCAATTTTGTATTTAGTGAGTATTTTGATAAAATTTTTATTTAGTGAGTATTTTCTTAAAGTTTGTATTTAGTGAGTATTTTCTTCAACATTGTATTTAGTGAGTATTTTCTTAAACTTTGTATTTAGTGAGTATTTTCTTATAATTTGTATTTAGAGAGTATTTTCTTAAAAAGTTTTATTTAGTGACTAGTTTCTTAAAAGTTTGTATTTAGTGAGTATTTTCTTAATACTTTGTATTTAGTATTTTCTTAAAAGTTTGTATTTAGTGAGTATTTTTAAAAAAATTATTTAATGATTATTTTGCTAAAACTTTGTATTTAGTGAGTATTTTCTTAATTTTTTCATTTAGTGGGTATTTTCTTAAACTTTGTATTTATTGTGTATTTTCTTCAACTTTGTATTTAGTGAGTACTTTCTTAAAACTTTGTATTTAGTGGGTACAAGTGTTGAGTAAACGCTCCTGTTTTTTTAAACAGTGTAATTAATCTAACAGTCTAAAGTTCAAGACTACAACTAAAGAAAGTTGTGCCGCCCGACAAGAATTATTCCTGGATTCCCTTTTTCAATTTGACAAGCCACTTTCACGCTAGGCTTGAAGCCATTACGCGAAAACATGGCTCAGTTACCCTCTTTAAGTAATGTTCATATCTCTTTGGGACTTTTCAACATCTACTATTCGCACTTGAAATTTAAGCGAAGTAATTATTAAGCAATTCTGACATTAATTTTTATTACTATAAATTTATATTTACCTTTATATTTTGGGTACGAAGATAAAGTTAGCAGATATAGAGGTGAAATTGTCCCACTGAAAGATGCGTATTTATTAAAAAGTGCAATCCTGGCATGCTTCACTGGGATAACTGTGGCCTAATGGTAAGCAGAGCCGGACAATAAAAAAAGAAATTTTAAGTGGATAGAATTAAGAAGTTTCTATAAAGATGGCAGTGGAATAAAATGGTAAATATGTTGTTGAAAAAAGAAGAGATTATATTGAATTCAATGCTAGGCCTGCCGCTAAGATAGTTCACTGTCGTGTTAAACAATTTGTCTCTCTTGAATCTGTCTTACATATCTTTAAGTCTACCATTCGTCCATTCTTTGAATATTTATGTCAAATATGACCCGGTGCTCCTGCTGTATATTTAGAGATTCTTGACAAAATCCAAAGAAGAATCGGCAATATTATTGGTCTTGATCTGGTATCTCGCCGTAATGTAGCTTCCCAGTGCCTTTCCTTTCATTGTAATTATTCGGATAAGCTCTTCATTATCGTACCTAGACTTTATGACCTTTAAGCGCATAACTAGATTGGTGCAAGGTGCCATCAATTAAATGAGCTAAAGGTAACCGTAAGTTCTATGCTAACAGTTTCTTCTCTCATATTTCTCGCTTCTCTTTCCGCTCAATAAACCAAACGAGCATTTTAAATTATTCACAAACATTCTACAATATGTTTGAAGTTATTATGCAAAACAAATAAACTTCAATAACTCAAAACTTCTGAACTAATATTATCAAATTTAAACTCGTACATTCCCACCCTTAGTAAAATATTTAAGTAAATTTTCTACCATTTTTAATGGTTAGTTTTTGAGATATTTGGAATTTACGAAAGTCGAGTGACTGAAGTTAATATGCAGATTAAACTAATATTATCTTAAGACATCTGAAGTTTAATAAAAGCTATTTTTTCTTTTTGTCCATAATATATATTGAAAAGGGAAGGATGTAATAAGTATTGAAAAACAGAAAATAACAAAATTATTGAGTGAGTGAATGTTCACATTCAATATATCAAAGGAGTTTTGCAGAGATTATCAAACGATGAAGACAGCTGTTGAAAATATAAGTTGAGAACTCAAGGCAAAGGAAAAGACTTTAAGAACTTGCTTCCTAAAGTGAGTTATAGCGAAACAACCACTTTTGACCAGCGCTAAGAACTTTAAAATGGCTAGAATTGAGAGCGTCAAGAAGGACAAAAGATGTAGAATACTTTGTAAATTGTGATTTGTAAAAAAATCTCCTAGGAAACTTCCTCTCACTGAAACAAATATTTTAAAGGCTAAGAAATACATGAAAATTGACTTTTCTTAAGTAATTTTCACGGACGAATATCGAGTGACATTTGATGGACCTGACGGATGGGCCAAACGATGGATTTTATTCAATTTAGATGTGGCTGTAGCTAAAAGAATGCAACAAGGAGGCGGTAGTGTTTTGATATGGGCTGGAATTGTCGACCATTATTGGACCATTCAAAGTCGATGAAGGAGTTAAACTTAATGTTAACTATTGCGATTTTATGAACAAGATTTTCTTTGCATAGTACAAGTCCCAATCTTGCAGATTTAAAGTGAAATGTGTATTTATGCACGACAGTGATCCTTCTCATGTATCTAATCTTACCCTTGTATTCTTTTAGCATAAAAGATTTACATGAGAGAATATAATGGAATGTCCACCATCTTAATTTGAATCCGATCGAAAATCTATGGTCATTTGTGAAGATGGAATTATATGAACGTAGCAAACTATAACATCAAAGCAAACACATGGAAAGCAATAAAAAGTACCATGTATGAAATTGAACCCACTGAAGTAAAAAAAAAAAAAAAGAAATAACAAAATCAATGGATAGTAGATTTCTGGCTGTTATTAAGAAGCAAATTCACTACATTAAAATGTAAAGGATTCAAAGACTTATTTTATTTGGTTGTTTTTCTTTTATTATAGGTATTGATCAATGTTTGATGAATTTATTACCTTTTCATTGAAGTAAAATATGATTATTTGGCTTTGCCTAATAACTTCAGACAGTAGATTTTTAGAATACATCAAATAACTTCAATAACGTCAATAAAACATATTGAGACTACCTAAAATTTTAGCTCATGCTTTGTTTTAACATCTAAATTGATTGTTTAAAATATGACAAGTTTTTTTCAAACCAAATTGAAGTTTATATGATTGGCTTAATATCTTCTGGTGGGGTGTAGATGGGCAATGACGAATTGGCACACATGGAAGTAGTTAGGCAGAAAAAACTTGATATTCTAAAAAATTAATTTTTAATTAATTAATAGTCATTTCAAGTCACTTAGGTGTATATTCTCGCAAACAAATCGCCACATATATATACTATACACATATACACACAGAGACAATACATAGAGGGTGGGATGGGTAAATTGTCGCTATTTTATAGTTTTAATTTCGCGGATGCACGTTGTTTTTGATTTTGTCGATTTCACAATATATTAGAGTCAATTGGACACCGTCTATGAGAAAAAGAACACCATGATGCAATTCACTTCGCCAGAAATTTGGAAACGGCATGTTAGTGTCTTTAAATGCAAATCTTTCTCAGACTCTCGAAAACTTCATATTTGCTCAGTTTCGTATCCTTACGTAAACAAAGCAATTTCTAAAGAAGAGGATGGATTATAATTTTAGTCCGACAGTCTTTTTGTTGTGGAGTTATTATTTCGCAGTGAAGGCTTGTATTTGTACTAAATCGGTCCTAAATAGTTCAACGTACAAAACGTTAGGAACTTGATATAATAGGTATTACGCAGAGTAATCTTGTTGTGGTCGCTGACTACTTTTGTATTCGACTAATTGTCGAATATTGTCGTCCGACATCGACTAGTATTTAGTCACCTCCCCCACGAGGGTATCCTGTGGCACAAGGCCAATTTAACGTGGGAACTCCGAGCCCGTGGGCTCGGCCAAAAATATACCCTTTGAACCCGTATAAACGGGTTCACGGTCGGTTTACCTCCCCGAACGAGACTCCACCCTGCTTTTGATTTTCGGTTCACTATCTCGTATATATATATATATATATATATATATATATATATATATATATATATATATATAGTCCCCATCCAAAAGTATTAGAACGCCGAGGTCAATTCATTTGTTTTCCTTGTTCACGGAAGATATTTGGGTTTAAGATTAAAAGAGGAATGTGAGACAAGAGTTCAGACTTTCAGCTTTTAAATTCATGTATTTACATTTAGATGTGTTAAACAACTTAGGACATACCACCTTTTGTACCAAATCACCCCATTTTTAGGTGAGCAAAAGTAAAGAAACAAATAATCTTAAAGTAAATACCATTTAATATTTGGTTTCAGGTTGCATAACCCTTGCTTGCAATAACTGCATCCAGCCTGCCACCCATTGTCATCACTAAACTGTTGCATTCTTCATTTATTTTGATTTTCTACACTTTTAACAGAGACTAGTTCAGTTCTTGTTGTTTTTTTTTGGAGGGGAACTTCCATCAGTCTCCTTTTTAAGAGATGAAATGCATGCATAATTGTGTTATGGCCCTGATGATTGACTTGGCCAGTCTAAAACTTTTCACTTTTTTTCCTAATAAAGTCCTTCGTTGTGTTGGTTATAATTTTTTTTGTCATTGTCCTGCTGTATTATAAACTTCTACCCGATTAGGTTGAATGCATTTTCTCTATAAATTAGCAGACAAAATGCTGTTACCATCATGAATTGTATAATCAATAAATATGAATTACCCTGTTCTAGAAGCAGCCATGCAAGCCCAACTCAAGACACTGCATTAATCTTGGTCACAACATCCCATAAAACAAACTTCCAGAAATTTTATCTCTCATCTCTGTACTTCCTTGCAAATTCAAATCTGGCCTTCCGATTCTTACTGTTGATTAGTATTTGCATATTGTCTTATGGCCTCTTTATTTATGCTTTCAAACTCTTCTTTGGAACCTTGGAGGTTGTTGGTGATATCACTGTTGTTTTTGGGTGTTTCCTTACAGCTCTCACAATACTTCTGTCATTAAGTGCTGTTGTTTTCCTTAGTCGGCCTGTTCTATATGTGTTGCTCAGTACACCACTAGTTTCTTTTTTTTAGGACATTACAAATTGTTGTGTTGGTTATGCCAACTGTTTGTCCGATGGCTCTGATCGATTTTCCTTCTTTTGCCTCCTTGAAAATGGCTTGCTTTTCTCCCATAGACATTTCTCTCGACTTCATGTTGGAATATCCTTTTTAACAAAAAAAAATGAAGTCTTTACAAGTGAAACCAAAGGCTAAAGCTAAGTGTGGTCATTTAATGCTATGTTACGCTTAAATAATTAATCTAAAAGGCAAGAAAACACCTGTCCGTCACGTATTTTAGTAGTTTTGCTCACTTGAAAAATGAGTGGGTTCAAACAAAAGGTGATATGGTCTAAGATGTTTAACAAAGAAATTGGCCTTATGTTCCAATGCCTTTTGAAAGGACTATATATATATATATATATATATATATATATATATATATATATATATTTCATGAATAATACTTCTGTTTTACCAGACTTTGAATTATGGCACTTTGTATCCTTCACATGTTTTGACTGACTTTTCAATCACCTGATGAACATTCCTGAATGTTCTAAATTTAAAAGCCTTGGTAAAGCAACAATATCCTTGCTCTTTTGTATAAACACATGCAACAAAATAAATACATTACTTTTGCCATGATAAAGTACCCCATAGGACAAAATGCGTTGGCCAAGAATAGTTTTTCCTCTTGTTTTTTTTCATTCATTTATTCATTCATATATATATATATATATATATATATATATATATATATAACACATTAAATAACCCATGTCCTTTGTGCATAAATGAAAAATTATACATTAATAAGATTCTGAAAAATAAAAATTGACCTAATCAAAGAAATGAAATAGCTATTTTTTGCAGACACTATAAAATATTTTCCTTAATGTTTAATTTTGAAAAAGAGATGAACAATGAAACATACATATTTATACTTGATTAACATTTTTTTTTAAATACGAATATAATTCTAATATATTTATTTGTATAAAATAACGTATAGTCTATTACTTATTAGAAGTAGAAAAGTACTTTAAATTTGTAGGAATAAATTTTAAATATTAAAAATACGACTTACTCATATTCAGGCGACCCTTTTAAGAAATCTTTGTGTATAAAATTATAAATTAAGCGGCCGAATAAAAATGCCAAAAACTTTTTATTATTGAAAAACCCAGACGACACGCGAAAAACAGATGTCACTGTTTGTAAGCAGGCACACCTACTCAACCTCAACTTAACCTGATTTTGAAAGTAACTTATATTTGATACATAAGTTGTATAACCACCATCCCTTATCAAAATGACTGAATTTTCCGTAACCTCAACAATATAAAATATCAAGATTGTCTGTGCTTATAAAGGAAGTAAATTTCTTAATAGATTATTCCAAAATTCGCTTGAGAATGGAACGGAGCTATGGATTTTAAATTTAATTTTATAATTAAATTTAAAATTTTAGTTTCTGTTTTTAAACATGTTAAATCCTGTGAAACGATGGAACCATATTTTTAAAATAATATATATATATATATATATATATATATATATATATATATATATATATATATATAGCTTTTAAAGTAAAGCGCTCAATATTCGAAAGACATAACATATGTAAATATAAATGTCGATGCAGAGTTCAAATTTGAATGGCAACAGCCTGTTTCATTATTGAACACAATCTGCAGATATTTCTCTGTCTGTCTGTTTGTCTGTCTCTCTTTCTCTCTCTCTCTATATGCATATATATACACCCACACACACATACATATGTTTGTTAATCAAATCCATTTTCTATCCATTACATAGACACTTACTGAAAGACTTTATACATATAGACAGTAATAAATAAACATTCGTACGCTGGAACGTACAATGAAAATAAATATACACTTGTATATATAGAATGAACACATGCACATGTGTACACATACCATATTTGCTCACGTTTGGAAGAATCTGCTAATATAATTATTCTAACATACGCTTAGGTGAATATTGGAATGCATAGGCGAGGTAGAAAGTAATATATATATATATATATATATATATATATATAAAATAGAAACATATATATATATGTGTGTCTGCGCATGTATATATGTATATCGTATGGAAGCTTAAAGATAGGAAAAAGGTTGATGCATAAAAAACTAAAGAAAAGTGGTAATGTGTATATTCTCAAGCTAATCCTATCTACACACATGGGGAGAGGATTAACTTCAAACTCCGTCTATCTATGCAAAAAAAAGATAAAAAGCGAATTTAAATAAATGCGATATAAAAACACCAAATCCATCGCTATGAAAAGCCTTCTATGTTTCCTTGAATTCTGTTCTCAACTTTCGCCTCATAACACATTTACTTCACTTCGTTCTCTTATAATTTTACGTTTAAGTTCAGAAACATCTGCACATCGCATAAATTTATAAACTTTTTGAAGTCTATACGACTATTACTGAAGTTATAATTTATGCTATTCTCTATAATATACCTGACGAAAGTTGTAAATTTTATTTGCCAACTAGTTTTCAACAAAATAACACTTTGTAAGGTTAAATAATTTTATTTGCCAACTAGTTTTTCATCGAAATCACACCGTGTAAGGTTAAATAATTTTATTTACCAACTTTTGGTAACGACTCTATTTTACTAAAAACACCGTCAAGATTTTCTGGCGTTCTAAAATTAAAAACATTGGAATAATTTTAGCAGTCTTATTACCAGATGAAAATATCTTCATCTGCACGAAACGCACTTCTAATATCTATCCCTAATGTTTGAACCGCGTTTATTGCAATGAAAAAGTGCATCGAACAAAATTATTTTCTTTTTATTAACAAGTTTATTTTAATACCAGCTCTCCTTGCGGACTTTTAAGTTAGCTCTTCACAGGGCTAACTGAATCTCTGGACTTAAACTAAAGGGACCTCTGGTCCAGTTTAGAAAACAGCAATGATAATTTTGAAGAAATCACTTTGAATTCATCAATTCACTCCATGGAACTTCAAAACCTCACTGATTCGGGCGATAAGTCCAGTTCCGGCCAAAAGACTGATTTGGACCGAAATTCCAATTCAGGTCGAAAACTGAGTTCTTCAAATCTACAGAACTTCAAAACCTTACACCACGAAACCTCTCACTTTAACACTGATTCCTTGGTATTCTCAAGACATAAAATTGATTTCCACAGTTTTTTTGAGATATTTTAAACTGAATTTAAAAAAAAAAAAAAAAAAATTCACAAAGTTTTCGTATTACTTTAAGCTCACTATAAATTAAAAAAAAATTTAAATCACTAATTTTTTCTTCAGTTATTTTAAAATTTGAATTTGTAACTGTTCCATCGTCAGCCGGACACAAATCCCAATGCTGGATGTTCAAGTACCAAATGAAGGACAGATTTTCAATCCCGTCATCATTGTGATTCCAAAAATGTATATGTCTATGAAGAGCAAGTGAGGCCCGAGTTAGAGGGATTAACAGACATACGGATGGACAGACAGAATTTACCGTTTATTTATTTAGAGTTGTATCATTGTAAATTGACAAAAATAACTCGCATTGAGATGTAATCATTTACGAAATGAAGATTTGTGTGTGTGTGTTCACTGTCACGAGAAATGAAATCTCATAGAAGGTATTAATTAAAACTTATTTATTTAGTCTGATCAACGTCGTAATTAGAGTCAATACTGAAACATAAACGATAAATTTTTTTTTTAAAAACACGGCTCGTGGAACTCGAACAGTCTACCCCAGTGAGCGAAATAAAGGGTTCGGTTCGACATTCCAACCACCTGAAGAAGGCCGGAGCGTACAACGGCCGAAACGTTGTAATAAATATGGCGACAAAGATGAGGACAATAGTCCGAATAATGTAAATAATGTACATAATACATCATCTCAGAAATATAGACAGATACTGAATTTTTGATATCTATTACTTTAATAGAATCATTGCAGAATCTTTATATTAGTTTTCGAGAATGCATATATATAGGAAACAAAACATATTGATATGGTACATATTCAGGATGTCCATAAAGTCTCTTTACAATATAAAATACATTACAAAAGCAATTGATTCTCATCAATTGCCTTTGTAATATATTTTATATTTATATTAATCGGATTTGTTCTATGTAATCAGTAGTTATCAGTTTTTAATCACTTTGCTTTTGTGTATTTCGGGTATTCTGTTGATGAAAGAGGTACTGTTAAATGAACCTCTAACATTTCCAGACCGATGGATTGGAAGGGCTGGCCCAATTCTCTGGTCACCTCGTTCACCAGATATCACTGCTCTGGACGCCTTTCCGTGGGTTATGTTAAAGGTGTCTTGTATCAAATAAAGATAGGAGACATTACTGATCTAAACCAAAATATCACTGATGCCATTGCAACCATTGATGAGGCTGTGCTTCAGCGATTATGGCAAGAAATCGAGAACCGCCTTGATCTGCTTCATTGTGCCCATATAGACGTGTATGAAATCAGTTAAAAAAACTTCAGTATCTACTCCTCGTTTTCTAACAATTTTCACATACCGTAATACCACATGTATAATACGCATTTTTTCTAAAAATAATAAGGAAAATTAGGGGTACGTATTATGCACAGCTACAAAAAATCTTTTAAAAATTGCCGTTTCATAGGTCGATTTCAGTTGCGAAATAACTACTCACCACAAACATACGACAATTTGACACTAACATTCGGAGATTGCGACTCCATAAGTATGTCAAATGCAATCATATGTACCTATCAATACTTACAAATGTAAAATAAAATAAGAATTATCATAAAACTAGATTAGAATAATATGATTATATGTTTAAAACCATTTCTTTTAAATAAATGTAGGAAAAGCTGGCCGTAATGAAATTGGAGGGGTACAATTTAAAGGGTTTGATTACCAACCAAAGGGTGCGTATTATGCATTAGTAGAAGTATTTTCCCACACTTTCAGCACAATTTTAGGGGTGCGTATTATGGATGAAGGTGTATTATGCATGGGGAATTACGGTAACTACGAATTCTAATATAAATGTATAAATAATCATCCATGGAGACGCATCAGTAAGTAAATATAAATTAATACCATTTATTTAATGCTAAATATTTTAATCCTCACTTCCTGTTCTGAATACATATGCATTTAGAAATGCAACCTTTGAAGAAAGCAAGCGTCTGTGAAAAAGATATGCACCGAAAAGCGTGAAAAGCCAATGAAATACTCGGAAATGTTGATGCTCTGACGTTGAATAAAATATTGTTTGATCTTTGCAGGCGATAGTTTAGTAAATCAATATTTTATTTGTAGTGCATTTTATTATCGTATGCATTAGTGGAATTATATTGGCTAAAAATCAGACAAAAACTACGCTAAATCTAATAATTTTCTTTTAAAGATAATTTAGAATTATATTTGATTTTTTAAGGGCTCGCAATATTTTAGCCAATGAAAATGAATAAATAAACGAATGCGTAAATAAATAGGCTTTTTCCCAAAAACAACAACAAAAAAAAACCCAACAAAGAAATAAATCTTGAATACGCAAATCAGAAAAATGTATGAAGAAAGAACACAAAATTAAAAAACAAAATTTACCAATCGAATGGCCTCTTTGTTTCAAAAAGATGGCCGGGTGGTAGAATACTTGGTAAAATAAAAAAAAAAAAATAATATAAATAAAATAAAAAAAGGGGAAGAATATGTTACTGAGCGTGCCTGTCTGATAAGACTGCGTGTTTTGAGCAAGTCGCGCGTCGTTGTGCGCAGGTGAGGCTTACAGATAAACTGAGTCTTGCTTTCCTTAAAAACCGGGGATTTAGCGATTTGTCGTTACAGTAACTAACATAAATCAGGACAGGAACTTGTAAGCTTTTTAGCGAGGAAGAATAGCTTTCTTTACAGCATCTGCCCAACGCATAAACGTACACACTTACAGGAACTCACACATAGAGAGTTCTTCTCAGCTTCCTTTTCACATCTATTTATTGGTCTACATATCTACACAATGCACACACACACACATACACAAACACACACACATATATATATCGTATTATATATATATGTGTGTGTATATATATATATATATATATATATATATATATATATATATATATATATATATATATTCATGAATCTAATGTATATCTTCCGAATATATAGAAATCCATATATACAAAATAAGCACAAGATATGCGAATGAAAAATTATTCAAAATATCCTGCAGCGTCTCACTAACCTTTACTTTAACATCCAGAATGATTTTTACACCTACTTGTGTATTATCTCTTACTTCCTTACACGTGACATGTATTCAATTAAAACTTCCTACTGCATCTTATTAACTTTTACACACTCCAGCGTCGAAAATGAGCGCCACATATATTTGAATATTATCTGTTACTTCATTACACGTGACACGTATCTAGCCAATAAGAAATAACCAAACACAACATATCATTAATCTGCGTCTCTTTGTTTATATCATTTTTATTATCTCTATCTTGATCTCTGACGAACCTTTAATAAAGTGAAACATGTTAGATTAAAATCTGTTTCCTACTTGTTCTTTTTCCTATGATACTTATATATATATATGGATGTAGCTGCACATTGCACCGCTACGTGTCATGAGTCGGTAATGTTCAAGTCAGTCAGCCATGAGATGAGTTATGGACTAATTGATTGGTTCCCGAGGATTCTTTCCGAATATTTCCAAGCACGTTTAGTGATTTTCTCGATCACAGATAAAGATTGTGAGGGCGGGGAGCCATATTTTTATATATTTTTTTTACATAAGAAACCGCTGCTGACATTGTTGTGATTTTTGAGAAGCTTTTAAGGAAGAAACTTTAGGTAAAAGACAATTGTTCATTTCAAACGTACTGAAATATCATTTGAAAAGTAAAAATTCCAAAAAACTCGAAATGTCACAATTCTTGAAAATATCCAAAATGCAAAGTGATATCGTCTCCGGAATATTGACAGGATATCAAAGGATATCACAGGTTTGTCTTGGACGTCAGATATTCCTTAGTCACACCGTCCCTTACCTCTACAACTGGGACCTGCCATACCGCATACAAAAGGGTGATTTATCTTCATTCCCTTTGTATTTCAATAACAAGAGGTAAGTTCCATTTGGACAGCCTATTGCCAAGAACTGCTGCTTTGTCGAATAGACTCCCGCCAAGATATTTTCTCAATTGCTCCAATCTTGACCACTTCATATCTAGGTTAACCGTTATCTTTCTTGCAAATTGGGTGAAAATTAGCATTAAAAAGAACCAACATCTGTTAACAGAAGATTTGAAATCTCGTTTGATCACAGAGAATAAAACCCAACTAACAAACAAATAGCTGTTTGAATGTGTTTCACGATTTGCAGAACAAGTTCGAAATAGTATCTTTTCATTTTTTTTTTGATTAGAATAAGTCTGGGTCCCTGAAAACAAAACAAATTAATAATAATAATAATAATAATAATAATAATAATAATAAAGCCAAAGAGAATAGATAAATTCGTGCTTTTCCTGAAATCAGTAGTGCGAAGTGATCATAAAAGGTTAGGCAGTAAATTTGAAATTGTTCCGCAGCGATAAGTTTAATGCTACTGGCAAAATCGAACGATGGACTACGAAAGATAAAATACTAACAATTTCTTTTTTCTTTTCTCTGTAAAATGCAAGTATTTTGTGGCGTGATCTTTCCAAAATCAAATAGTTATTTCACAAAAGGGTCAGAATTTTATTCAGTGAACGGCCCGATGCATTTTCAGTTTCAATGACAAAATGTAGAATGGTGGAGTAAGTTAGAGAGAAATAAACAGAAATAAAGAAAAAGAGGAGGCACATGGAAAGGTAAATGAAAATTAAGAGAGATGTAGTGATTCATAATTAAAACAAGAAAAAAAAAAAGATAAAAAGAACATTGATGATAAAAAAGGGAGCGAGGGAAGAACAAATCAAGAGAAGAGTGGGAAATATACAGATATTATTCGAGGAAAGAGAAAGAAAGGTACAGATATTATTCGAGGGAAGAGAGGGAAAGGTACAGATATTATTCGAGGGAAGAGAGGGAAAGGTACAGATATTATTCGAGGGAAGAGAGGAAAGGTACAGATATTCGAGGGTGGAAGAGAGGGAAGGAAGAGAGGGAAAGATACAGATATTATTCGAGGAAAGAGAGGGAAAGGTACAGATATTATTCGAGGGAAGAGAGGGAAAGGTACAGATATTATTCGAGGGAAGAGAGGGAAAGGTACAGATATTATTCGAGGGAAGAGAGGGAAAGATACAGATATTATTCGAGGGAAGAGAGGGAAAGATACAGATATTATTCGAGGAAAGAGAGGGAAAGGTACAGATATTATTCGAGGGAAGAGAGGGAAACAGATATTATTCGGGAAGAGAGGAAAGGTACAGATATTATTCGAGGGAAGAGAGGGAAATATACAGATATTATTCGAGAGGAAAGAGAGGGAAAGGTACAGGATATTAGAGAGGGAGGGAAGAGAGGAAAGGGGATACAGATATTATTCGAGGAAAGAGAGGGAAAGGTACAGATATTATTCGAGGAAAGAGAGGGAAAGGTACAGATATTATTCGAGGAAAGAGAGGGAAAGGTACAGATATTATTAGAGGGAAGAGAGGGAAAGTTACAGATATTATTCGAGGAAAGAGAGGGAAAGGTACAGATATTATTAGAGGAAAGAGAGGGAAAGGTACAGATATTATTCGAGGAAAGAGAGGGAAAGGTACAGATATTATTAGAGGAAAGAGAGGGAAAGGTACAGATATTATTAGAGGAAAGAGAGGGAAAGGTACAGATATTATTAGAGGAAAGAGAGGGAAAGATACAGATATTATTCGAGGAAAGAGAGGGAAAGGTACAGATATTATTCGGAGGGAAAGAGAGGGAAATACAGATATTATTTGGAGAAAAAGAGAGGAAAGGTACAGATATTATTCGAGGGAAGAGAGGGAAAGAAATACAGATATTATTCGAGGAAAGAGGGAAAGATACAGATATTATTTAGAGGGAAGAGAGGAAAGATACAGATATTATTAGAGGGGAAGAGAGGGAAAGGTACAGATATTATTGAGGAAAGAGAGGGAAAAGAGGGAAAGATACAGATATTATTAGAGGGAAGAGAGGGAAAGGTACAGATATTATTAGAGGGAAGAGAGGGAAAGATACAGAGAGGGGAAAGAGGGGAAAGTACAGATATTATTAGAGGAAAGAGAGGGAAAGGTACAGATATTATTAGAGGGAAGAGAGGAAAAGACACAGATATTATTAGAGGAAGAGAGGAAAGGACAGATATTATTAGAGGGAAAGAGAGGGAAAGACACAGATATTATTCTGGAGGGAAGAGAGGGGAAAGGTACAGATATTATAGGAGGAAAGAGAGGGAAAGGTACAGATATTATTAGAGGGAGAGAGGGAGGGTACAGATATTATTCGAGGAAAGAGAGGGAAAGGTACAGGATTATCTAGAGGGAAGAGGGAAAGGGATATTATTAGAGGGAAGAGAAAAGACAGATATTATTAGAGGGAAGAGAGGGAAAAGGAAAGGTACAGATATTATTGAGGAAAGAGAGGAAAGACACAGATATTATTGGAAGAAAGAGAGGAAAGATACAGATATTATTCGAGGGAAGAGAGGAAAAGGATATACAGAGGGAAGAGAGGGGCAACAGATTATAGAGGAGAGGAAAGAGGGAAAGAGAGGAAAGACATTATTAGAGGAAAGAGAGGGGAAAGGTACAGATATTATTAGAGGGAAAGAGGGAAAGGTACAGATATTATTGGAGGAAAGAGAGGGAAAGGTACAGATATTAGGGAGGGAAGAGAGGAAAGGTACAGATATTATTAGGAGGGAAGAGAGGGAAAGGTAGAGGAAAGATAGGGAAAGGTTCAGACATAGAGGGAAGAGAGGGAAAGGTACAGATATTATTCGAGGGAAGAGAGGGAAAGATATGATATTATTAGAGGGAAGAGAGGGGAAAGGGGATATTATTTGAGGGAAGAGAGGAAAAGGTACAGATATTATACGAGGGGAGAGGGAAAGGTACAGACACATAGAGGGAAGAGAGGGAAAGAAATTATTCGATGAAAGAGAGGGAAAGATACAAGAGAGGGAGAGGAAAGGTACAGATATTATTCGAGGGAAGAGAGGGAAAGATACAGATATTATTAGAGGGAAGAGAGGGAAAGATACAGATACTATTCGAGGGAAGAGAGGGAATAATACAGATATTATTCGAGGAAAGAGAGGGAAAGGTACAGATATTATTCGAGGGAAGAGAGGGAAAGGTACAGATATTATTAGAGGAAAGAGAGGGAAAGGTACAGATATTATTCGAGGAAAGAGAGGGAAAGATACAGATATTATTAGAGGGAAGAGAGGGAAAGGTACAGATATTATTCGAGGGAAGAGAGGGAAAGGTACAGATATTATTAGAGGAAAGAGAGGAAAGGTACAGATATTATTCGAGGAAAGAGAGGGAAAGGTACAGATATTATTCGAGGGAAGAGATGGAAAGGTACAGATATTATTCGAGGGAAGAGAGGGAAAGATACAGATATTATTCGAGGAAAGTGAGGGAAAGGTACAGATATTATTAGAGGAAAGAGAGGGAAAGGTACAGATATTATTCGAGGAAAGAGAGTGAAAGGTACAGATATTATTCGAGGAAAGAGAGGGAAAGGTACAGATATTATTCGAGGGAAGAGAGGGAAAGATACAGATATTATTAGAGGGAAGAGAGGGAAAGGTACAGATATTATTCGAGGAAAAGAGAGGGAAAGAGGGTACAGATATTATACGAGGAAAGAGAGGGAAAGGTACAGATATTATTCGAGGAAAGAGAGGAAAGGTAACAGATATTATTCTGAGGAAAGAGATATTAGGGAAAGAAAAGGTACAGATATTATTCGAGGGGAAGAGAGGGAAAGGTACAGATATTATTCGAGGGAAGAGAGGATACAGATATTATTCGAGGGAAGAGAGGGAAAGATACAGATATTATTAGAGGGAAGAGAGGGAAAGGTACAGATATTATTCGAGGGAAGAGAGGGAAAGGTACAGATATTATTAGAGGAGGGAAGAGAGGGAAAGATACAGATATTATTCGAGGAAAAGAGAGGAAAGGTACAGATATTATTGGAGAGGGAAGAGAGGGAAAGGTACAGATATTATTAGAGGAAAGAGAGGGAAAGGTACAGATATTATTAGAGGAAAGAGAGGGAAAAAGGTATTATTAGAGGGAAGAGAGGAAAGATACAGAGGAGGAAAGAGAGGGAAAGGTACAGATTATTAAGAGAGGGAAAGAGAGGGAAAGGTACAGATATTATTAGAGGGAAGAGAGGAAAGATATAGATTCGAGGAAAGAGAGGGAAAGGTACAGATATTATTAGAGGAAGAGAGGAAAGGTACAGAGAGGGAAGAGAGGGAAAGGTACAGATATTATTAGAGGGAAGAGAGGGAAAGAGATATTATTAGGAGGGAAGAGAGGGAAAGATACAGATATTATTCGAGAGGAAGAGAGGAAAGGTACAGATATTATTCGAGGAAAGAGAGGGAAAGATACAGATATTAGGGGAGGGAAGAGAGGGAAAGGTACAGATAGGGGAGGAAAGAGAGGGAAAGATACAGATATTATTCGAGGGAAGAGAGGGAAAGGTACAGATATTATTAGAGGAAAGAGAGGAAAGATACAGATATTAGAGAGGAAAGAGAGGGAAAGGTACAGATAGGGAGGGAAGAGAGGGAAAGATACAGATATTCGAGGGGAAGAGAGGAAAGGGTACAGATATTATTCGAGGGAAGAGAGGGAAAAGATACAGATATTAGAGAGGAAAGGTACAGAAAGAGAGGAAAGGGAAAGATACAGATATTATGGGGGAGGAAAGAGAGGGAAAGGTACAGATATTATTAGAGGAAAAGAGAGGGAAAGGTACAGATACAGACATTATTTAGAGGGAAGAGAGGGAAAGATACAGATATTAGAGAGGGAAGAGAGGGGGAAAGGTACAGATAAGAGAGAAAGAGAGGGAAAGGTACAGAGGGATAGAGGAAAGATACAGATATTATCGGAGGGAAGAGAGGGAAAAAGATATTAGAGAAAGAGAGGGAAAGTACAGGGAAGAGAGGGGAAAGAAATACAGATATTATTCGAGGAAGAGAGGAAAGATACAGATATTATTAGAGGGAAGAGAGGGAAAGGTACAGATATTATTGAGAGGAAAGAGAGGGAAAGGTACAGATATTAGAGGAAAGAGAGGGAAAGGTACAGAGATTATTGGAGGAAAGAGAGGGGGAAGAGAGAGGAAAAAGGTACAGATATTATTTGAGGAAAAGAGAGGGTACAAGAGGAAGAGGGAAAGATACAGATATTATTAGAGGAAAGAGAGGGAAAGGTACAGATATTATTCGAGGGAAGAGAGGGAAAGATACAGATATTATAGAGGAAAGAGAGGGAAAGATACAGATATTATTCGAGGAAAAGAGGGAAAGATACAGATATTATTTGAGGAAAGAGAGGGAAAGGTACAGATATTATTCGAGGGAAGAGAGGGAAAGATACAGATATTATAGAGGGAGGGGAAAGAGAGGAGAGGGAAACAGATATATTCGGAGGGAAGAGAGGGAAAGATACAGATATTATTAGAGGGAAGAGAGGGAAAGGTACAGATATTATTCGAGGGAAAAGAGAGGAAAGATATTATTAGAGGAAAGAGAGGGAAAGGTACAGGAGGAGAGGAAAAGGGAAAGATACAGATATTATTAGAGGAAAGAGAGGGAAAGGTACAGATATTATTCGAGGAAAGAGAGGGAAAGGTACAGATATTATTCGAGGAAAGAGAGGGAAAGGTACAGATATTATTCGAGGAAAGAGAGGGAAAGGTACAGATATTATTAGAGGGAAGAGAGGGAAAGGTACAGATATTATTCGAGGAAAGAGGGAAAGGTACAGATATTAGAGGGAAGAGAGGAAAGGTACAGATATTATTCGGGAGGGAAGAGAGGAAAGATACAGATATTAGAGGAAGAGAGGGAAAGATACAGATATTAGAGGAAAGAGAGGGAAAGGACAGATATTAGAGAGGAAAGAGAGGGAAAGGCACAGATATTATTCGAGGGAAGAGAGGGAAAGATACAGATATTATACTGAGGGAAGAGAGGGAAGAGGGGAAAGGTACAGATATTATTAGAAAGGGAAGAGAGGGAAAAGGTACAGATATTATTAGAGGAAAGAGAGGAAAGGCACAGATATTATTAGAGGGAAGAGAGGGAAAGGTACAGATATTATTAGAGGGAAAGAGAGGAAAGGTACAGATATTATTCGAGGGAAAGAGAGGGAAAGATACAGATATTATTCGAGGAAAGAGAGGGAAAAGGTACAGATATTATTAGGGAGGGAAGAGAGGGAAAGATACAGATATTATTAGAGGGAAGAGAGGGAAAGATACAGATATTATTCGAGGAAAGAGAGGGAAAGGTACAGATATTATTCGAGGAAAGAGAGGGAAAGGTACAGATATTATTAGAGGAAAGAGAGGGAGAGGGAAGAGAGGGAAAGAGAGGGAACAGATATTATTCGAGGGAAGAGAGGGAAAGGTACAGATATTATTCGAGGGAAGAGAGGAAAGGTACAGATATTAAGGGGAAGAGAGGGAAAGGTACAGATATTAGAGGAAAGAGAGAGAAAAAGATTATCTGAGGGAAAAGGATACAGATATTATTCGAGAGGAAAGAGAGGGAAAGGCAGAGAGGGAAAGGCCAGATATTATTGAGGAAAGAGAGGGAAAGGTACAGACATTATTAGGGAGGAAAGAGAGGGGAAAGGTACAGATATTCGAGGGAAGAGAGGAAAGAGAGAGGAAAGAGAGGAAAGGTACAGATATTATTCGAGGAAAGAGAGGGAAAGGTACAGATATTATTCGAGGAAAGAGAGGGAAAAAGATAGGGAGGAAAAGACAGATATTATTAGAGGAAAGAGAGGGAAAATACAGATATTATACAGAGACATAGAGGAAAGAGAGGGAAAGATACAGATATTATTCTGGAGGGGAAGAGAGGGAAAGGTACAGATATTATTACGAGGAAGAGAGGGAAAGATACAGATATTATAGAGGAAGAGAGGGAAAGGTACAGATATTGCCTGAGGGAAGAGAGGGAAAGGTACAGATATATTCGGAGGAAGAGAGGGAAAGATACAGATATTAGAGGGAAGAGAGGGAAGATACAGATATTATTAGAAAAGAGGAAAGGAAGGGGAAGAGGGAAAGGTACAGATATTATTAGAGGAAAGAGAGGAAAGGTACAGATATTATTAGGAGGAAAGAGAGGGAAGGCACAGATATTATTCGAGGAAAGAGAGGAAAGATACAGATATTAACAGAGGAAAGAGAGGGAAAGATCGAGGGAAGAGAGAAAGGACAGAGAGGGAAGAGGGTACAGATATTATTCGAGGAAAGAGAGGAAAGGTACAGATATTATTAGAGGGAAGAGAGGGAAAGGTACAGAGATATTCGAGGGAAGAGAGGGAAAGGTACAGATATTAGAGGGAAAGAGAGGGAAAGATACAGATATTAGAGGGAAGAGAGGGAAAGATACAGATATTATTGAGGAAAGAGAGGGAAAGACAGATATTATAGAGGAAAGAGAGGAAAGGTACAGATATTATTAGAGGGAAGAGAAGATACAGATATTATTCGAGGGAAGAGAGGGAAAGGTACAGATATTATTCGAGGGAAGAGAGGGAAAGATACAGATATTAGGAAAGGAGGGAAGAGAGGGAAAGGTACAGATATTATTAGAGGAAAGAGAGGAAAGGTACAGATATTATTCGGAGGGAAGAGAGGGAAAGATAAGATATTATTGAGGGAAGAGAGGAAAGGTACAGATATGTGAAGAGAAAAGAGAGGGAAAGGTAACAGATATTATTAGAGGGAAGAGAGGAAAAGATACAGATATTATTAGAGGAAAGAGGGAAAGGTACAGATATTATTAGAGGGAAGAGAGGGAAAGGTACAGATATTATTAGAGGGGGAAATTATTCGAGGAAAGAGAGGGAAAGATAAAAAGATTAGAGGGAAGAGAGGGAAAGGTACAGATATTATTCGAGGGAAGAGAGGGAAAGGTACAGATATTATTCGAGGAAAGAGAGGGAAAGGTACAGATATTATTCGAGGGAAGAGAGGGAAAGATACAGATATTATTAGAGGAAAGAGAGGGAAAGATACAGATATTATTCGAGGGAAGAGAGGGAAAGATACAGATATTATTAGAGGAAAGAGAGGGAAAGATACAGATATTATTAGAGGAAAGAGAGGGAAAGGTACAGATATTATTCGAGGGAAGAGAGGGAAAGGTACAGATATTTGGAGAGGGAAGAGAGGGAAAGGTACAGATATTATTAGAGGAAAGAGAGGGAAAGGTACAGATATTATCTGAGGAAAAGAGGGAAAGATACAGAAAGCCAGAAGAAAGAGAGGGAAAGGTTGAGAAATTAGAGGAAAGAGAGGAAAAGGTACAGATATTATTCGAGGGAAGAGAGGGAAAGGTACAGATATTAGGGAGGGAAGAGAGGAAAGGAAGAGAGGAAGAGGAAAGGTACAGATATTATTAGAGGGAAGAGAGGGAAAGGTACAGATATTACAGAGGGAAGAGAGGGAAAGGTACAGATATTATTCGAGGAAAGAGAGGAAAATACAGATATTATTAGGAGGAAAGAGAGGAAAGTTACAGATATTATTCGAGGGAAGAGAGGAAAGGTACAGATATTATGTGAGGAAAGAGAGGGAAAGGTATGATATTATTCGAGGGAAGAGAGGAAAGATACAGATAAAAAGGGAAGAGAGGGAAAGATACAGATATTCAGAGAAAAGAGAGGAAAGGTACAAGAGAGGGGAAGGAAAGATACAGATATTATTCTGAGGAAAGAGAGGGAAAGATACAGATATTATTAGAGGAAAGAGAGGAAAGGTACAGATATTATTAGAGGGAAGAGAGGAAAGATACAGATATTATTCGGAGGAAAGAGAGGGAAAGATACAGATATTATTTTGGAGGGAAGAGAGGGAAAGATACAGATATTATTCGAGGGAAAGAGAGGAAAGGTACAGATATTATTCGAGGAAAGAGGAAAGATACAGAGGGAAGAGAGGGAAAGGTACAGATATTAGTAGAGGGAAAAGAGGGAAAGGTACAGATATTTTCGGAGGAAAGAGAGGGAAAGGTACAGATATTATAGAGAAGAGAGGGAAAATGAGAGGGAAGAGGGAAAGATACAGATATTATCTGAGGGAAGAGATTGGGAAAGGTACAGATATTATTAGAGGGGAAGAGAGGAAAGATACAGATATTATTCGAGGAAAGAGAGGGGAAAGGTACAGATATTATTCGAGGGAAGAGAGGAAAGGTACAGATATTATTAGAGGAAAGAGAGGGAAAGGTACAGAGATATTATTAGGGGAGGGAGGGAAGAGAGAGGGAAAGAGGGGTACAGATATTATTTGAGGAAAGAGAGGGGAATTATTAGAGGAAAGAGAGGGAAAGATATTAGAGGGAAGAGAGGGTTTACAGATATTATTAGAGGGAAGAGAGGGAAAGATACAGATATTATTCGAGGGAAGAGAGGGAAAGATAAATATTATTCGAGGGAAGAGACTTACTACAGATATTACATAGAGGGAAGAGAGGGAAAGGTACAGAAAGAGGGAAGAGAGGAAAGATACAGATATTATTAGAGGAAAAGAGAGGAAAGGTACAGATATTATCTGAGGGAAGAGAGGGAAAGATACAGATATTATTAGAGGGAAGAGAGGAAAGGCACAGATATTAGAGGGAAAGAGAGGGAAAGAGAGAGGAAAGAGAGGAAAGATACAGATATTATTAGAGGAAAAGAGAGGGAAAGGTACAGATATTATTCGAGGAAAGAGAGGGAAAAGGTACAGATATTATTAGAGGGAAGAGAGGGAAGAGAGGAAAGAGAGGGAAAAGACAGATATTATTAGGAGGAAAAGAGAGAAAGGTAAAGATATTATTAGAGGAAAGAGAGGAAAGATACAGATATTATTAGAGGGAAGAGAGGGAAAGATACAGATATTACATAGAGGAAAGAGAGGGAAAGGTACAGATATTAGAGGGAAAAGAGGAAAACACATATTATTAAGAGGGAAGAGAGGGAAAGATACAGATATTATTAGAGGGAAGAGAGATATTTGGAAAGAGGGAAGATACAGATATTAAAAGAGGGAAGAGAGGGAAAGGATACAGATATTATTAGAGGGAAGAGAGGGAAAGGTCCAGATATTATTAGAGGAAAGAGAGGGAAAGGTACAGATATTATAGGAGGGGAAGAGAGGGAAAGGTACAGATATTATTAGAGGGAAGAGAGGAAAGATACAGATTATTCGAGGGAAGAGA
This sequence comes from Acanthosepion pharaonis, assembly GCA_903632075.3. Classification (NCBI taxonomy): domain Eukaryota; kingdom Metazoa; phylum Mollusca; class Cephalopoda; order Sepiida; family Sepiidae; genus Acanthosepion; species Acanthosepion pharaonis. The sequence goes on from CAHIKZ030000487.1 coordinate 1,474,890, forward strand.
GGGAAAGAGAGGAAAAGGGAAAGATATGATAATTAGAGGAAAGAGAGGGAATCATACAGATATTATTAGAGGAAAGAGAGGGAAAGGTACAGATATTATTAGAGGGAAGAGAGGAAAGGATAGAGATATTTGAGGGAAGAGGAGGAAAGAGAGGGATAGAGGGGAAGAGAGGGAAATACAGATATTATAGAGGAAAGAGAGGAAAGGTACAGATATTATTCGAGGGAAGAGAGGGAAAGATACAGATATTATTAGAGGAAAGAGAGGGAAAGGTACAGATATTAGAGGGAAGAGAGGGAAAGAAGACAGATATTATTTGAGGAAAGAGGGGATCCTAACACAGATATTATTCGAGAGGGAAGAGAGGGAAAGGTACAGATATTAACAAGAGGAAAGAGAGGGAAAGGATACAGATACAGATTATCCTGAGGGAAGAGAGGGAAAGGTACAGATATTATTAGAGGGAAGAGAGGGAAAGATACAGATATTATTAGAGGGAAGAGAGGGAAAGATACAGATATTATTAGAGGAAAGAGAGGGAAAGGTACAGATATTATTGAGGGGAAGAGAGGGAAAGGTACAGATATTATTAGGAAAGAGAGGGAAAGGTACAGATATTATTAGAGGGAAGAGAGGGAAAGATACAGATATTATAGAGGAAAGAGGGAAAGGTACAGATATTATTAGAGGGAAGAGAGGAAAAGGTACAGATATTATCTGAGGGAAGAGAGGGAAAGATACAGATATTATTAAGAGGGAAGAGAGGAAAGATACAGATATTATTCGAGGAAAGAGAGGAAAAGGTACAGATATTAGAGGAAAGAGAGGGAAAGATACAGATATTATTAGAGGAAAGAGAGGAAATACAGATATTATTCGAGGGAAGAGAGGGAAAGGTACAGATATTATTGGAGGGAAGAGAGGGAAAGGTACAGATATTATTAGAGGGAAGAGAGGAAAGGTAACAGATATTATTAGAGGAAAGAGAGGAAAGATACAGATATTATAGAGGAAAAAGAGAGAAAAGGTACAGATATTAGGAAAGAGAGGGAAGAGAGGAAAGAGGGAAGAGAGAAAGATACAGATAGAGGAAAGAGAGGGAAAGGTACAGATATTATTCTAGGAAAGAGAGGGAAAGGTACAGATATTATTCGAGGGAAAAGAGGGAAAGATACAGATATTAAGAGGAAAGAGAATGAAAGATACAGATATTATTAGAGGAAAGAGAGGGAAAGGTACAGATATTATTCGAGGGAAGAGAGGGAAAGGTACAGATATTATTAGAGGAAAGAGAGGGAAAGGTACAGATATTATTAGAGGGAAGAGAGGAAAGACAGATATTATTATTCAGACATTAGAGGAAAGAAGGGAAAAGATATTAGAGGGAAAGAGGGAAAGATACAGATATTATTCGAAAAAGAGAGGGAAAACAGATATTATTAGAGGGAAGAGAGGGAAAGATACAGATATTATTAGAGGAAAGAGAGGAAAAGGTACAGATATTATTAGAGGAAAGAGAGGAAAGATACAGATATTAGAGGGAAGAGAGGGAAAGGTACAGATATTAAGAGGGAAGAGAGGAAGGGAAGATATTATTTGAGGAAAGAGAGGAAAGGCACAGACATATTCGGAGGGAAGAGAGGGAAAGAAAAGAGGGAAGAGAGGAAAGATATTATTATTACAGATATTATCTGGAGGGAAGAGAGGGAAAGGTACAGATATTATTAGGGAGGAAAGAGAGGAAAGATACAGATATTATTCGAGGAAAGAGAGGGAAAGATACAGATATTACACATAGGGGAAGAGAGGGAAAGATACAGATAAAAGGAAGGTGTTTTACAGATATTATTCGAGGGAAGAGAGGGAAAGGTACAGATATTATTAGAGGGAAGAGAGGGAAAGATACAGATATTATTCGAGGGAAGAGAGGGAAAGGTACAGATATTATTCGAGGGAAGAGAGGGAAAGATACAGATATTATTAGAGGAAAGAGAGGGAAAGATACAGATATTATTAGAGGAAAGAGAGGGAAAGGTATTAAGATATTATTGAGGGAAGAGAGGGGAAAGATACAGATATTATTCGAGGGGAAGAAAGAGGGAAAGGGAAGAGGGAAGATATTATTCTGAGGGAAGAGAGGAAAGATACAGATATTTTAGAAAAGAGAGGGAAAGGTACAGATATTATTAGAGGGAAGAGAGGGAAAGATACAGATATTAGAGGAAAGAGAGGGAAAGATACAGATATTATTAGAGGGAAGAGAGGGAAAGATAAAGATATTATTGAGGATTGGGAAACGTACAGATATTATTAGAGGAAAGAGGGAAAGGTACAGATATTATTAGAGGGAAGAGAGGAAAGATACAGATATTATTCGAGGGAAAGAGGAATAGACAGATATTATTCGAGGAAAGAGAGGGAAAGGTACAGATATTATTAGAGGGAAGAGAGGAAAGGTACAGATATTAGGGAAGAGAGGGGAAGAGATGGAGGAAAGATACAGATATTATAGAGGGGAAGAGAGGGAAAGGTACAGATATTATTAGAGGGAAGAGAGGGAAAGGTACAGATATTAGGAGAGGGAAGAGAGGGAAAGGTACAGATATTATTAGAGGGAAGAGAGGGAAAGATACAGATATTATTCGAGGGGAAGAGAGGGAAAGGTACAGAGGGGAGAGAGGGAAGAGAGGGAAAGATACAGATATTATAGAGGGAGAGGGAAGAGAGGGAAAGGTACAGATATTAGAGGGAAGAGAGGGAAAGTTACAGATATTATTAGAGGGAAGAGAGGGAAAGGTACAGATATTATTAGAGGAAAGAGAGGGAAAGGTACAGATATTATTCGAGGAAAGAGAGGGAAAGATACAGATATTAAGAGAGGGAAGAGAGGGAAAGGCAGATATTATTCGAGGGAAGAGAGGGAAAGGTACAGATAGGAGGGAAGAGAGGGAAAGAGAGGAAGAAAGGTACAGATATTATTAGAGGAAAGAGAGGGAAAGATACAGATATTATTCGAGGGAAGAGAGGGAAAAATACAGATAGATTAGGGAAAGAGGGAAAGGTACAGATATTATTCGAGGGAAGAGAGGAAAAAGGAACAGATATTATAGAGGAAAGAGAGGAAAGGTACAGATATTAGAGGAGGGAAGAGAGGAAAGATACAGATATTATTAGAGGGAAGAGAGGGAAAGGTACAGATATTATTAGAGGAAAGAGAGGAAAGATACAGATATTATTAGAGGGAAGAGAGGGAAAGGTACAGATATTATTAGAGGAAAGAGAGGGAAAGATACAGATATTAGAGGGAAGAGAGGGAAAGGTACAGATATTATTAGAGGAAAGAGAGGGAAAGGTACAGGAAGGGAAGAGAGGGAAAGATACAGATATTATTCGGAGGAAGAGAGGGGAAGAGAGGGAAAGGGGTACAGATATTATTGGAGGGAAGAGAGGGAAGAGAGGAAAGGTACAGATATTATTAGAGGGAAGAGAGGGAAAGGATACAGATATTATTAGAGGGAAGAGAGGGAAAGACAGATATTATTAGAGGGAAGAGAGGGAAAAGATACAGATATTATTAGAGGAAAGAGAGGAAAGATACAGATATTATTAGAGGAAAGAGAGGGGAAAGGTACAGATATTATTATACAGATATCGGAGGAAAGAGAGGAAAGAGAGGGAAAGGAATACAGATATTATTAGAGGGAAGAGAGGGAAAGGTACAGATATTATTAGAGGGAAGAGAGGGAAAGATACAGATATTATTCTGAGGAAAGAAGGGAGAGGGAAAAGGGATACAGATATTATTAGAGGGAAGAGAGGGAAAGGTACAGATATTATTCGAGGGAAGAGAGGGAAAGATACAGATATTATTAGAGGGAAGAGAGGGAAAGACAGAGATATAGAGGGAAGAGGGAAGGGAAGAGAGGGAAAGAGAGGGAAAGGCACAGATATTATTCGAGGGGAAGAGAGGAAGAGGAAAGAGAGGGGAAAGATATTATTATAGAGGGAAGAGAGGGAAAGATACAGATATTATTCGAGGGAAGAGAGGGAAAGGTACAGATATTAGGGAGGAAAGAGAGGGAAAGATACAGATATTAGAGGGAAGAGAGGGAAACAGAGATATTATTCGAGGGAAGAGAGGGAAAGGTACAGATATTATTCGAGGGAAGAGAGGGAAAGATACAGATATTATTAGAGGGAAGAGAGGGAAAGGTACAGATATTATTCGAGGGAAGAGAGGGAAAGATACAGATATTATTAGAGGGAAGAGAGGGAAAGATACAGATATTATTCGAGGGAAGAGAGGGAAAGATACAGATATTATTAGAGGAAAGAGAGGGAAAGGTACAGATATTATTCGAGGGAAGAGAGGGAAAGATACAGATATTATTAGAGGGAAGAGAGGGAAAGATACAGATATTATTCGAGGGAAGAGAGGGAAAGGTACAGATATTATTCGAGGAAAGAGAGGGAAAGGTACAGATATTATTAGAGGAAAGAGAGGGAAAGGTACAGATATTATTAGAGGGAAGAGAGGGAAAGATACAGATATTATTCGAGGGAAGAGAGGGAAAGGTACAGATATTATTCGAGGGAAGAGAGGGAAAGATACAGATATTATTAGAGGGAAGAGAGGGAAAGGTACAGATATTATTCGAGGGAAGAGAGGGAAAGATACAGATATTATTCGAGGAAAGAGAGGGAAAGGTACAGGTTTTTATTCGAGGGAAAAGAGGGAAAGGTACAGATATTATTCGAGGGAAGAGAGGGAAAGATACAGATATTATTAGAGGGAAGAGAGGGAAAGGTACAGATATTATTCGAGGGAAGAGAGGGAAAGATACAGATATTATTAGAGGGAAGAGAGGGAAAGGTACAGATATTATTCGAGGGAAGAGGAAGAGAGAGGGAAAAGGGGCACAGATATTATTCGAGGGAAGAGAGGGAAAGGTACAGATATTATTAGAGGGAAGAGAGGGGGAATAGATATTATTAGGAGGGGAAAGAGAGGGAAAGGTACAGATATTATTAGAGAGAGGAAAGAGAGGGAAAAAGATATTATTAGAGGAAAGAGAGGAAAGGTACAGATATTATTAGAGGGAAGAGAGGGAAAGATACAGATATTATTCGAGGGAAGAGAGGGAAAGGTACAGATATTATTAGAGGAAAGAGAGGGAAAGGTACAGATATTATTCGAGGGAAGAGAGGGAAAGATACAGATATTAGAGGGAGGAAAGAGAGGGAAAGGTACAGATATTATTAGAGGGAAGAGAGGGAAAGATACAGATATTATTAGAGGGAAGAGAGGGAAAGGTACAGATATTATTCGAGGGAAGAGAGGGAAAGATACAGATATTATTAGAGGGAAGAGAGGGAAAGGTACAGATATTATTCGAGGGAAGAGAGGGAAAGATACAGATATTATTCGAGGAAAGAGAGGGAAAGATACAGATATTATTCGAGGGAAGAGAGGGAAAGGTACAGATATTATTAGAGGGAAGAGAGGGAAAGATACAGATATTATTCGAGGGAAGAGAGGGAAAGGTACAGATATTATTAGAGGGAAGAGAGGGAAAGATACAGATATTATTCGAGGGAAGAGAGGGAAAGGTACAGATATTATTAGAGGAAAGAGAGGGAAAGATACAGATATTATTCGAGGAAAGAGAGGAAAGGTACAGATATTATTAGAGGGAAGAGAGGGAAAGGTACAGATATTATTAGAGGGAAGAGAGGGAAAGGTACAGATATTATTCGAGGGAAGAGAGGGAAAGGTACAGATATTATTCGAGGGAAGAGAGGGAAAGGTACAGATATTATTAGAGGGAAGAGAGGGAAAGATACAGATATTATTAGAGGGAAGAGAGGGAAAGGTACAGATATTATTCGAGGAAAGAGAGGGAAAGGTACAGATATTATTGGAGGGAAGAGAGGGAAAAGAGAGGGAAAAGGGAAAGATACAGATATTATAGGAGGGAAGAGAGGGAAAAGATACAGATATTATTAGAGGGAAGAGAGGGAAAAATACAGATATTCTGAGGGAAGAGAGGGGACAGATATTATTCGAGGGAAAGAGAGGGAAAGGCACAGATATTAGGAAAGAGAGGAAAGATACAGATATTATTAGAGGGAAGAGAGGAAAGGTACAGATATTATCGGGAGGGAAGAGAGGGAAAGGTACAGATATTAGAGGAAGAGGGAAAGAGGGAAAAGAAACAGATATTATCGAGGGAAGAGAGGGAAAGATACAGATATTATTAGGAGGAAAGAGGGAAAGGTACAGATATTATTAGAGGAAAGAGAGGGAAAGGTACAGATATTATTAGAGAGGGGAAGAGAGGGAAAGTACAGATATTATTAGAGGGAAGAGAGGGAAAGATACAGATATTATTAGAGGGAAGAGAGGAAAGAAACAGATATTATTCGAGGGAAGAGGAAAGGGAAGATATTATCTGGAGGGAAGAGAGGGAAAGATAGGAAAAGATAGGGAAATTGGAGGGAAGAGAGGGGGAAGAGAGGGAAAGGTACAGATATTATTCGAGGAAAGAGAGGGAGGGAAGAGAGAGGAAAGGTACAGATATTATTGGAGGGAAGAGAGGGAAAAAGAGAGGAAAAGAGGGAAACAGACAGATATTATTCGAGGGAAGAGAGGGAAAGATACAGATATTATTGGAGGGAAGAGAGGGAAAGATACAGATATTATTAGAGGGAAGAAAGGGGAAAGATACAGATATTATTAGAGGGAAGAGAGGGAAAGATACAGATATTATTCGAGGGAAGAGGAAAGATACAGATATTATTAGAGGGAAGAGAGGGAAAGATATACAGGGAAGAGAGGGAAAGACAGAGGAGGGAAGAGAGGAAAGATACAGATATTATTAGGAGGGAAGAGAGGAAAGGTACAGATATTATAGAGGGAAAGAGGGAAAGAAGAGAGGGAAAGGAAAGGTACAGATATTAAGAGGGAAGAGAGGGAAAGGTACAGATATTAAGAGGAAAGAGGGAAAAGAGGGAAAGAGAGGAAAGATACAGATATTATTAGAGGGAAGAGAGGGAAAGGTACAGATATTATTAGAGGGAAGAGAGGGAAAGACACAGATATTATTAGAGGAAGAGAGGGAAAGATACAGATATTATTCGAGGGAAGAGAGGGAAAGATAGAGACATTATTCGAGGAGGGAAGAGAGGGAAAGGTACAGATATTATTAGAGGGAAAGAGAGGGAAAGATACAGATATTATTAGAGGAAAGAGAGGAAAGGTACAGATATTATAGGGAGGGAAGAGAGGGAAAGATACAGATATTATTAGAGGGAAAGAGGGAAAGATACAGATATTATTAGAGGGAAGAGAGGGAAAGGTAAAGATATTATTCGAGGGAAGAGAGGGAAAGGTACAGATATTATAGAGGGAAGAGAGGGAAAGGTACACAGATATTGGCCTGAGGGAAGAGAGGAAAGGTACAGATATTATTCGAGGAAAGAGAGGGAGGATACAGATATTATTCGAGGGAAGAGAGGGAAAGATACAGATATTATTCGAGGAGAGAGGGGAAAGAGAGGGAAAGGTACAGATATTATTGGAGGGAAGAGAGAGGGGGAAGAAAGAGAGGAAAGGTACAGATATTATTGAGGGAGGGAAGGGAAAGACAGATTAAGGAAAGAGAGGAAAATACAGATATGAGGGAGGAAGAGGGAAAGATACAGATATTATAGAGGGATAGAGAGGAAAGAGAGGGAAAGGAAACAGATATTATTAGAGGGAAGAGAGGAAAGGTACAGATATTATTGGAGGAAAGAGAGGGAAAGACAGATATTATTAGAGAGGAAAGAGAGGAAGGAAGAGAGGAAAAAGGTACAGATATTATTCTGGAGGAAAGAGAGGAAAGGTACAGATATTATTAGAGGGAAGAGAGGAAAAAGGAGGGAAGAGAGATACAGATATTAGAGGAAAGAGAGGGAAAGGTACAGATATTATTCTGAGGGAAGAGAGGAAAGGTACAGATATTAATAGAGGAAAGAGAGGGAAAGATACAGATATTATTCGAGGGAAGAGAGGGAAAGGCACAGATATTATTAGAGAAAAGAGGAAAGATACAGATATTATTAGAGGAAAGAGAGGAAAAGGTACAGATATTATTAGAGGGAAGAGAGGGAAAGGTACAGATATTATTAGAGGGAAGAGAGGAAAGATACAGATATTATTAGAGGAAAGAGAGGAAAGGTACAGATATTATTAGAGGGAAGAGAGGGAAAGGTACAGATATTATTAGAGGGAAGAGAGGGAAATACAGATATTATTAGAGGGAAGAGAGGGAAAGGTACAGATATTATTCGAGGGAAGAGAGGAAAGATACAGATATTATTAGAGGGAAGAGAGGGAAAGGATACAGATATTATTCGAGGGAAGAGAGGAAAGATACAGATATTATTAGAGGGAAGAGAGGAAAGGATACAGATATTATTAGAGGGAAGAGAGGAAAGATACAGATATTATTCGAGGGAAGAGAGGGAAAGGTACAGATATTATTCGAGGGAAGAGAGGGAAAGACAGATATTATTAGAGAGAGGGAAGAGAGGGAAAGGTATGATATTATTCGAGGGAAGAGAGGAAAGGTACAGATATTATTCGAGGAAAGAGAGGGAAAGGTACAGATATTATTAGAGGGAAGAGAGGGAAAGATACAGATATTATCGAGAGGGAAGAGAGGGAAAGGTACAGATATTATTCGGAGGGAAGAGAGGAAAGGTACAGATATTATTAGAGAAAGAGAGGGGAAGAGAGGGAAAGAAATACAGATATTATTAGAGGGAAGAGAGGGAAAGATACAGATATTATTAGAGGGAAGAGAGGGAAAGGTACAGATATTATTCGAGGGAAAAGAGGGAAAGAGAGGGAAAAGGAAAAGGTACAGATATTATTCGAGGGAAGAGAGGAAAAGGTACAGATATTATTCGAGGGAAGAGAGGGGAAAGATACAGATATTATTCGAGGGAAGAGAGGGAAAGGTACAGATATTATTAGAGGGAAGAGAGGAAATACAGATATTATTAGAGGGAAGAGAGGGAAAGGTACAGATATTATCTGAGGGAAGAGGAAAGATACAGATATTATTCGAGGGAAGAGAGGGAAAGGTACAGATATTATTCGAGGAAAGAGAGGAAAGGTACAGATATTATTAGAGGGAAGAGAGGGAAAGATACAGATATTATTCGAGGAAAGAGAGGAAAGGTACAGATATTATTCGAGGGAAGAGAGGGAAAGATACAGATATTATTAGAGGAAAGAGAGGGAAAGGGAAGTGAGGGGAAGAGAGGAAAGAGGGAAGAGAGGGAAAGGTACAGATATTATTAGAGGAAAGAGAGGGAAAGGTACAGATATTATTCGAGGGAAGAGAGGGAAAGATACAGATATTATTCGAGGGAAGAGAGGGAAAGGTACAGATATTATTAGAGGGAAGAGAGGGAAAGATACAGATATTATTCGAGGGAAGAGAGGGAAAGATACAGATATTATTAGAGGAAAGAGAGGGAAAGATACAGATATTATTCGAGGGAAGAGAGGGAAAGGTACAGATATTATTAGAGGGAAGAGAGGGAAAGATACAGATATTATTCGAGGGAAGAGAGGGAAAGGTACAGATATTATTAGAGGGAAGAGAGGGAAAGGTACAGATATTATTAGAGGAAAGAGAGGGAAAGATACAGATATTATTAGAGGGAAGAGAGGGAAAGGTACAGATATTATTCGAGGGAAGAGAGGGAAAGATACAGATATTATCGAGGGAAAGAGGGAAAGAGAGGGAAAGAGAGGGAAGAGAGGAAAGATACAGATATTATTGAGGGAAGAGAGGGAAAGATACAGATATTATTAGAGGAAAGAGAGGGAAAGGTACAGATATTATTCGAGGGAAGAGAGGGAAAAGATACATTATTAGAGGGAAGAGATATTATTCTGAGGGAAGAGAGGGAAAGGTACAGATATTATTCGAGGGAAGAGAGGGAAAGGTACAGATATTATTAGAGGAAGAGAGGGAAAGGTACAGATATTATTAGAGGGAAGAGAGGGAAAGGTACAGATATTATTAGAGGGAAGAGAGGGAAAGATACAGATATTAAGGAGGGAAGAGAGGAAAGATACAGATATTATCGAGGGAAGAGAGGGAAAGATACAGATATTATTAGAGGGAAGAGAGGGAAAGATACAGATATTATTAGAGGGAAGAGAGGAAAAGATACAGATATTATTAGAGGAAAGAGGGAAAGGTACAGATATTATTAGAGGGAAAGAGAGGAAAGATACAGATATTATTAGAGGGAAGAGAGGGAAAGGTACAGATATTATTATTTGAGGGAAGAGAGGGAAAGGGAAGAAGAGAGGGAAAGATACAGATATTATTAGAGGGAAGAGAGGGAAAGGTACAGATATTATTAGAGGGAAGAGAGGGAAAGATACAGATATTATTAGAGGGAAGAGAGGGAAAGGTACAGATATTATTAGAGGGAAGAGAGAGGGAAACAGATATTATTAGAGGGAAGAGAGGGAAAGACAGATATTATTCGAGGGAAGAGAGGGAAAGACAGATATTATTCGAGGGAAGAGAGGGAAAGGTACAGATATTATTCGAGGGAAGAGAGGGAAAGATACAGATATTATTCGGAGGGAAGAGAGGAAAAGATATACAGATATTATTAGAGGGAAGAGAGGAAAGGTACAGATATTATTAGAGGGAAGAGAGGGAAAGATACAGATATTATTCGAGGAAAGAGAGGGGTACAGATATTATTAGAGGGAAGAGAGGGAAAGACAGATATTATTCGAGGGAAGAGAGGGAAAGGCACAGATATTATTAGAGGGAAGAGAGGAAAGAAATACAGATATTATTCGAGGAAAGAGAGGAAAGACAGATATTATTAGAGGGAAGAGAGGAAAGGTACAGATATTATTGAGGAAAGAGAGGAAAAGAGAGATGGGAGAGGGAAAGATACAGATATTATTCGAGGGAAGAGAGGGAAAGGTACAGATATTATTAGAGGGAAGAGAGGGAAAGGTACAGATATTATCTGAGGAAAAGAGAGGGAAAGGAAACAGATATTATTAGAGGGAAGAGAGGGAAAGATACAGATATTATTAGAGGAAAGAGAGGGAAAGGTACAGATATTATTAGAGGGAAGAGAGGGAAAGATACAGATATTATTAGAGGGAAGAGAGGGAAAGATACAGATATTATTCGAGGGAAGAGAGGGAAAGATACAGATATTATTAGAGGGAAGAGAGGGAAAGGTACAGATATTATTAGAGGGAAGAGAGGGGAAAAGGAAACAGATATTATTCGAGGGAAGAGAGGGAAAGGTACAGATATTATTCGAGGGAAGAGAGGGAAAGGTACAGATATTATTAGAGGGAAGAGAGGGAAAGGTACAGATATTATTAGGGAGGGAAGAGAGGGAAAGATACAGATATTATTCGAGGGAAAGAGAGGGAAAGATACAGATATTATTCGAGGAAAGAGAGGAAAGGTACAGATATTATTCGAGGAAAGAGAGGAAAAAGAAAGGATAGATATTATTGGAGGGAAGAGAGGAAAAGATACAGATATTATTCGAGAGGAAAGAGAGGGAAAGATACAGATATTATTCGAGGGAAGAGAGGGAAAGATACAGATATAATTCGAGGGAAGAGAGGGAAAGATACAGATATTATTCGAGGGAAGAGAGGGAAAGGTACAGATATTATTAGAGGAAAGAGAGGGAAAGGTACAGATATTATTCGAGGGAAGAGAGGGAAAGGTACAGATATTATTAGAGGGAAGAGAGGGAAAGATACAGATATTATTCGAGGGAAGAGAGGGAAAGGTACAGATATTATTAGAGGGAAGAGAGGGAAAGGTACAGATATTATTCGAGGGAAGAGAGGGAAAGATACAGATATTAAAGAGAGGAAAAAGATATTAGAGGGAAAGGAACAGACAGATATTCGAGGGAAGAGAGGGAAAGGTACAGATATTATTCGAGGGAAGAGAGGGAAAGGTACAGATATTATTAGAGGGAAGAGAGGGAAAGATACAGATATTATTCGAGGGAAGAGAGGGAAAGGTACAGATATTATTAGGAGGGAAGAGGGAAAAGTACAGATATTATTAGAGGGAAGAGAGGGAAAGATACAGATATTATTCGGGAGGGAAGAGAGGGAAAGATACAGATATTATTAGAGGAAAGAGAGGAAAAGTACAGATATTATTAGAGGGAAGAGAGGGAAAGATACAGATATTATTAGAGGGAAGAGAGGGAAAGGTACAGATATTATTAGGAGGAAAGAGAGGGAAAGGTACAGATATTATTAGGGAGGGAAAGAGAGGAAAGGTACAGATATTATTAGAGGAAGAGAGGGAAAGAGGGAATACAGATATTATTGGAGGGAAGAGAGGGAAAGATACAGATATTATTAGAGGGAAGAGAGGGAAAGTACAGATATTATTCGAGGGAAGAGAGGGAAAGATACAGATATTATTAGAGGAAAGAGAGGAAAGGTACAGAGAGAGGGAAGAGAGGAAAGGTACAGATATTATTAGAGGAAAGAGAGGGAAAGATACAGATATTATTAGAGGGAAGAGAGGAAAGGATACAGATATTATTCGAGGAAGAGAGGAAAGGTACAGATATTATTCGAGGGAAGAGAGGGAAAGATACAGATATTATTAGAGGGAAGAGAGGGAAAGGTACAGATATTATTCGAGGAAGAGAGGAAAGGTACAGATATTATCTGAGGGAAGAGAGGGAAAGGTACAGATATTATTAGAGGGAAGAGAGGAAAGATACAGATATTATTCGAGGGAAGAGAGGGAAAGGTACAGATATTATTAGAGGGAAGAGAGGGAAAGATACAGATATTATTAGGGAGGGAGAGGATATTAAGGGAAGAGAGGGAAAGGTACAGATATTATTCGAGGGAAGAGAGGGAAAGGTACAGATATTATTAGAGGAAAGAGAGGGAAAAGGTACAGATATTATGGGAGGGAAGAGAGGAAAATACAGATATTATTAGAGGAAAAGAGGGAAAGGGAAGAGGGAAGAGAGGAAAGGTACAGATATTATTAGAGGGAAGAGAGGGAAAGGATACAGATATTAGAGGGAAGAGAGGGAAAGATACAGATATTATTAGAGGGAAAGAGAGGAAAGATACAGATATTATTAGAGGGAAGAGAGGGAAAGATACAGATATTATTGAGGGAAGAGAGGGAAAGACAGATATTATTAGAGGGAAGAGAGGAAAGGACAGATATTATTCGAGGGAAGAGAGGAAAGGTACAGATATTATTAGAGGGAAGAGAGGGAAAGGTACAGATATTATTCGAGGAAAGAGAGGGAAAGGTACAGATATTATTCGAGGGAAGAGGGAAGAGAGGGAAGAGAGGGAAAGTTACAGATATTATTCGAGGGAAGAGAGGGAAAGATACAGATATTATTAGAGGGAAGAGAGGGAAAGGTACAGATATTATTCGAGGGAAGAGAGGGAAAGGTACAGATATTATTCGAGGGAAGAGAGGGAAAGGTACAGATATTATTCTGGAGGGAAGAGAGGAAAGATACAGATATTATTAGAGGGAAGAGAGGGAAGGTACAGATATTATTAGAGGGAAGAGAGGGAAAGATACAGATATTATTAGAGGAAAGAGAGGGAAAGATACAGATATTATTAGAGGGAAGAGAGGGAAAGGTACAGATATTATTAGAGGAAAGAGAGGGAAAGGTACAGATATTATTAGAGGGAAGAGAGGGAAAGGTACAGATATTATTAGAGGGAAGAGAGGGAAAGATACAGATATTATTAGAGGGAAGAGAGGGAAAGATACAGATATTATTAGAGGGAAGAGAGGGAAAGATACAGATATTATTCGAGGAAAGAGAGGGAAAGGTACAGATATTATTAGAGGGAAGAGAGGGAAAGATACAGATATTATTAGAGGGAAGAGAGGGAAAGGTACAGATATTATTCGAGGGAAGAGAGGGAAAGATACAGATATTATTCGAGGGAAGAGAGGGAAAGGTACAGATATTATTCGAGGGAAGAGAGGGAAAGATACAGATATTAGAGGAAAAGAGAGGAAAGAGATATTAAAAGAGGGGATACAGATATTATCTGAGGGAAGAGAGGAAAAGGTACAGATATTATTAGAGGGAAGAGAGGAAAGATACAGATATTATTCGAGGAAAGAGAGAGGGAAGGGAGAGGGAAAGATACAGATATTATTCGAGGAAAGAGAGGGAAAGGTACAGATATTATTCGAGGGAAGAGAGGGAAAGGTACAGATATTATTCGAGGGAAGAGAGGGAAAGGTACAGATATTATTCGAGGGAAGAGAGGGAAAGGTACAGAGAGGGAAAGAGGGAAAGACACAGATATTATTAGAGGGAAGAGGGAAAGATACAGATATTATAGAGGAAAGAGAGGAAAGATACAGATATTATTCGAGGGAAGAGAGGGAAAGATACAGATATTATTCGAGGGAAGAGAGGGAAAGATACAGATATTAGAGGGAGGAAGAAAGGAAAGAAGAGAGACAGATTATTCGAGGGGAAGAGAGGAAAAGGTACAGATATTATTCGAGGGAAGAGAGGGAAGGTACAGATATTATTAGAGGGAAGAGAGGGAAAGGTACAGATATTATTAGAGGGAAGAGAGGGAAAGATACAGATATTATTAGAGGGAAAGAGAGGGAAAGGTACAGATATTATTAGAGGGAAGAGAGGGAAAGATACAGATATTATTCGAGGAAAGAGAGGGAAAGGTACAGATATTAGAGGGAAGAGAGGGAAGAGAGGGAAAGGTACAGATATTATTCGAGGGAAGAGAGGAAAGGTACAGATATTATTAGAGGGAAGAGAGGAAAGATACAGATATTATTCGAGGGAAGAGAGGGAAAGGCACAGATATTATTCGAGGAAAGAGAGGAAAGGTACAGATATTATTCGAGGAAAGAGGGGAGGAAAGAAGATATTAGAGGGAAGAGAGGGAAAGATACAGATATTATTAGAGGGAAGAGAGGGAAAGATACAGATATTATTAGAGAGGAAAGAGAGGAAAGACACAGATATTATTCGAGGGAAGAGAGGGAAAGTACAGATATTATTCGAGGGAAGAGAGGGAAAGTACAGATATTATTAGAGGGAAGAGAGGGAAAGGTACAGATATTATTAGAGGGAAGAGAGGAAAGGTACAGAGATATAGAGGGAAGAGAGGAAAGAGAGGGAAAGGTACAGATATTATTAGAGGGAAGAGAGGGAAAGATACAGATATTATTCGAGGGAAGAGAGGGAAAGATACAGATATTATTCGAGGGAAGAGAGGGAAAGATATTAACGAGGGAAGAGGGAAAGACACAGATATTATTCGAGGGAAGAGAGGAGGGAAGAGAGGGAAAGATACAGATATTATTAGAGGGAAGAGAGGGAAAGGTACAGATATTATTGAGGGAAGAGAGGGAAAGGTACAGATATTATTCGGAAGAGAGGAAAGAGAGGGAAAGGTACAGATATTATTAGAGGGAAGAGAGGGAAAGGTACAGATATTATTAGAGGGGAAAGAGAGGGAAAGGTACAGATATTATCTGGAGGGAAGAGAGGAAAGGTACAGATATTATTAGAGGGAAGAGGGAAAGAGAGGGAAAGAGGAAACAGATATTATTAGAGAGGGAAGAGAGGGAAAGATACAGATATTATTCGAGGGAAGAGAGGGAAAGGTACAGATATTATTCGAGGGAAGAGAGGGAAAGGTACAGATATTATTCGAGGGAAGGAGGAAGAGAGGGAAAAGGGAAAGATATTATTCGAGGGAAGAGAGGGAAAGACACAGATATTATTCGAGGGAAGAGAGGAAAGGTACAGATATTATTCTGAGGGAAGAGAGGGAAAGGTACAGATATTATTCGAGGAAAGAGAGGGAAAGGTACAGATATTATTCGAGGGAAGAGAGGGAAAGATACAGATATTAAGAGAGGGAGGAAAGAGAGGAAAGGTACAGATATTATTATTAGAGGAAAAGAGGGAAAGGTACAGATATTATTCGAGGGAAGAGAGGGAAAGGGGTACAGATATTATTCGAGGGAAGAGAGGGAAAGGTACAGATATTATTCGAGGGAAGAGAGGGAAAGGTACAGATATTATAGGGAGGGAAAGAGGGAAAGATACAGATATTATTAGAGGAAGAGAGGGAAAGGTACAGATATTATTCGAGGAAAGAGAGGGAAAGATACAGATATTATTAGAGGAAAGAGAGGGAAAGGAACAGATATTATTCGACGAAAGAGAGGGAAAGAGAGGGAAAGGTACAGATATTATTAGAGGGAAGAGATGGAAAGGTACAGATATTATTCGGGAGGGAAGAGAGGGAAAGATACAGATATTATTCGAGGAAAGAGAGGGAAAGATACAGATATTAAGAGGGAGGAAAGAGAGGAAAAAGGTACAGATATTATTAGAGGGAAGAGAGGGAAAGGAGTTACAGATATTATTCGAGGGAAGAGAGGGAAAAGTACAGATATATAGAGGAAAGAGAGGGAAAGGTACAGATATTATTAGAGGAAGAGAGGGAAAGACAGATATTATTCTGGAGGAAAGAGAGGGAAAGGTACAGATATTATTAGAGGGAAGAGAGGGAAAGATACAGATATTATTCGAGGAAAGAGAGGGAAAGGTACAGATATTATTCGAGGGAAGAGAGGGAAAGGTACAGATATTATTAGGAGGGAAGAGAGGAAAGGGACAGGGGAGGGAAAGAGAGGAAAGAGGACAGATATTATTCGAGGGAAGAGAGGGAAAGATACAGATATTAAGAGGGAAGAGAGGGAAAGATACAGGAATTAGAGGGAAAGAGGGAAGAGAGGGAAAGGATACAGATATTATAGAGGGAAGAGAGGGAAAGATACAGATATTAGAGGAGGAGAGAGAGGGAAAGATACAGATATTATTAGAGGAAAGAGAGGGAAAGGTACAGATATTATTAGAGGGAAGAGAGGGAAAGGTACAGATATTATTCGAGGAAGAGAGGGAAAGGTACAGATTATTCGAGGGAAGAGAGGGAAAGAGATTATTAGAGGGAAGAGAGGGAAAGACAGATATTAGAGGGAAGAGAGGGAAAGGTACAGATATTATTAGAGGGAAGAGAGGGAAAGTACAGATATTATTAGAGGGAAGAGAGGGAAAGGCACAGATATTATTCGAGGGAAGAGAGGAAAGGTACAGATATTATTCGAGGGAAGAGAGGAAAGGTACAGATATTATTCGAGGGAAGAGAGGGAAAGGTACAGATATTAGAGGGAAGAGAGGAAAGAGAGGGAAGAAGGGAAAGGTACAGATATTATTAGAGGGAAGAGAGGGAAAGATACAGATATTATTCGAGGGAAGAGAGGGAAAGGTACAGATATTATTAGAGGGAAGAGAGGGAAAGATACAGATATTATTAGAGGGAAGAGAGGGAAAGGTACAGATATTATTAGAGGGAAGAGAGGGAAAGGTACAGATATTATTAGAGGGAAGAGAGGGAAAGGTACAGATATTATTCGAGGGAAGAGAGGGAAAGGTACAGATATTATTCGAGGGAAGAGAGGGAAAGATACAGATATTATTAGAGGGAAGAGAGGGAAAGAGAGGGAAAGATACAGATATTATTAGAGAGGGAAGAGAGGGAAAGAGGGAAGATATTATTCGAGGGAAGAGAGGAAAGACAGATATTATTCGAGGGGAAGAGAGGGAAAGATACAGATATTATTCGAGGAAAGAGAGGGAAAGATACAGATATTATTCGAGGGGAAGAGAGGGAAAGCACAGATATTATTCGAGGGAAAGAGAGGGAAAGGTACAGATATTATTCGAGGGAAGAGAGGGAAGGGGAAGAGAGGGAAAGGTACAGATATTATTCGAGGGAAGAGAGGGAAAGTTACAGATATTATTCGAGGAAGAGAAGGAAAGAGAGGGGAAAGGAAAACAGATATTATTAGAGGGAAGAGGGAAAGGGATATTATTAGAGGAAAGAGAGGGAAAGGTACAGATATTATTCGAGGGAAGAGAGGGAAAGGTACAGATATTATTCGAGGAAAGAGAGGGAAAGATACAGATATTATTCGAGGGAAGAGAGGGAAAGGTACAGATATTTTTAGAGGAAAGAGAGGGAAAGGTACAGATATTATTAGAGGAAAGAGAGGGAAAGGTACAGATATTATTAGAGGAGAAGATTAGAGGGAAAGGTACAGATATTATTAGAGGAAAGAGAGGGAAAGACAGATATTATTCGAGGGAAGAGAGGGAAAGGTACAGATATTATTAGAGGGAAGAGAGGGAAAGATACAGATATTATTAGAGGGAAGAGAGGGAAAGGTACAGATATTATTCGAGGAAAGAGAGGGAAAGGTACAGATATTATTAGAGGGAAGAGAGGGAAAGGTACAGATATTATTCGAGGGAAAGAGGGAAAGATACAGATATTATTCGAGGGAAGAGAGGAAAGGTACAGATATTATTCGAGGGAAGAGAGGGAACAGATATTATTAGAGGGAAGAGATTATTAGAGGGAAGAGAGGAAAGGCACAGATATTATGAGAGGGAAGAGAGGGAAGAGAGGGAAAGATACAGATATTATTAGAGGGAAGAGAGGGAAAGGTACAGATATTATTCGAGGGAAGAGAGGGAAAGATACAGATATTATTCGAGGGAAGAGAGGGAAAGATACAGATATTATTAGAGGGAAGAGAGGGAAAGACAGATATTATTCGAGGGAAAGAGAGGGAAAGGTACAGATATTATTAGAGGGAAGAGAGGGAAAGATAGAGATATTATTAGAGGGAAGAGAGGGGAAAGATACAGATATTATTCGAGGGAAGAGAGGAAAGGTACAGATATTATTAGAGGGAAGAGAGGGAAAGATACAGATATTATTAGAGGAAAGAGAGGGAAAGGTACAGATATTATAGAGGGAAGAGAGGGAAAATACAGATATTATTAGAGGGAAGAGGGAAGAGAGGGAAAAGAAAGCACAGATATTATTCGAGGGAAGAGAGGGAAAGATACAGATATTATTCGAGGAAAGAGAGGAAAGGTACAGATATTATTGGAGGGAAGAGAGGGAAAGAGAGGGAATATTATTCTCGAGGGAAGAGAGGGAAAGGACAGATATTAGGGAGGGAAGAGAGGGAAAGATACAGATATTATTAGAGGAAAGAGAGGAAAGATACAGATATTATCTGAGGGAAGAGAGGGAAAACAGATATTATTCGAGGAAGAGAGGAAAGATACAGATATTATTAGAGGGAAGAGAGGGAAAGGTACAGATATTATTCGAGGGAAGAGAGGGAAAGATACAGATAGGAAAGATTCGAGGGAATTAGAGGGAAAGAGGAAAGATATATTATTGAGAATTCGAGGAGGGAAGAGGGAAAGATACAGATATTATTAGAGGGAAGAGAGGAAAGGCACAGATATTATAGAGGAAAGAGAGGGAAAGGTACAGATATTATTAGAGGAAAGAGAGGGAAAGATACAGATATTATTCGAGGAAAGAGAGGGAAAGGTACAGATATTATTCGAGGGAAGAGAGGGAAAGATACAGATATTATTCGAGGGAAGAGAGGGAAAGGTACAGATATTATTCGAGGGAAGAGAGGGAAAGGTACAGATATTATTCGAGGGAAGAGAGGGAAAGGTACAGATATTATTAGAGGGAAGAGAGGGAAAGATACAGATATTATTCGAGGAAAGAGAGTGAAAGGAACAGATATTATTCGAGGGAAGAGAGGGAAAGATACAGATATTATTAGAGGAAAGAGAGGGAAAGGTACAGATATTATTAGAGGAAAGAGAGGGAAAAGTACAGATATTAGGGAAGAGGAAAAGAGAGGGAAAGGTACAGATATTATTAGAGGGAAGAGAGGGAAAGATACAGATATTATTCGAGGGAAGAGAGGGAAAGGTACAGATATTATTCGAGGGAAGAGAGGGAAAGATACAGATATTATTAGAGGGAAGAGAGGGAAAGGTACAGATATTATCTGAGGGAAGAGAGGAAAGATACAGATATATCGGAGGAAAGAGAGGGAAAGGTACAGATATTATTAGAGGAAAAGAGGAAAATACAGATATTATTCGAGGGAAGAGAGAGGAAAGGGGATACAGATATTATTCGAGGGAAGAGAGGGAAAGGCACAGATATTATTCGAGGGAAGAGAGGGAAAGGTACAGATATTATTAGAGGGAAGAGAGGGAAAGACACAGATATTAGAGAGGGAAAGAGAGGGAAAGATACAGATATTATTCGAGGGAAGAGAGGGAAAGGTACAGATATTAGAGGGAAGAGAGGAAAGGTACAGATATTATTAGAGGGAAGAGAGGGAAAGGTACAGATATTATTCGAGGAAGAGAGGAAAGGCACAGATATTATTCGAGGGAAGAGAGGGAAAGGTACAGATATTATTAGAGGGAAGAGAGGGAAAAGGACAGATATTATTAGAGGGAAGAGAGGGAAAGGTAAGATATTAGGAGGGAAGAGAGGAAAGATACAGATATTATTGAGGAGGAGGAAAAGAGAGGGAAGAAGGAAAGATACAGATATTATTGAGGGAAGAGAGGGAAAGGTACAGATATTATTAGAGGGAAGAGAGGGAAAGATACAGATATTATTAGAGGGAAGAGAGGGAAAGGTACAGATATTATTCGAGGGAAGAGAGGGAAAGGTACAGATATTATTAGAGGGAAGAGAGGGAAAGGTACAGATATTATTCGAGGGAAGAGAGGGAAAGATACAGATATTATTAGAGGGAAGAGAGGGAAAGATACAGATATTATTCGAGGGAAGAGAGGGAAAGATACAGATATTATTAGAGGAAAGAGAGGGAAAGATACAGATATTATTAGAGGGAAGAGAGGGAAAGGTACAGATATTATTCGAGGGAAGAGAGGGAAAGATACAGATATTATTAGAGGGAAGAGAGGGAAAGGTACAGATATTATTCGAGGGAAGAGAGGGAAAGATACAGATATTATTCGAGGGAAGAGAGGGAAGAGAGGGAAAGGTACAGATATTATTAGAGGGAAGAGAAAGGGAAAGGTACAGATATTAGAGGGAAGAGAGGGAAAGATACAGATATTATTCGAGAAAGAGAGGGAAAGGTACAGATATTATTCGAGGAAGAGAGGGAAAGATAAAGATATTATTAGAGGGAAGAGAGGAAAGGTACAGATATTATTTAGAGGGAAGAGGGAAAGATACAGATATTATCGGGAGGGAAGAGAGGGAAAGGTACAGATATTATTCGAGGGAAGAGAGGGAAAGATACAGATATTATTAGAGGAAAGAGAGGGAAAGGTACAGATATTATTCGAGGGAAGAGAGGGAAAGATACAGATATTATTAGAGGGAAGAGAGGGAAAGGTACAGATATTATTAGAGGAAAGAGAGGAAAGAGAGGGAAAGGTACAGATATTATTCGAGGGAAGAGAGGGAAAGATACAGATATTATTAGAGGAAAGAGAGGGAAAGGTACAGATATTATTAGAGGAAAGAGAGGGAAAGGTACAGATATTATTCGAGGGAAGAGAGGGAAAGGTACAGATATTATTCGAGGAAAGAGAGGGAAAGGTACAGATATTATTCGAGGGAAGAGAGGGAAAGATACAGATATTATTAGAGGAAAGTGAGGGAAAGATACAGATATTATTCGAGGGAAGAGAGGGAAAGGTACAGATATTATTAGAGGAAAGAGAGGGAAAGATACAGATATTATTAGAGGAAAGAGAGGGAAAGGTACAGATATTATTCGAGGGAAGAGAGGGAAAGGTACAGATATTATTCGAGGGAAGAGAGGGAAAGGTACAGATATTATTAGAGGAAAGAGAGGGAAAAGGTACAGATATTATTAGAGGGAAGAGAGGGAAAGGTACAGATATTATTAGAGGAAAGAGAGGAAAGGTACAGATATTATTCGAGGGAAGAGAGGGAAAGATACAGATATTATTAGAGGGAAGAGAGGGGATACAGATATTATTAGAGGGAAGAGAGGGAAAGATACAGATATTATTATTGGAGGAAAGAGAGGAAAGGATCTGAGGAACAGATATTATTTAGAGGGAAGAGAGGGGAAGAGAGGGGGAAAGAGAGATACAGATATTATTAGAGGGAAGAGAGGGAAAGATACAGATATTATTAGAGGGAAGAGAGGGAAAGATACAGATATTATTAGAGGGAAGAGAGGAAAGGTACAGATATTATTAGAGGGAAGAGAGGAAAGGCACAGATATTATTCGAGGGAAGAGAGGAAAGGTACAGATATTAGGAGGAAGAGAGGAAAGGTACAGATATTATTAGAGGGAAGAGAGGGAAAGATACAGATATTATTCGAGGGAAGAGAGGGAAAGGTACAGACATTATTCGAGGGAAGAGAGGAAAGATACAGATATTATTCGGAGGAAAGAGAGGGAAAGGTACAGATATTATCTGAGGGAAGAGAGGGAAAGATACAGATATTATTAGAGGGAAGAGAGGGAAAGATACAGATATTATCGGAGGGAAGAGAGGGAAAGGTACAGATATTATTAGAGGGAAGAGAGGGAAAGATACAGATATTAGAGGAAAGAGAGGGAAAGGTACAGATATTATTGGAGGGAAGAGAGGAAAGGTACAGATATTAGAGGAAAGAGAGGGAAAGGTACAGATATTATTCGAGGGAAGAGAAAGATACAGGAAAGGAAGAGAGGGAAAGTACAGATATTATCTGGAGGGAAAGAGAGGGAAAGGTACAGATATTAGGAAAGAGGGAAGAGAGAAAAGTTACAGATATTATTAGAGGGAAGAGAGGGAAAGGTACAGATATTATTAGAGGAAGAGAGGGAAAAGATACAGATATTATTCGGAGGGAAGAGAGGGAAAGGAGACAGATGGAGGGAAGAGAGAAAGGAAGAGAGGGAAAGGAAGATACAGATATTATTAGAGGGGGAAGAGAGGGAAAGATACAGATATTATTAGAGGAAGAGAGGAAAGGTACAGATATTATTAGAGGGAAGAGAGGAAAGATACAGATATTATTCGAGGGAAGAGAGGAAAGGTACAGATATTATTCGAGGGAAGAGAGGGAAGAAGACATTATTACAGATATTATTAGAGGAAGAGGGAAAGGACAGATATTATTAGAGGGAAGAGAGGGAAAGATACAGATATTATTAGAGGGAAGAGAGGGAAAGGCAGATATTATTAGGGGAAGAGAGGGAAAGATACAGATATTATTCGAGGAAGAGAGGGAAAAAGAGGGGGAAAGGGAAAAGATACAGATATTAGGGAAGAGAGGGAGAAGAGAGGGAAGAGAGGGAAACAGATATTAGGAGGAAAGAGGGAAAGATACAGATATTATTAGGGAGGGAAGAGAGGGAAAGATACAGATATTATTCGAGGGAAGAGAGGGAAAGGTACAGATATTATTAGAGGGAAGAGAGGGGAAACAGATATTATCTGGAGGGAAGAGAGGGGAAAGGTATAGATATTAGAGGAAGAGAGGGAAAGGTACAGATATTATTCGAGGGAAGAGAGGGAAAGGTACAGATATTATTAGAGGGAAGAGAGGGAAAGGTACAGATATTATTAGAGGGAAGAGAGGGAAAGATACAGATATTATTCGAGGGAAGAGAGGGAAAGGTACAGATATTATTAGAGGAAAGAGAGGGAAAGGTACAGATATTATTAGAGGGAAGAGAGGGAAAGATACAGATATTATTAGAGGGAAGAGAGGGAAAGATACAGATATCTGAGGAAAGAGAGGGAAGAGAGGAAAGGTACAGATATTAGGGAGGAAAAGAGGGAAAGGTACAGATATTATTAGAGGGAAGAGAGGGAAAGAAAGGTACAGATATTATAGAGGAAGAGAGGGAGGTAAGATATTATTCGATTAGAGGGGAAGAGAGGGAAAGGTACAGATATTATTAGAGGGAAGAGAGGGAAAGGTACAGATATTATTAGAGGAAAGAGAGGAAAGGTACAGATATTATTAGAGGGAAGAGAGGGAAAGGTACAGATATTATTAGAGGGAAGAGAGGGGAAAGGACATAGAGGGGGAAAAGAGGGATACAGATTATTCGAGGAAAGAGAGGAAAGACAGATATTATTAGAGGAAGAGAGGAAAAGATACAGATATTATTAGAGGGAAGAGAGGGAAAGGCACAGATATTTTAGAGGGAAGAGAGGGAAAGATACAGATATTATTAGAGGGAAGAGAAAGATACAGATATTATTAGAGGAAAAAAGGGGTACAGATATTATTCGAGGAAGAGAGGGAAAGATACAGATATTATTAGAAAGAGGGAAGAGGAATTACACAGGAAGAGGGAAGATACAGAGGAGGAGGGAAGAGAGGGAAAGTACAGATATTAGAGAGGGAAGAGAGGGAAAGATACAGATATTATTCGAGGGAAGAGAGGGAAAGGTACAGATATTATTCGAGGGAAGAGAGGGAAAGGTACAGATATTATTCGAGGGAAGAGAGGGAAAGGTACAGATATTATTAGAGGAAGAGAGGGAAAGACAAGGATATTATTGGAGGGAAGAGAGGGAAAGATATTATTCGAGGAAAGAGAGGGAAAGATACAGATATTATTCGGAGGGAAGAGAGAGGGAAAGACACAAAGGGAAAAGATACAGATGTTATTCTGAGGGAAGAGAGGGAAGATACAGATATTATTAGAGGGAAGAGAGGGAAAGGGAAGAGAGAGGAAAGGGCCAGATATTATTAGAGGGAAGAGAGGGAAAGACAGATATTATTAGAGGGAAGAGAGGGAAAGGTACAGATATTATTAGAGGAAAGAGAGGGAAAGTTACAGATATTATTAGAGGGAAGAGAGGGAAAGGTACAGATATTATTAGAGGGAAGAGAGGGAAACAGAGACAGAGGGGAAGAGAGGGAAAAGGGAATTAGAGGAAAGGAAAGATACAGATATTATTAGAGGGAAGAGAGGGAAAGATACAGATATTATTCGAGGAAGAGAGGAAAGATACAGATATTATTAGAGGAAGAGAGGGAAAAGGTACAGATATTATTCGAGGGAAGAGAGGGAAGAGAGGGAAAAGACAGATATTATCTGACGGAAGAGAGGGAAAGGTACAGATATTATTCGAGGGAAGAGAGGGAAAGATACAGATATTAAGAGAGGAAAGAGAGGAAAAGGTACAGATATTATTCGGAGGAAAGAGAGGGAAAAGGTACAGATATTATGGAGGGAAGAGAGGGACAGATATTAGAGGGGAAGAGAGGAAAGGCCAGATATTATTAGAGGGAAGAGAGGAAAGGCACAGATATTATTAGAGGGAAAAGAGGGAAAGATACAGATATTATTCGAGGAAAGAGAGGGAAAGGCACAGATATTAGAGGGAAGAGGGAAGAGAGGGAAAGATACAGATATTATCTGGAGGGAAGAGACGGGAAAGGTACAGATATTATTCGAGGGAAGAGAGGGAAAGGTACAGATATTATTAGAGGGAAAGAGAGGAAAGGCACAGATATTATTCGAGGGAAGAGAGGAAAGATACAGATATTATTCGAGGGAAGAGAGGGAAAGGTACAGATATTATTCGAGGGAAAAGAAAGATATTAGAGGGAAGAGAGGGAAGATACAGATATTATTAGAGGGAAGAGAGAAAAGGTACAGATATTATTCGAGGAAAGAGAGGGAAAGATACAGATATTATTAGAGGAAAGAGAGGAAAGGTACAGATATTATTCGAGGAAAGGAGAAAGAAAGAGGGAAGGAAGACAGATATTATTCGGAGGGAAGAGAGGGAAAGATACAGGGATTAAAAGAGGGAAAAGAGAGGAAAAGAGGACAGATACATTATTAGAGGAAAGAGAGGGAAAAGTACAGATATTATTCGAGGGAAGAGAGGGAAAGGTACAGATATTATTAGAGGAGGAGGAAAACAGATAAGAGGGAAAGATACAGATATTATTAGAGGGAAGAGAGGGAAAGCTAGGATATTATTCGAGGGAAGTGAGGGAAAGGTACAGATATTATTAGAGGAAAGAGGGAAAGGTACAGATATTATTCGAGGAAAGAGAGGAAAGGTAAGATATTATTCGAGGGAAGGGGGGAGATACAGATATTGGTTAGAGGAAGAGAGGGAAAGATACAGATATTATTCGGGAGGGAAGAGAGGGAAAGATACAGATATTATTGAGGAAGAGAGGGAAAGATACAGATATTATCTGAGGGAAGAGAGGGAAAGATACAGATAATATTCGAGGGAAAAGAGGGAAAGGTGATATTATTAGAGGGAAGAGAGGGGATAAGATACAGATAGGGGAAGAGAGGGAAGAGAGGAAAAGGTAAAGATATTATTCGAGGGGAAGAGGGAAAGGTACAGATATTATTAGAGGGAAGAGAGGGAAAGACAGATATTATTCTGGAGGGAAGAAAGGAAAGGTACAGATATTATTGGAGGGAAGAGAGGGAAAAGATACAGATATATTAGAGGGAAGAGGAAAGGTACAGATATTTTTAGAGGGAAGAGAGGGAAAGATACAGATATTATTAGAGGATAGAGAGAGGGAAAGATACAGATATTATTAGAGGGGAGAGAGGGAAATGTACAGATATTATTAGAGGGAAGAGAGGGAAAGAGATACAGATATTATTCGAGAAAGAGAGGGAAAGATACAGATATTATTAGAGGAAAAGAGAGGGAAAGGTACAGATATTATTAGAGGGAAGAGAGGGAAAAGATACAGATATTATCTGAGTGAAAGAGAGGAAAGGTACAGATATCTGAGGAAGAGAAAGATAATATTATTAGAGGGAAGAGAGGGAAAGATACAGATATTTTCTGGAGGAAAGAGAGGAACACAGATATTATTCGAGGGAAGAGAAAGGAAGATATTATTAGGGAAGAGAGGAAAGAGATATTATTAGGGAAAGGGAAAGATATGATATCGAGTGGGAAAAAGAGGGAAAGGTACAGATATTATTAGAGGAAAAGAGAGGGAAAGACAGATATTAGTTAGGAGGAAAGAGAGGAAAGACAGATATTATTCGAGGGAAGAGAAGGAAAGGCACAGGATATTATTCGAGGGAAGAGAGGGAAAGATACAGATACATTAGAGGAAAGAGAGGAAAAGGTACAGATATATTAGAGGGAAAGAGGAAAGATAAGGATATTATTAGAGGAAAGAGAGGGAAAGATACAGATATTATTCGAGGGAAGAGAGGGAAAGGCATATGTTATTAGGGAGGGAAGAGAGGGAAAGGCACAGATATTATTCGAGGGAAGAGAGGGAAAGATACAGATATTATCTGAGGCAAGAGAGGGAAAGATACAGATATTATTAGAGTAAAAGAGAGGAAAGGCACAGATATTATTAGGAGGGAAGAGAGGGAAAGGTACAGATATTATAGAGGAAAGAGAGGGAAAGATACAGATTATTCGACGGAAGAGAGGTAAGGAAAGAGGAGGGAAAGGTACAGATATTATTAGAGGGAAGAGAGGGAAAGGTACAGATATTATTAGAGGGGAAGAGAGGAAAGCGTACAGATATTATTCGAAAGGGAAGAGAGGAAGAAGATACAGATATTATAAGAGTGGGAAGAGAGGGAAGGTACAGATATTATTAGAGGAAAGAGAGGAAAGATACAGATATTAGGGAGGAAAGAGAGGGAAAGGCACAGATATTATTAGAGGGAAGAGAGGGAAAGGGCAACAGAGATATTATTCTCGAGGGAAAGAGAGGGAAAGGTACAGATATTATTAGAGGAAAAGAGGGAAAGATACAGGATATTCGAGGAAAGAGAGGGAAAGGCACAGAGATATTATTGAGGGGAAGAGAGGGAAAGATACAGATATTATTCGAGGGAAGAGAGGGAAAGGTACAGATATTATTCGAGGGAAGAGAGGGAAAGACACAGATATTAT